>CM064487.1:131093315-131160815 GCA_032716605.1 Paralithodes platypus
AACGTCAACAAACACTCGTGAGGGAGCCAGTGTCCACTCCACCACCCGAGCTGCTACATTTAGGCCTCAGACCGCCAGATGCCTCCACCACCAACATATCCACTACCACTTTTCTTGACTTTGATGGCTGCATGCAGTAAAATAAAAATAAATATTTGATGGCTGGATTAAAGTAGGAGAGTAGAGTCATGTGGGTAGAGGAAAAGTAAGTTGAGAAATCTCATAGTTCACTCTCTCCTTTCTATTATATTCTCTGTCTACGCTTCTAAACTCCACATACCACCACCAACGAGACCACCTCCTCCATCTTTCATAGTTAACCCCTTGAGGATCTAACACCCATTTTTACCTTATATTTTCGTTATCATTAGACGATATATGCAATTTAGGAAGGATGCCTGGGAATCAAAGGGGTAAAAACTATTTGTATTAACTCTTTAGCTCCACATAATAACTGAATAAAATAGTCTAAAGGTAGCCAGAATAAACTGTCAAAACGCGTCATTTTCCTTAAAGGGTTAAACACTTATTTGCATTGTCCCTGCTTAAGCCTCACAACACCAGATGCCACCACCAAAAACATGTCACACATTTTGCTCTTTCTGTAATATTTTCTCTGTCGTATGCCTCCAATCACTAGAGGCCTTCATCGCCAACGTATCCACCCCATCTTACATTGATCACTCTCTCATTTGTACTTTACCTGCTTATGTATCCGAACACCTGATGTCACTACCACCAACATCACCATTATCTCACACATTTTCTCTCATTTATAGATAATTTTTCTGTTATTGAAATCCAATAACTAAATAACACCAACACAACCATCCACAAAATCTGATATATTTGATTCACATTTATAATTTTGCTTTGGTTTTGTGATGATCTGCTGTAGTTATCCTCTCTAGATAATTTTAGCTGGGTTACCTTAAATAAATTCAACAAATATTTGTTGAACTAAATTTTATAATATAAGAATCTATATGTCATTAATTTCCTTATCTGTAGCTACTCTATAATAACTTAATGGCATATATTTATTAGTGGCCCCGTAATCATTGACGAACATGCCTATTACATAAGGCATCCTCTTCAAACACTAATCCGCCGTAGTTTGAATCTACCGCGCAGAGCATTTAAAAAACTGAGGAGCCTTCATCATGAGCGCACGCGACCTCACTCATGGCTTCAGTCATTATGAATTGGGTTCTCACTACGAAAAAACTTCGTAAAAAATAAAAACAAAAAGAAAATAAGAATAACTATCCAATAAGCTTTCCATCATATCGTGGATGTACTTGTGTGGATTTCTGACCAGACGCTGAATCAGGCGTCATTCCTCCTTCTTTGCTCTGCGCTCAGCCTGCCCGGACGTACCTTTCAGGCTCCGCTGGTTCCGCATTCGTGGCGTCCCTAGTGAGTTTTTTCTCATTTGTTTACTCTGGGATGTATCGAGTAAGGTTAGGATAGGCCTAGCAGGAGTGTCCTGGCCTGGTTGCCCGCAGTGCAATGTATTTTTGGTCGTATGTATGGGGCATCTATTTCGGATGTACCCTCGTGGTCCTGTTGTGGACACGTGAACTTTTCACAGTTGGGTTAGTTGGTGATGCAGGCGGCTTTCATTACGCGTTAATTATTGCTGCCTTTTATCCTTCTGATGAGGTAAGCTGTGTGTTTGCTGACGTTCCCAGCGTATTTTTCTTCACTTAGTGAAGTTTTTTCTGGGTCCGTGTCAGGCTTCCCGGGGTGGGAAGTTATCGCTTCGGTGGTGTGTTGGCGGTGGTTCCTGTTGTGATATTCCAGTGTGTGTTTATATTTCAACTATTTTCATGCCGTCTACCTAGGCCTAGGCCTAGCCAGCCGCTCGTAGCTTTGCCACATGTCTAGTGTTATTATTTATTTTATAAATATGCCCTACTGTGTCATGTGTATCCGGGTTTTAGTTGTGTATTGGCTAATTCCTCGGACTATATTTGTTTCCTGGTTTAGTTGTGTTTTGGCTAATTCCACGGATTATGTTGTGACCTTGGTTAGTCGTGCGTGTCTCTCCTCGTGTCGTATTGTTCAGATGGTGTCTGTTCAGGGTGGGGTTTGCCTTCCGGCGGGTTTTTCTCGGTTTCACCATGAAAAATCCTGACCGATGAGCAGTGTTGGGCCACACGTGGTTTTTAACACTGGCTGGTTCCCCGGCGAGGGGAGGTGTCTGTGGCTCTCCAGGACTGCGTCTCTGTGGGTGCCTGGTTTCAGGCCTCCTTTAAAATTCCCGGCGGGATGGCTGTACCCATCCTTACATATATATTTAGTTATATATAAAGAAACGAAGTTCTTGAGAACACTCGTTTTTTATAGGTTTTTCTACCTGGTTTACGACAACCACGGGGAAAACCTAGCTGTTGTTTAGGGCGTTCCTCCCCGGCGATCTTTTACAAAGAAGTGGGGTCAGGAACTTGTGGGGTTAACTTTTAGACTTCTCACCCGGCGGGTGCACCTGAGCAGGGTGGGATAAAACGACTTAGGTCTCTTATAGTTAACCAATCCATTTGAGTGATACTCTGTGTATCGCTGCCTTTACTCTTACGGCAATTGAAGGATCAGTGAGGTTTAACCAAATCGATTTCCACACCCGGCGGGTGCCCCTAAGTAAAGGAACTAAGGAATTTATAAACAAATTCAATTTCGATTAACCTTAATTGGGTGATACTTTCAGTATCGCCGCCTTCTATTTTTAGGACGATCGTTTGGGACAATTCGTTAAAAAATCAGATCTCGTATATTCCTGCCCTGGGCTATTCTACTAAAATATTTCAAGGGCCGGCGTCTTTATGAGGGGGGGCTTTGTTACAAATTGAATCTTGAGACAGTCACCACCTCCTACAGACTATAAGTGCCATACTGGACCATTATATCAGAGGGTATTCTTCATGTTCTTTAGCTAAGAAGATTTGTTTAGCCTCTTTACACCCAGCCGCGTGGCGAGATGTGTTAGCTGTGTCTTTGCATCCCGTTACCCGGCGGGTTATTAACACTTGTATGCGAACACTTGGGTTAACCTTATGAGCATTAATTCCTGGAAATTTTTCTTTATTTTTCCAGAGCTGAGCTCCGGCGGACCAATACAGACCCGGCAGTAGTTCCTCACACCAGTCTCTGTCATGGCTAATGTGACCCCAGTTTTTGCCCTGTGCATTACCCCTACTTGCGCGGGTATCCCAATTTTTGCACATACCCTTTGCATAAGGTGTGTTAGATGTCTAGACCGTTCAAGGGGTCTCTGGGTTACACTTAATTGTTCATTTTGCTCCCAATTAGCCAATAAAGTCCTGTGTGACAATGACAAGACCGCGGCGGTAGCGTTGAGAGAGGTCAGACAACAAATGTCGGCCTACACTACCATTGTCGCACATAAGTCACTTCAATGTGACAACGTCCCACTTTGGGATAAGTTGCTGTCAGAGCACCCTCCCCCTAAACGTACCTCTAGAGTAAGGGGTTTTAAGCCGACAGAGACTAGCCAGGGTTCTGTATCGTCTGTGGATACGTTTAAACGCCCGAGAGAGCCTACTCCCCCGGCAGCCACCTCCGCGTCGCAGGCGAGATCGAGGTCAAGGTCACCCCTCAGACAACGGTCTTCAAGTCGGGCCTCTTCCCCGGCTAGTAAGAAGTGCAAGACTGAAGCTTCCCCCAGTGGCCATGGTGGTGATTCTTCCAAACCTAGGTCTAGTTCGCGGTCACACCGTAGCCACAAATCCTCCAAAAAGGATTCCCATAAGAAGTCCTCTCGACATTCTACTAAGTCTAGTGCATCTCATCGTACCTCTACACCTGACAATGTTTCTGTTACAGCCTCAGAGTATAGTGAAGCGCCTGTCCCTAAACAAGATTTACCTATTGATATTTTAACCCTAGAAATGGAAAGTTCAGGATATTCAATAATTGAGAATGTTTCAGACTCTCAAGAGAGCGTAGGCCAGAGCCTCGGTGTGTGGCGGTTTGCTCAGCCAGGGTCTGACCATCCACGTCCGACTCATACGAGTCACACAGTAGCCGATGTCCACAGGGACGCGGCGACCCCATCCTCTATCCCTGATTTATCTTGACAACACGGTGCCCCTGCCTCGGCGGGGTCTTCTCAGGAGGATCGGGAGGAACAAGATGAAGTGTCATTAATTTCAGATAGGGAAGGACAAGGGTCAGGCTCAGGCCTGGACGCCGCCCATGATAATACTAATTCACCTGAAAGTTCTGCACCTAACCAGTTTGTTACAGCACAAGAAATTGATGGGTTACTTACTCATGCTCTATCAAAATTCTTTAATCAACAACGAGAAAACCCCACAATGGACTTGGGGGCTCCCTTGACAGGTTCTGCGGTACGGCCTCTGATAACGTCAATCGATTTATCTAAGATTCCTAACCCTCCTACTCTGTCACCGGCAGGGAGCTCTAAGCCAGCTACGGCGGCATTCACTACGTCAAATGTCAGGGTCATTACGGATGTTAATCCACCCCCTCTAGACAAAGCGCCTCTTAGAAAGGTAGCTATGCCCCTGCTTTATGGGCCAGACGAGTCATGGGTCCCTTTGAACCCCTCTAAGCCAGAGCTTGCCCAGCCTACCTTGTCAGGGGAACTCCCGGTACCACGTGAGTGGTTTATCCAGGGAAATAAGTCTAAGAAATTAAGGGCATTGGATGCCTTGGGTAATGTTTTGGACGTAAATATCAAGGCTATACCTAGTTATTATCATCAGGATTATTTTGTTTATGCATCTAAGCCTGCTTTACCCCCTGCCTCAGCTTCAAAACTTTTTTCAGACTGGTCTAAGCTGGATGGGTTTAATGATATTAAGGCTCTGTCGGCTATTACTCCTGAACTAGATTTACAGACCGTCACAGACGAGACAGCTAATCCAGTGTTGAAGGTGGGACAGTTGGGACCAGGACCTTGGGTGGATTGGGAGGTAGAGGCTCAAAACTTTGCAACCACTTTCACTTCTAAATCTTCCCACCAGATCCCTCAGGATACACATTCATGGTTCCCAATGCCGGTAGGTTCTGCCGGCGGAGTTCCGTCAGCTTTATTTTCTTTTTTAGCTGCCCCTAAGATTAATCTTTGTGAACTAAAGGAACCATTCATTACCCCTACCCCTTCTCACCTAGACAGAGAATTTAGGCTAAGGGGAAAAGCTTTCCGCCTGTTTTCACAGTACATAGTTTCTCAACAGGTGGCTAAGTCTTTACTCAGGTCTACTCAGGCAATCGCAGACGCGGATGCTCGAAGATCAGTTGAATTATCCCGGCGTCTGATTCTTCAGTCGTCAATTCAATCCTTAGGTGACATACGCACAGCCTTACTTGAGGCGGTGCGAGCACGACAGGATCTTAGGATGTCATTAGTTCGCAAGCTGCCTGATCGCATTGCTAACCAGGTGGTAATGTCCCCAGTACTTACACCTTCTTTAATGTCCCCTGATGTATGGCGAACAGTGTTTAACATGGCACAGGCCGTGAAGCACAGTCCCGCACAGGCTAAGAAACCCGCATTTAACTTCCCCAAACCTAAGCCTCCTACTAAAGCTCAGCCAGGGGGTTCTAAGCCGTTGCTTCCGCCTAAATCCTCCCAATCCCCCCTGGGTCAGTTCAGGCATAGACAGAGAGGGTTTTCAGGACAGAGGGGACGCGGCCAGTATAAGCCGGGGCAGGGCCAGTCTTCGGCCCACACCAGCCAGCCGGCGAAGCGTCCAACACCACCAAACCCACCATAAAAAAACTAAAGTCTTTCTCACTCCCAGTGCCTACCTTAGAGCCGGAGGAACCGAGGGAAGTACAGCCGGCGAACCCTTGTCTGCTAACTGGGTCGTTCCGAACGTGTCACCAAGCATGGCCGTTAAAAACCTGGGCACGGATGGTGGCACGCAAAGGCATCACTTGGCAGTGGCTCCGGCGACCTCGCTTACGTCAGCCGACAACGGCAAATTGTGTTTCATTAGAGGTGGAGTGCTGGTCCAGGAGATGATTGCCAAGAATGTCATCATCCCGGTACCCCCAGATTACCCTGTATTCACGTCAAAACTGTTTTTGGTTCCCAAACGGGACAGTGTTCAGATGAGGCCGGTCGTAGACCTGTCGTATCTGAATCTTCACATTTACAACGAGTCTTTCAGAATGTTAACAGTTCATCAAATCAGGCTAACACTTCCGCCGGGTGGCTGGATGTGTTCCCTAGACCTGACAGACGCCTATTGGCACGTGTCGGTCAACAAAAGATTTCAAAGGTTTCTGGCCTTGAGGATCAGGCACCAAAATTTTGTTTTTCAGAGGATGCCGTTCGGTTTGAACCTAGCACCTCGATTATTCACGAAACTAGTCCGGCAAGCCCTGATGCCATTGTTAAAACAGGGAATCAGAGTGTTGTGGTATCTAGACGACTGGCTGGTGGTGGCAGAGACACAACAATTATGCATAAAACATGTCAATATCATTTTAAATCATGTCAAAACTCTAGGCTTCAAGGTAAATCTGGTAAAGTCAAACCTTGTTCCCTCAAGAGTAATTCAGTGGATAGGGCTGGTCTGGGACACCGCCGCTCTCACTCTGAGTCAGAGTGTGGACAATCGCAACAGGTTTCGCAGGAAACTGTTCAGGTTTTCTTCACAGTCTGACTACGACACGAAGAGTCTGGGAGTCTCTGGTCGGCTCTCTCAACTGGATTCAGCTAACTGTCAAGTTGGGCCGGTTGAAAGTAAAACGATTAATATTGGAAGGCAACAAATATTTCCCACTCTTACCGGCAGGAAAATTATGGCCCATACCAAAATTAATCCACACCTTACTAGCGGTCTGGGCGAAGAGGGAAACATTGCACTCAATCATGTCATGGACCTCTCCTCCTCCAACGGTATGGGTAGACACGGATGCGTCAGGCACCATAGGGTGGGGATTTCAGTCAAATCAGGGGCACCAGGGTCAGGGACTTTGGTCCCACTTAAAATCTCTCACATAAATGTCAAAGAGTTACTAGTCCCCTTGTATTTCCTTCAGGCTCACGGCCCGGCGTTACGGGGCAAGTCAGTGGCCTTCAGAATGGACAATCTGAATGCAGTTCACTGTATTCAGAAACAAGGGTCAACGAGGTCAAGGAAGTTGCTACTCGTGTCGGAAGAGATTTTTGTTCTAGCCACCAGTCTAGATATTTATCTTCACGCATCTTATCTCCCAGGCGTAGCGAACGTCTGGGCAGACGCTCTGTCCCGGAGACAGAGCACGACAGTAGAATGGGAGCTCAAGCAACCCATTTTCGACCTAATGATTGTGGAGCTCTCCCATCCACAAGTGGATCTTTTTGCGTCCGAGGAGACTCACAAGCTCCCTCTATACCTCACCCGCCGGATAACGCCGGCAGGGGGGCCAGACGCCCTAGTGACAGACTGGAACAGATGGAGCTCCATCTATCTGTTTCCGCCGCCAGATGCGTCACTAATGTGCCACGTAGTGAACAAACTACGAGTTTATCGAGGCTTAGTCTCGCTAATCGCGCCCCTGTGGCCAGCGCAGGTGTGGTGCCAGCAGTTAATAATGTGGTGCCCGGACCCGGTATCGCTCCCGGTCGGGTACTTCCACTTTGGCAACCTAGAGACCTCGCTGACTTTTGCATTATGGACATTCAGGAGGCCAAGTGGCTAGCACCATACGGTAGGGATGTGACCAATAAATTGCTCAATCAATATACTCAGTCTACTAAGCGACAATATCAATCTCATTGGAAAGCTTTTACTTCTTGGATTGTTAGAACGGAACAAACTGTACCCTCAGTGGCATTGGTTTTTAATTACTTGAACTATCTGTTTGAGCAGAAACGTTTATCTGTGGTTACTTTGAAGAATCACTTAACTGCGATTAGAGTGCCCTTTTTCGACCTTACAGGTCTATCCATACCGGTGGCGGAGGAAACAGGATTTATGAGAGCGTGTTTTAAACTCCGCCCACCTCCCCGTCAGCTCATGCCTACTTGGTCCTCTGGACAAAGCTTTGTCTTTACTTCATTCTCGTCTGTATCAAAATACTGCAGACTTTGCTTTAATCTTAAAGAAGGCAGTTTTCCTTTTGGCTTTGGCCACCGGAAACAGAGTGTCTGAGCTGGCGGCGATGAGCAACACACCTAATTGTCTTAGGTTTGGTAGACTTAATGATTCAATTTCCATTGCACCCTCCCCGGCGTTTGTAGCCAAGAATGAGCATAGTGCACACGTGTTTTCTGAATTCACGGTGCCGGCGTTAAAAAGGGGAAAGGTGCATCATAATTTATGTCCAGTGCAAGCTCTAACCAAATATTTAAGAATAGCTCCTCATAACCCCCAAGGTGCTTTATGGGTAGCGAGTACGGGTAAACGCTTACTTAAACGGCGATTAGCCTCTCTTCTGGTAGAAGTCATTAAAGAGAGTAATCCCGGCGTTGTGGGTAGGGCCCACGATTTACGCAGGTGGCCGGCCTCTTTACGTTTCCTGAAAAACTTTTCAGTTGAAGATATTGCGTCCACACAGTTGTGGGCGTCTAATCATTACGTTTCTCTCTAGATACTTGTCAGTTGCTCTAGACAAACCTTCCTTACCATGTATAGCTTTAAGGCAGAGGGTCTAGGTGGCCCTGCAGTCACTTATGTTTATTTTCAAGGAAGGGGGGGGGGGGGTGCAGTCAGGTGAGAGAGGACAACCCAGACCCCGCCCGAGTATGAGAGCTGTGATACAATTTAAGGTTGAAATGTGATATGAAAATTTCTCTGCGAGAATTTGTGCTAGTACAAAGTTTAGTACAAGACAACGGTGTTGTTATAGTAGTTTTAGCTGCGAAAGCAATGTAACATTAGTTCAATGGAGTTCATTAGCAATTGATCTCCACATGTATTTTGGGGTTTATGATGTGCACATATAAACTTATAACTTATTATTTTTGTCACTGAGTGGGGTGCCTTTTGTAACTACAGATCTGTGTTCAGAATCTTCAGGGTTACCTATTTTTGTCAGGCAGGCTTCTTTGAAGCACGCACCTGCCTGAACCCCTTTTTCTTGTATATTTCCGGCCTATGCCGTATTAAATACATTTTTCAAAAGTAAGAATACTATGTGGTTGTTTTTATTATCTGCTTTTCTAGAGTTATGATATGATACGAATGTCCCCCTCCAGTCTTAGATATCAGGCATGTTCGTCAATGATGGAGGGGCCACTAATAAATTATAGGTTTGACTCCTGTAAGGAGATAAAGAAAACCTAATATTTAGTAGTGGCCCCGTAATCATTGACGACTGGGGCCCTCCCGACCGTCCCCTTCCCATTCGTTGATGTATTAAGGATTTTGGTTTACTTGATATGTCAGTGAAGGAGGAATGACGCCTGATTCAGCGTCTGGTCAGAAATCCACACAAGTACATCCACGATATGATGGAAAGCTTATTGGATAGTTATTCTTATTTTGTTTTTGTTTTTATTTTTTACGAAGTTTTTTCGTAGTGAGAACCCAATTCATAATGACTGAAGCCATGAGTGAGGTCGCGTGCGCTCATGATGAAGGCTCCTCAGTTTTTTAAATGCTCTGCGCGGTAGATTCAAACTACGGCGGATTAGTGTTTGAAGAGGATGCCTTATGTAATAGGCATGTTCGTCAATGATTACGGGGCCACTACTAAATATTAGGTTTTCTTTATCTCCTTACAGGAGTCAAACCTATAATGTTATATACTGTATATTTATTGACGCATATATTTTGTATTATGCTTTCATTTATGGTTTTCTATATTTTTCTCTCAGGCTAAATTGTTTCTTTATATTTTATTATTGTTGGCACCTACTAAACATTGTCTATATATTGTTATTGGTATTACTTTTATTCATTTATATATACATTTCTTAGTATTGACATTTATTTTTATAATGAGGAATTCGCTTTCTAGAAATACACTAACAGCCTTCACTGTAATCTAGTTTGGACCTGTTTGCTTCAAGTATTTGTCTTTTATTGTCATTAGTCGTAGTAATTGTTGTTTTCATTACTCATTTCGAACTCATTTTTTCATTACCCAATAAGCTTTTTTGAGTGTCATGTATAAATATATATCAAATATTAAGTCTTGCATTATATTTCGTTATGTAAATTCCCCACACCTATATTTTCCCTTGCTACACCAAGGATAACTATGTTGTTGTCATTTAGGGTTTTGTCTTATCCTTTGTGTTATTTACGTGTATTTGTGTTCATATATCATGCCTTCGAGTTAGTTTATGCTCAAAATAGGCCATCTGAATTACTGTTTCCGCAGTTGCTAGCCCATTCATCATGCACTTCATACCGCAAAAGTTGATTCAAGACAACGCGTCAATATGTATGTAAGTTATTACGTCTTCGCTTCAATACATGTTTGGTCAGTAGGCTTTCACGAGTGCAATGTCGTAGTGATATAAGAGCGCTGAAAAATTTAGTGAAACAATTAAAAGATGCTGAGGACGGAGTCTAAGTTGGGTTAAACAAAATGTAAGAGGGAAACAGTTAGTGAATACAAAAGCTACCGGTACATGAGAGAGAGAGAGAGAGAGAGAGAGAGAGAGAGAGAGAGAGAGAGAGAGAGAGAGAGAGAGAGAGAGAGAGAGAGAGAGAGAGAGAGAGAGAGAGAGAGAGAGAGAGAGAGAGAGAGAGAGAGAGAGAGAGAGAGAGAGAGAGGCGAAGATAGCTAAGCGGTGCAGCTCACGAACATCCATTATGCCTAAGTGGGTTATGATAATCCGTGTGTATGTATGTACGTGTGTGTGTGTGTGTATATGGGTGTATGTATGTGCACGAGTATATACGTACGAGTGTGTATGTACTAGTGTGTTTGTGTACGTGTATGTGTGTGAATAAGTGTGTATGACGAGTTTGTGTACGCCTGTGTGTATGTGTGTATATGTACGTGTGAGGTTGTGCGTTGGAATAGCCTTGAGTCTTAGTGTACACAAGCGGTGTTGCCTATGTACGCATCACAGGCTAATTGTTGAGATAATTGGTGGGTGTCCGGTGTCTGTCCGATCAAAGCCTACTGTTTCTTGATTCATGGCTTGGTTCGGTTCCCAGAATGGTTTTGTCATGATTGTGCTTTACTGGTTCAGGATTCAGATTAACCCTTTCAGTAACATGGATCTACTTTTATGTCATGCTAACTTTATGCAGTTTAAGGGTGGGGTGTCCTTTTTAGTTTGCTCCCTAGACCTCAATCAAGCTTAAGAAACACACACACACACACACACACACACACACACACACACACACACACACACAATAACCCCCCTTCGAGATAAATTTGTAAGTGGTAACATAATTGTATTTCAATGATCGGTTCTAAGATTGTTTCTATTCATAGCACAAGTCCACAATATTCGATACCAGACAGGATAACATAATGGACTCCACTGGTCCATGGTTCAGTTCCAAGAGAGGTTATAATGATGAACCTGATTTGCCTGCGGTTCCATTCCCTAGTAGCTATGATATACAGTATAATAAATAGACCAGCCCATCACCACCCATTCCCTAGTAGCTATGATATACAGTATAATAAATAGACCAGCCCATCACCACCCATTCCCTAGTAGCTATGATATACAGTATAATAAATAGACCAGCCCATCACCACCCCTTCCCTAGTAGCTATGATATACAGTATAATAAATAGACCAGCCCATCACCACCCATTCCCTAGTAGCTATGATATACAGTATAATAAATAGACCAGCCCATCACCACCCATTCCCTAGTAGCTATGATATACAGTATAATAAATAGACCAGCCCATCACCACCCATTCCCTAGTAGCTATGATATACAGTATAATAAATAGACCAGCCCATCATCACCCATTCCCTAGTAGCTACGATATACAGTATAATAAATAGACCACAATCTATTACTGCCTAGCCTAGCCCGTGACCGTTTTATGCACAATTTACGCCGCCTCATTTATTGCACTCACTATTACCTTACTTACAAATAGATCAATTATTTTCTTGTGCATTTATATTCCCTTGATGTCAACCAAAACCATTTACCCCTTCCATACCATTGACTTCGAACCTTTATCTTGCTTCAATTAGACCATACTAGTTAGCTATTAGACCATACTAATTGTGCATGTAAAGCCGGTATCACACGAGAGCTTTCATAGTCAACATTCGGTGATCAAAAATTTCTGGCAACATTTCTGGACAATTTTGCACTGGTATCGGAAACTAGACTGATGATAGATGAATTTAGGTAACATAAATATTTTAAACGTTAGCCTCATAAGCTGCCAATCCAGTGTTGAGGATAAACGTTGAGGGAAAAAGCGCTCGTGTGATACCGGCTTTTAACAAGAACACTTCTAAAAAATAACCAGCGTTATTTAAAAGCTAATTAAGGGGAGGCTGGCCGTTTGTTTGGTCTATTAATTAATTTATTAATTTATTTTTTTAGTTTTTCTCCCTAGACCTCCATCAACCTTAGAAAAACACACCCTAGACCCCCCTTCAAGATAAATTTGTAAATTTTTCGGTAGAACATTTTCCCGGCCGAAGGCCGGTTCCTCTTAAAATTGCAGGCTCGCTATCGCTCCCCAGGAAAAAATCGCCATCTAAATGGCACAAAAGATCTTTAAATTAACAACGAAATGGAGCGAAAGGTGTTAAAATCGCCAAACTAATGGGCCGAACGTCTTATAATCTCAAAACTAGTGGGGCTAAACATTAGGAAGAAGGGGGTCCAGAAAAACGATCTTCCTCCCCTTAACCTACATTTTCCCAGAATATACGGGTTTTCTCTACGTATCAAAGAATCTCTAAAACAATTAATGTTATTCAATACTTCCAAGAATTACTGGTGCAATTTACATTCTTCACGACTCCCATCGATTTAGCTTGGTGTGTCATTTGCCAGTGGATTTCAATTAGTGTTTTATATAATCCATTTTCCATCAATAATTATTACCGTGATTTTCCAAGAAATGTTCCCTTAATGGCTCTCCACCAAGCGCTTTCTTTCTCTCTCTCTCTCCCTCTCTCTCATTATACATCGATGCTTTAAAGGGAGCATGCTAATGGAGAATGGATGTCTTATGAAGACGCATACATTAAAAGAAGACTACTCTTTACACACGCACTATAAGGAATACCACGCTTTACACACTCACACAATCGCCTAGATAAGTATCTATAGTTAATGTTCACTGTCTTGTTATTATTAGGTATGCAAGTATTTATGACCACGACTATACATTACTGTATGGGCCATTTTAAGAGGAACCGGCCTTCGGCGGAGATATTTTTCTACCAAACAATTTACAAATTTAACTTGAAGGGGGGTCTATGGGGTGTTATCTTTTTAAGCTTGATGGAGGTCAAGAGAGGAAACTGAAAAATCGGTCAATAAATATATAATTAAATAAATATATAGACCAACAAATAACCACTACCCCCTTATATCCATTCTCGTAAACCCAAAATATAGGATAATAGGCACACACTAATGTTCTCTGTATCATCTATAGTTCGCAAAAACAGTTTAACCATTTCAGTACCGGTGCCATCCTTTTCACTCTCTACTGACGATTTTATTCAGCTTAGGAGGGACATTTACCAATTAAAAGGCCACATCCTCTTTTAATCCTTTCAGCTACCATACATCCTTCCTAAGTTTCATAAAATCGTCTGAAATGAAACAAAAAAGACGTCGCCGGTACAAAAGGGGTTAACCATTTCCTAGTATAATGACGCCTTCCTCCATTGTAATGTGGCTACTGTCGGACAATTTGTTTCAACTTAGGACAAATCTGTGTGAACCAAAGAGTTATTGGAGATATTTTAACCCTTTCAATTGTTTACAGACACTTCCTATAAGCTGAATACAATCTTCAAAAGCTAGCCAGAATAACATGAAACTAACGTCTTCGTACATCGAATTAATTAAAGGGGGTCACCGTCTTTTTTTATCTTTCTCTCCTTTTCTCTTTCCCTGGCTTGTATCCATTCGCCCCATTCAGCCAACTGTTTTAAGACGTTTATCCCCATCCAGGTGTCGATTTCTTTCTGGCGAGCGATAGCGAGCCAGCATTGTATGGAGAAATCCGGCTTCGCCGGAGACATTTTACTATCGAAAAATTTACAAATTTAGCTTGCTGTCAAAACAAAAAAATATGTATATGCTGGCTCGCTAACGGCTCGCCAGGAAGATATTGACACCTGGATGGGGGTAAACGTTTAAAACAGTAGGCTGAATAGGGCCGAATGGATACAAGCCAAAGAGAGAGGGAGAGAAAGATAAAAAAAAAAACGAGGTGGGCCCCCTTAATGCAACTTCACTTCATCCGTCATCAGTATAATATATTCTACATTTTCCTGTATAAAACTTGGCGATTTCGTCAAAACGAATATAAACACCATGTGAGCAGGATCACTTTATTGACAACATTTCACATAATTATAGCTTCATCAGGCCAATAAAGAACAAAACGTTGTCAATAAGGCGCTCCTCCTCCCAAGGTGTTTATAGTGATTCTGTAAACTGTCCTAAGTATATTTTTATCTATTCGTCAAAACATTCCAAAAGCTACAACATATGACTTCTGAGGCTAAACTTTAGTTTCTAAATTTTGAACGTGGGCCGATGGACAGAACACAAAGTTTGTTTTGGAGGAGTGTAAAAAGTTAGTTAAAAGTTTAGCTGGGATTGTGTTAGGCTGTGCTTTGCCAAGGCGCTCAACTCCGTTACTGTGCCCTCTGTAGCCGGTGGAGCGTGAGATACCTACCATGGTTCACAAGGGCTTAAGGGGGAATGAACTTATTTATTGGCTTATTTATTTATAATGTTATTATTTGTTTAGCTTCCTCCCCAAACCTCCATCAAGCTTAACAAACAAAAAAACACCCCCAAGACCCCAATTCAAGATTAATTAGTACATTTTTCGATAGAAAAATGTTCCGGCCGATGGCCGCTTCCTCTTAAATTACAGGCTCGCTATCACTCGCCAGGAAAACATCGACACCTAAATTGCATTAAAGGTCTTAATATCGGCAAACAAAATGGGGTGAATGATCTTATAATCACCAAACTAATGGGACAAACGTCTTAAAATATCAGAGCTAATGGGGGTTAACATAAAGGAGAAGGGGAACCAGATAACCAAAACCCTCCCCCTTAACATAAAGGAGAAGGGGAGCCAGATAACCAAACCCTCCCCCTTAACATAAAGGAGAAGGGGAGCCAGATAACCAAACCCTCCCCCTTAACATAAAGGAGAAGGGGAACCAGATAACCAAACCCTCCCCCTTAACATAAAGGAGAAGGGGAACCAGATAACCAAACCCTCCCCCTTAACATAAAGGAGAAGGGGAGCCAGATAACCAAACCTCCCCTTAACATAAAGGAGAAGGGGAACCAGATAACCAAACCCTCCCCTTAACATAAAGGAGAAGAGGGGAACCAGATAACCAAACCCTCCCCCTTAACATAAAGGAGAAGGGGAACCAGATAACCAAACCCTCCCCCTTAACATAAAGGAGAAGGGGAGCCAGATAACCAAACCCTCCCCCTTAACATAAAGGAGAAGGGGAACCAGATAACCAAACCCTCCCCCTTAACATAAAGGAGAAGGGGAGCCAGATAACCAAACCCTCCCCCTTAACATAAAGGAGAAGGGGAGCCAGATAACCAAACCCTCCCCCTTAACATAAAGGAGAAGGGGAGCCAGATAACCAAACCCTCCCCCTTAAGCCAATTATCCAAACTACCACAGTTGACCTCCCCAGATAGAACGTCACAACCACCCGTCCACCAACTCCGGGTTCCTATTAAGTGTTACAGGTGTTGGATGTATGGAGACTGCCCACCCGTCTCGTACACACACGCACATACACACTCTCTCTATTTCTCTCTCTCTCTCGCTCTCTCGCTCTGCTCTCTATGCTCTCTCTACTGCTTGGTAATAAAACTATAGCCCATTTTGATCCCTATCCTCTCTAACTCAAAAAAAGGGGTAAAGCAAATGGGCTGTAAATTTAAGTAGGCTAAACATCGTTAACCCTATCCTCTCTAACTCAAAAAAAGGGGTGGAGCAAATGGGCAGTACATTTTCACACATATTCCCTGGGTGGTTCTTCTCAAATGATAGCAATATTTGCTCGATTCCTCTAGTCCTTTTCGAGTTGAATAATTAAGTAGTAAAGATTTATAGACTAATTATATTCAAAGAAGTAATTGTTCTTCACCTTATCTACAACTTACTCTAACAATTTACTTGCAGGCGGGTGCCCAACCCCGAAAGGGGTTGAAATAGGGGAGCTATCCCCCCGCCAAAGGCGGCTTTCTATGGCCTTTCCTAGCTGATGCTGAGAGGATTGGGTTCTAGTCATGTGGTGATGGGCTGGTCTATCAGAGAGAGAGCTGAGCAATCTCTGCCATACCCATAGCTTACTCTGACTGTTCCTTTAACTTATATATTTTCTAGATCTCAAGTGATGGCGTCTCTTCCGTGGATTGACCTCCCAATCTACCAAGATTGGAAGCCAAAGCGTCACATTTTTCCCTTGCCCCTCAACTTTCTATTCATAATTGCTGAGGGGCACAGGGCCCTGAGTGGGGCTTTGGTTTCCCGGGCGTTTCCGCACCCTCTTCAGCTCCCCGCCATGGAGTGGCTTCGGTCACCCAGGCTTTATTGTGGTCGGCGGGGAGGGTTCTGTGGGGGCACTCGGTTATGGCCTTGGAATTGCTCGGGGCCTTGGGGCTGTTCGGCCAGGCAGCTTGGGGAACAACAACAACAACAACAATTTACTTGCAATGTGATAATAATGGGTACATTTTGCAACATAAATATTACTTTGCCTAGTGTATGCATTTCGAGGCTTCATTTAAATCTTTCAAGGAGTCAACAAAATAAAGAATATTATATATATATATATATATATATATATATATATATATATATATACTCTATATATGTATTTTTTATTTATTTATTTTTTTTTTTCTATATTCCAACTTACTTCCTCTCGGGCATAGGCTGAGAGCCTTAACATTCACCGCTTTACAAGGAACAGTGAAGCCCGTGAGGTCTTGTTCCAGTCTAGGGAGCGAGACATGTGAAGCACGTAGAGTACAACGAGCACCTGCCATCTTGCCTTCACATGAGGCACGGTGCTCACTCATGGCCCGAAACGACCCCATCTCTGAAGCCACCTCGTTCCCGTGCTTCACTGTCTCACTCCCTACACTCGGACTCTCACACTTACACACACACAACGCCACCTGTTGAGCAGATAACTCACCAGGCATTGCACCCCTATAGCATATTTTGAATATGGGAATATTCATACAGTGCTATTTAATCAGGGAACAATGAGGGTATTTGATTGACGTTTCGGTGGGCTTGTGGTAATGCACTGATACCAGGTACAGCACAAATTCCATACCAATAATATCTTCCCATTGATACATCGGGATTTGAACCCGGGACCTTTGGATTACCAGGCCAGTGGCAAGACCACTCCACCACACCTCCCCTATATATATAACTCGTGTCATAAAGTGTACCCTACATGTAATTATGACTATTTTTTCATGTTGCTAAGGCTCAGGCATTCATAAAGCTCCATACAAAGCCAATTACAGCCATGTAAAATTGTATTTGCAAATTTAGTCATCCATATTACAGAATTGTGAGCAAATTGAACGTTATTTATGAAATGTACAAGAGGAGTTAGCAGGCATTCATCAATCATAACATGTCAGCTTTCAAATAATTATTATGTTTTTTCAACCAACCAACTTCACCTCTAAACTCAATTAATGAAATCAACAAATATAAGTGGCACTTCAAGGACTCGAACCTAGGATACTCACATCGAAATTCCACGCACTTATGCATTACGCTATAAGAGTTGCTAAAAAACTAAATGCAAAATCCCTTTCCGGCGTCCGACTGGCAGCTGCAGGCATTGTGTACTGGGAGTGACAGTGAATATAGCATTTCTGGCCGGGAAGTGCTGAGAGGGGGGGTAAGGGTGTGTGTGTGTGTGTGTGTACCGGTGTGTGTGTGTGTGTGTCGCTGTGTGTGTGTGTGTGTGTGTGTGTGTGTGTGTGTGTGTGTGTGTGTGTGTGTCGGTGTGTGTGTGTGCTTGTCGGTGTGTGTGTGTGTGTGTGCTTGTCGGTGTGTGTGCGTGCTTGTCGGTGTGTGTGTGTGTGCGTGCGTGTCGGTGTGTGTGTGAGTGTGGGGTGTGTGTGTGTGTGTGTATGTGAAATAGGGAGTGAGAGTGAGTGTGTGCGTTTTGTGTGTGTGTGATAGAGAAAAAGAGAGTTTGTGTATATATAATATATATACTGTATATATATATATATATACAGTATATATATATATATATATCAACATTAAAGAGCAATACGGGTCAGAGTCAAGACATCAGTCGGAATAGTACTACATAATTTATTCGAAGAGGTACAAAAGAATTATTCTAAACATCATAGAAAATGTACGGTAATACAAGCACTTAAATAATAAGTAAAATAGATTATACGTTTAGTTAGCGTGAGTTCAATTCCAGTAATCCAATCCCTCCTCATAGTTAAGTATAAACTATATATATATATATATATATATATATATATATATATATATATATATATATATACTACAGTATATATATATATATATATATATATATATATATATATATATATATATATATATATATATATATATTCCATTATATTACCACATGTCTCTCTTAAGCTCCTAACCCTCCTCATTCCCCCTCCCAGAACACACACTGCACTCATATCATCTGCATATATTATAACTCCCAAGTTCCTTGTTGCTAAGTACCTTGCTTGAGTGATAACAATGGCACAAAGACTACCAGACCATTAACTGTGAGTGTACCAAGATGTACGTGACTGTGTGATTATGTGGTGTGTGTGTGTGTGTGTGTGTGTGTGTGTGTGTGTGTGTGTGTGTGTGTGTGTGTGTGTGTGTGTGGTTGCGTGTATTTGTGGTGTGTATGAGTGTGTGTGTGCTTTAGAGTGGGTGTGTGTTTGGGATCAACATAAAAAAAATAGTAAAATAGATCTCAATTAGCCCTCTGAATCCAACATTTCCTACGTAAGCTGAGCAAAATGATCTACTAATGACCAGGAAAAAAAGGAAAGAACATGTTCTAGTATTTTGAAAGGGTTAACTGTAGTTACAGTTCGGAAAATAACGGAACACTATGAATCCATCTGTAATATTTTGTCCATCAATACGCAATTTACATCCTACGCAGAAATAATACAAGCTTAATATAATAATACATTCTTCTCGAGTTATTGAAATTAATCTTTTAATTGCAAATATATTAATACTTTAATTAATAATTTGCCGAACATAAGAGGGCAAGTCATATCAGTAGTCTGTGCAGTAGATACCGGTAATAAATTTAACGTAGAGCAATTCAAGGGGCATATCTAATCAATTCCAACAGATTTGCCTTCATTACTCACCAAGATCTGTACCGTAACCAATTATAACTGGAAGCTTACCTGCAAAGAGACAAGATACACATTAGACGGCATAAGAAACAACAACACCAACAATAACAACATCGTCAACAATATTACAGTCCAACATGTACGACCGCCTGCCTATGTAGCTGGTGCACTATGATAAACGTGAAACATGATCATTTAAGGGGGTACTGGATAGTTTTGGGTTTATTTATTCATGTATATATACTGTATATATATATATTTTATAATCACCTCGCTAGACCTCCATCGAGCTTAAAAAACACCCCCAAGATAAATTTGTAATTTGTTCGGTAGAAAAATGTCCCGGCCGAAGGCCGATTACTCATAGAATTTCAGGCTCGCTATCGCTCGCAAGGAAAAATTTGACACCTAAATGGCACGAAAGGCCATTATATTGTGAAGAAATGGGGCGAGAGGTCTTAAAGGTGGGGGCTCATGGGTTGAGGTAAACATGGACAAATAATCGCCAAATAATATCAAAATTTGCATTGCTGATTTATTCTGGGCGCTGTATAAAAAACAGCTATTAATGATGGTTATGGTCATTATATTGGAGTGACTTAAAATCATAATTTTATCAGTGGACAGAAGGATAATAACAGCAACAAAAACAGTATACAGTATACACAAATGCATGTTTACATACCCCCAGCATACGGTATACCAACACAAACACACCATAAAAGCATGTTTACATACCCCCAGCATACGGTATACCAACACAAACACACCATAAAAGCATGTTTACATACCCCCAGCATACGGTATACCAACACAAACACACCATAAAAGCAGCATCTTTATCATCAACAACAGCGACAACAACATCCCTACCAATAATATTAACAAATACAACATCAACATCAGCAGCAGCAATAATATAACAACACCAAATTCCTTTTACTTATATATTTTCTAGATCTCCAGTGACGGCGTCTCTTCCGTGCCCCTTCCATTGCCCCTCAGCAATTATGAAGAGAAAGTCGAGGGGCAAAGGAAAAATGTGACGCTTTGGCTTCCAATCTTGGTAGATTGGGAGGTCATCCCAATCTACCAAGATTGGAAGCCAAAGCGTCACATTTTTCCTTTGCCCCTCGACTTTCTCTTCATAATTGCTGAGGGGCACAGGACCCTGGGTGGGGCTTTGATTTCCCGGGCGTTTCCGCACCCTCCTCAGCTCCCAGCCATGGAGTGGCTTCGGTCACCCAGGCTTTATTGTGGTCGGCAGGGAGGGTTCTGTGGGGGCGCTCGGTTATGGCCTTGGCCATGCTCGGGGCCTTGGGGCTGTTCGGCCAGGCAGCTTGGGGAACAACAACAACAACCAATACATAAATAAAAATACAACAATACCAACATCCATAACACCAACAATAAGAACAACACAACATTAACAACAACATCAACAACAACAACAACATAAAAAACAACAACAACAACCTCCTCTTCCAGCTAAGGGTAAGCTGCTAATTAATTCATTATTCCGAGGCATTATAAAATATTAAACTCATTAAGCTCAAACTCATAAAACTTTGAAAATTATTAAAAATTCCGCTAAAAAAGTTATATTTGTTCACTATAAATGGGCAGGCATTACATTACTTATATTTTATTAGTTATTTCATTAATATGGTGATGTAATGAATGCATACTATATGAGCAAAATTATTATCTAATGACTATTGGTGTATCAGTTTAGTTACAAGAGAGAATATATTGGTCGTAATAGAGTTGTAATTGGTTGCAATCTGTTCAGGGAGCCCACCTCGGTTTTTTCTCTCTCTCTCCCTCTCTCTTTGGCTTGTATCCATTTGGCCCCATTCAGCCTACTGTTTTAAGACGTTTACCCCCATCTAGGTGTCAATATTTTCCTGGCGAGCGGTAGCAAACCAGCATATACATATATTTGTTATGACAGCAAGCTAAATTTGTACATTTTTCGATAGAAATATGTCTCCGGCGAAGCCGGATTTCTCCATACAATGCTGGATCGCTATCGCTCGTCAGGAAGAAATCGACACCTGGATGGGGATAAACGTCTTAAAACAGTTGGCTGAATGGGGCCGAATTGATACAAGCCAGGGAAAGAGAGAAAATGAGAGAAGGATAAAAAAAAAAAGCCGGTGACCCCTCTTAAGAGAAGTTAAGTAATATATAGCCGTAATGGATGGTAAGCGTACGTATTTAATTTAATTAGCAGTATAACAACATTCAGCAGAAGTATAGCAACAGGCCACCTAAAAGTCTAAATCCAATATGAATGGTACAGTGAGAGAGTGAACCATAATTATACAGATATTCCGCACACTGTAAAAAATGGGATGGTGTTGTCTTTTCCAACCCCTCTATTGTTTATTATTTTTATGTATATATCTTTATTGTGCATTAATTCTGGTTATCATTAGACGACTGTATGCCATTAAGGAAGGATCTCTAGGAATCAAAGGTGTAAATATTGTCACACTTAACTCCAGCTTCCACAGATGCTTCCTAGACTGAATAAAATAGTTTAATGCTAGCCGGAATAAGTAGTCAAAACGCGTATAAATCCTCAAGGAGTAAACACTGTCAGTATAGGTGACGTCTTTTCGATATATCTGGGCGTTACTAGATGATTGTATTAAGTTTAGGAACGACCTCTAGCAATAAAAAGGCTACTCTCTATCTCAATTCACCATCTTGGCTACTACAGATCCTTTCTAAGAGGATAAAGCTCTTCTATATACAGCTAGAACAGTTTATAACAGACGGCACTCGCACTAAAAGGGTTAATAGACGCCTAAGCCTCATTAGTATTATCCTGGGTACGATTCTACTCGGTGCATAAAGGGCGTCATTATACATCAAAGGTGAACACTATCGTAGAGAAGGTTTGGGGGGGTTATCTGGACCCCCTTCTCCCTCATGCTTAGCCGCATTATTATTTTATATTTTGAGATGTTCGCCCGTTAGTTTTGCGATTTTAAGACCTTTCGCCTCATTTCCTTGCCAATAATAAGACCTTTCGTGCCATTTACTGTAGGTGTAAATTTTTCCCTGGCGAACGATAGCAAGCCTGTAATTTAGGAGGGACCGGCCTTCGGTCGAAACATTGTTTCTACCGAAAATTGTGCTAATTCATTTCGAAAAGGGGTCTCGGGGATGTATTTCTAAGCTTGATAGAGGTCTAGGGAGCAAACTAAAAACTCGCCATAACAAACTCTACTTCTCTCAGAGCTATTTCATAAAGTTAATTACATCGTCTAATGATAGCCTTAAAAACATTCTACCAACCAACAAGCCAACCCTCAACAAACTCTACTACCATAGCAACTCCTTCCTAATCTTAATAACATCGTGTAATAATAGCCATAGCCTACTTAAGGATGGCGTCCTCAGGTACCTAAAGGGTTAACACAGCATAGCATCGTCTGGGGGTAGCAAAGCATAATACTATAGAAATATATATGAGCAAAAGGTCCATCATAAGTTAAGGGAACCCTAGATCTTCATTTTACTTTTTTCAAGGAATTTTTATTATTGTTTTTTTATTTGTTATTAAAAGCTTCCTATGACACTGTACAAACATAGGAAACATCAAATTTCCACATCTGACACCCATTACTCACCCTACAGGGGCTCCCCCCTCGCCCCCCCAGTCTAAAATCACCCTCCCTATTTCTGAAATATTTTAGTTACTCAAATAACTACATTTTCTATAATGCAGAAGGCCTAGCTACCTAAGAAAATAGAATAATAGGGGTAACTATTCTATAACAAACCTTTCACACCAGGAAAATGAATTATGAAATGTCAACTTATAAAGGCGCTTATGTCAAATTATGCTTTTTCAACATTTGAGGCTATCTATTGATCTGATTACTGTCCGATTGCCTTCATTTTTTTCACAGAATTAGAAAAAGGAAAAATGACAATTCGTACGCTCTTAGAATGGGTTTTTGGCAACATTTTCGAAGCTCAAATCTATATTTATGATTGGAAATAGGGCCAAAATTGTATCATTGATATTTACCTGCAGTTTTCAACATGATCATGTATCAAATTGGGGTAAATAAGAGTGTAGATTTATAGCCTATATATCTAAGTTACCTCATACAAAAAATAAACGAAAACTGCCAAGAAACAAATTGTCTGATATGTTTTATCTATAGTAAACTGAAAAATGCGCGCACGCACGCACATAGAGCGATGAAATTTTCAGCGAGTCTTACTATTACCATGTACACATACATAGCAAAAGGCTAAAAATTAATCTTTTATAGAGGGTGGAATAAGGTTCTGATGTCTAGTCTCCCCCTAAGTCCTTTAGTGAATCCATTTAGACGATTTTATGTATTCAGTATAAGAAGGACCTACAGTATATGGGAGTCAAAGGGTGAATTACTCCCTGTCTCCTGGAGGTCCTTTACAAGCTGTATTAAAGATGTTTGAGATATGACTTGCCCTGGCCTTTAACCCAGGTCAGCAGCTCAGCAGTTCAGCACCAGACCAACGAGACGACCGAGGTAGAAAAAATGTAGGCACGCTATCGCTCGCCAAGGAAAAAAAGGCGAAACGTCGTAAAATAAGCAAACTAAATGGGCGAATGTCTTAACATCTGAAACCTAATAGGGCTAAGCATGAATAAGGGGGTCTCGAAAATAATCAAACTCTCCTTAATTAATGTGTGCCGGAAGTATTGAGTTTCTCTTGGTAACAGTCGTAGGGGGGGGGGGGGAGCGTTACGTAACAGAGTCATCACGTAGGGCAAGCAGGCTGACGTAACGCAAGAGTCAACTAATGCTCTAAAAGATTGGTTATACCCCTGGAGTACTTATAATGAGCTTGGTACTTAATGCTCCTAATACTAATGATCTTATTACTTTAAGGGGAGACTGGCCGTTTGTTTGGTCTATTAATTAATTTATTCATATATATTTTTAGTTTCCTCCCTAGACCTCCATTAAGCTTAGAAAAACACCCCTAGATCCTTCAAGATAAATTTGTAAATTTTTCGGTAGAAAAATTTCCCGGCCGAAGGCCGGTTCCTCTTAAAATTGCAGGCTCGCCAGGAAAAAATCGACACCTAAATGGCACGAAAGGTCTTAAAATTTACAATGAAATGGAGCGAAAGGTGTTAAAATCGCTAAACTAATTGGCCGAACGTCTTATAATATCAAAAGTAGAGGGGCTAAACATTAGGGAGAAGGGGTTCCAGAAAAAACGGTCTACCTCCCCTTAATGTTTGTGTCACTTAATGTTCGTAGTACTTATTGCTCATAGTACTTAATGCTCATATTAATATTGATCGTAGTACTTAATGATCGTAGTACTTAATGCTCGTAGTACTTAATGCTCATATTAATATTGATCGTAGTACTTAATGATCGTAGTACTTAATGCTCATATTAATATTGATCGTAGTACTTAATGATCGTAGTACTTAATGCTCATATTAATATTGATCGTAGTACTTAATGCTCGTAGTACTTAATGCTCATATTAATATTGATCGTAGTACATAATGTTCGTAGTACTTAATGCTCGTAGTATTATTGATGGTAGTACTTAATGCTCATATTAATATTAATCGTAGTACTTAATGCTCGTAGTAATATTGATGGTAGTACTTAATGCTCATATTTATATTATTCGTAGTACTTAATGCTCGTAGTAATATTGAACATGGGACTTAATGTTTGTAGTAATATTGATCGTAGTACTTAATGCTCGTAGTAATATTGAACATGGGTACTTAATGTTTGTAGTAATATTGAACGTAGTACTTAATGCTCGTAGTACTCAATGCTCATATTAATATTGATCGTAGTACTTAATGTTTGTAGTAATATTGATCGTAGTACTTAATGCTCGTAGTACTTAATGCTCGTAGTAATATTGAACATGGGTACTTAATGTTTGTAGTAATATTGATCGTAGTACTTAATGCTCGTAGTACTTGATGCTCGTAGTACAAATTATCTAAATGCTTTGTTGTAGTAGTAAATGCGACTCTTTCTACTTTACACGCACCTACCATCCAAACCAGATGTTCAAGTTAAGGGGGGATGGGCCGCTTTTCTGGACCACTTTCTCCCTCATGCTTAGCCCCATTATTTTTCAGATGTTAAGAGGTTTGCCCATTAGTTAGTCGATTATAAGACCTTTCGTCCCATTTCTTCGTCAATATTTAGACCTTTCGTGCTATTTAGGTGTCGATTTTTTCCCGGGCGAACGATAGTGAGCCTGTAATATTGGAAGAACCGGCCTTCGGCCGGGAAATCTTTCTACCGAAAAATGTACAAATTAATCTAGAAGGGGGATCTAATGGATGTTTTTTTTAATTTGATGGAGGTCTAGGGAGGAAACTAGAAAAATAATGAATACATGCAAAAATCGGCCAAAAAATGAACCAAAATGGTCCAGCCACCATGGAACTACACAAAAAGAATGCGACCCCTAACATAGCTTATGAAAGCTCTACACATAAATTTACAAACTAAACTGTATTATGATTAT
This sequence comes from Paralithodes platypus, assembly GCA_032716605.1. Taxonomy (NCBI): domain Eukaryota; kingdom Metazoa; phylum Arthropoda; class Malacostraca; order Decapoda; family Lithodidae; genus Paralithodes; species Paralithodes platypus. Next base: position 131,119,364 of record CM064487.1, read on the forward strand.
TATCAGTGATAAAATTTAAATTTTTGTTTTGACAATTGAATATATTGACAATGTCAACATGTATTCTAGTGTAGAGAGTATTCTGATAGATGTCTTACATTAAAGTGTTTATAGGGACATGGAGAAAACAACCATTATTGAACTAGACTAAGTAATTGATATTTTGTCTATAATAAAAAGAAAGTACATATCTATAAATAAACATTTGCATATCTAGCAATTCACAAAATTACTTTAGGAAGGAACCAATATTAAATGTTTGTAAACAATTCTACAATACTAAGAGCTTTTCATAACCCAATCACCTGTGTAGCACAAGCTCGCTAGCAATTTAATGGACGTTTAAGATACAAATATGCAAATACAGGAATAATACAAATATGCAAATACAGGAATAATATAATTCAAACCAATGTTGCTATGCAAAGAGAAAAAAACATTAATGGGGTGAGGGTCGAGAATTGTCGTGGCATTTGAAGTATAATTGCTGTTTGTTCAGCGTTTTCTTTTCCTCTATTGTTTTTAATGTGTGTCTGTGCGTGTGTTTGTCAATGCTTGTGAGTTTGTATAAATGTGAATATGTTTATGTTTTCATCCTGAAGGAATTAAAATTAATTGTAATATTATATATATATATATACAGTATATATATATATATATATATATATATATATATATATATATATATTAAATTAACAATACCATAGATTGAAAGTTGCAAAATTAATCATTAACCCCTTCAGACTCATATGACGCAGAGGTTGCCAGATTAGCAATAAGAAATAGAGTTCTCTCACTCTTATAATTACCTCTCCAAAAATTAGTTTTCTGCCCACAGCTAACTCAAAGACAACTGAAGAGGTTGAAGTAACTAAACTAAAGGTTTGTAAATACCCCTGATGGTAATAAAGGCTTTAAAGTATCCCTAATAGGCTCAAAATTGCGTCATATGTCGGAGAGGGTTAAATTCGAAAGCCCTCTAGAGGTCAAAGGGTTATTATAAGCAAATTTGGTAAATATTTATTTTACATTTTAGCTAATGATAGACAATATTATTCAAGAGCTTGTTGGAGTTACACGGCGTATATCCCCGCTGACTATCCCTGGTCATAGGTTAAGGGGTGATGGGACGTTTTTCTGGTCCCCTTTCTCTCTCGTGATTACCCCCATTAGTTTTCAGATGTTAAGATGTTTGCCCCATTAGTTAGTCGATTTTAAGACCTTTCGCCCCATTTCGTCGTCAATATTTAGACCTTTCGTGCTATTTAGGTGTCGATTTTTTCCCTGGCGAACGATAGTGAGCCTGTAACGTTGGAAGAACCGGCTTGAAATTAATCTAGAAGGGTGATCTAATGGATGTTTTTTTTTTTTATTTGATGAAGGTCTAGGGAGGAAACTAGAAAAATAATGAATACATGCAAAAATCGCCCAAAACGTGAACCATCTCCCCTTAAGACCAATACATTATGCTAAGGGTAAGAGGAAAAGGTATGTAGAGCGGTCATAAAAGAGGAAGGAAGAGGCAATATTATCAAGGAAAGGAATGGGCTTTCTTGTTTGTATTTTTCTCTAAAACTTAAAAACGAAAACAAAAATGTTTGAAAATAAACACCATGTGAGGAAGAGCACTTTATTGACAACGTTTCGCATATAACATATATGCGAAACGTTGTCAATAAAGTGCTCCTCCTCACATGGTGTTTATTTTCATTCTACCTACTTTCCAAAGTATAAGTTTATCAAAAAAATGTTTGGCTGAAGTAAAAAAGGAAAGGATGAATAGTAGTTGCAAAACATGAATGTGGGAAAAGAATAGAAGGAAAAGAAGGCCGTTTTGAAGTAGGAAAATCGCGCCGGAAGTAGTGTTTATGACCCGGCAAGATCAACAAGAAGGAGGAAGAGCAGAGAAGGCATTGTGTAAGAAAGAATGGAGGCTGACGGTTATGAGGGAAGACAGGACATTATACGGGTTAAGGGAGCCCACCTCGCTTTTTTTTATCTGTCTCTCCCTCTCTCTTTGGCTTGTATCGATTCGGCCCCATTCAGCCTACTATTTTAAGACGTTTACCCCCATCCAGTTGTCAATATGTTTTCTGGCGAGCGATAGTGAGCCAGCATATACCGTATATATTTTTGTTTTGACAGAAAGCTAACTTTGTAAATTTTTCGATAGAAAAATTTCTCCGGCGAAGCCGGATTTCTCCATACAATGCTGGCTCGCTTTCGCTCGCCAGGAATAAATCGACACCTGGATGGGGATTAGCGTCTTACAACAGTTGGCTAAATGGGGCCGAATGGATACAAGCAAGGGAAAGAGAGAAAATAAGAGAAAGATAACAAAAAAGCTGACTCCCCTTAATAACGCTGGGTGGGTGTGGATGTGTGTGTGTGTGAGAGAGAGAGAGAGAGAGAGAGAGAGAGAGAGAGAGAGAGAGAGAGAGAGAGAGAGAGAGAGAGAGAGAGAGAGAGAGAGAGAGAGATAGAGGGAGAGAGAGAGAGAGAGAGAGAGAGAGAGAGAGAGAGGGGAGGGAAGAACACACACATGGAAGGAAGACAGGACAGAAGATAATGCAAAATAAAGAGGGAAGAGACATAAAGAAGAAAAGACAAATGAGGAAAACGAAGGGAAGGAAGAACAAGAGTAGGAACAGGAAAAGGAGAGGCAAAGAGAGAAGAGACGAGAAATGTAGGGAAGGAGAGGAGGAAGAAATGGAAGATATAGAATTGAACAAGAGCAGGAACAGGAAAAGGAGAGGCAAAGAGAGAAGAGACGAGAAATGTAGGGAAGGAGAGGAGGAAGGAATGGAAGATATAGAATAGAACAAGAGTAGGAACAGGAAAAGGAGAGGCAAAGAGAGAAGAGATGAGAAATGTAGGGAAGGAGAGGAGGAAGGAATGGAAGATATAGAATATAAGGGAAAGGAATAACACAGGAAAAAGGAGTAGAAGACCAGAAAGGGGAAGGGAAATTCAAACTAGGAAATACAAAAGGAATGATGAGTAGAAGACCAGAGAAGGAAACAGAAGAAATATAAGAGAGGGAGAGAACAACACAAAAATGAATAGGGGGTAGAAGAGAAGAAAATAATAAAGACATAAGGAGCAGCAGACCAGAGAAGGAAATAGAATAATGGTGAAGATGTTGATATGCTTTGTGTGAGTCTGTTCTTCCTACTTCCTGTAACTGAGAATACTACACACACACACACACACACACACACACACACACACACGCACACACACACACACACACACATATATATATGCTTGATCTGAGGACAACGAACTCAGGTGGAAAATTGTGTATAAATTGCAAACCGGTACACAGTAAATTAGCGCTATTACTATCCAAACAATATATAGGACTAAAAGACAAATATGTAACTAATATAATTATATGGTATAGATAAGAATAAACCCTTAGATATTCGTATAAAGGACAAATCTCTATACAATTATATAATAACGTATTATAAACTAATGGGACGATTTTCAAAATGAATATACTTCCTTCACTGGAATACAAAATTCAAATTATAATATCGTAATATATTTACATATCAATAAATTTTATACAAATGTGTGTACAATAACATTCAACAGATATTTTACATTATTGGTGAGATGCTGGAAAAGTTAAGGGGGATGGTTCACTTTTTGGGCGATTTTTTACATGTATTCATTATTTTTCTAGTTTCCTCCCTAGACCTCCATCAGATTTAAAAAAAAAAACATCCATTAGATCCCCCTTCTAGATTAATTTGTACATTTTTCGGAAGAAAAATGTATCGGCCGAAGGCCGGTTCTTCCAACATTACAGGCTCACTATCGTTCGCCAGGGAAAAAATCGACACCTAAATAGCACGAAAGGTCTAAATATTGACGAACAAATGGGGGGAAAGGTCTTAAAGTCGACTAACTAATGGGGCAAACATCTTAACATCTGAAAACTAATGGGGCTAAACATGAGGAAGAAAATGGTCCAGAAAAACGGCCTATGTCCCCTTAAATTGAGCTTCAAAATAACACATTAACTATACACTTTAACCCTTTGAGGATTATGAGGCGTTTTGACAGTTTATTCTGGTTATCATTAGACGATGTTATACGGTTTAGGAAGGATCTGTGGGAATCATAAGTGTAAAGACTATCTCAATTAAAACTCTGACTTCCATATAGCCTTCTTAATCTGAATAAAATTTTCTAATAATAGCCAGAAAACAGAAAAGAAATGCGTGATCGGATCTTGAAAGGGTTAAATTATGGCATAAAGATGGTACGAAAAGGGTAATTGAAGTGTCCGTCTCAATTTACCGTTTGAAGGCGTATTTCACTGAAGATATGGATATAAATGAATATCCAATAATACAGGGTAAAACACTATTAATATACCCAGCATGAATTGATGTTCTATACTCATTATTGTTTACAGTGGACGAGAGGGCCTTCCTACTCTGAATAAATAAAACATACTGCATATTTGTCAAATAAAATGTCGATATGATTGCCCAGCAGGAGTTATCCCAGACAGTCTGTTAATGCGAAAATACTTCCTAATGAAAACATCCTCTAATATTATAATTGACAGATTGGGAAGAAAAGGTTTCAAATAACTTGTTGTTTCTTGAATTCCAATTATCCTCCCACATCTTCATAAAATCGTCTAAAAAATAATCGGAATGAAATAAGAAATATCGGAGATAGGGGATAATTTGCATAACCGGAAGAACAGTTGTGAATCGGACTCATGAGCTGTTATAGTCACGCACTCATTTGTATCTGTATAGAACTCAAACGAGACTATATGATGTTTTGCTATATCCCAGATTCTAAATAACTAGACTGTTACTTTTGTCAAAATGGATGACTAATTTTTGTTATTATGGTTTACATTAGAAAATTTTACTTAAATTCAGAATGACATCTTTAATCAAGTGTAGCAAATCTCATATCAATAACTCCAGTAAATATAAAACTAGAATACAAAAATAAACATCATCAGTACTAATACACTTAAAGGCTCGAAAAAAAATTGGTATGTACAGTTGTGGACATATGTTCTTAAGCACCCTGTGATTTTCAGTATACAATTAAAACTTATGTAATCAATTTACTAATAAAGTTTATTTTGCATAAATTACAAAGTACTAATTTGTAATGTATACAACAGAAACTTTATTCATAACTTGATTACAAAACATTTAATTGATTAATGAAAATCATAGGGTGCTTAACAACACATTTCCACAACTGTACCTTTCGTATCCAACAGGATAAGAACTCTCAGATTCTCCTTTTTATATGTTAGTCACTATATGGAAGACCTTTAATTCTGATTACAGAAGTGAATATAAAGATACTTTTGTAGAAAATGTTTAATCATTACAGTAACTCCTTCAATACTAAGATAATATATTATACTCGGACTCTTAATAGCTCGAAAGTTGTTTAGCTAAGGGAAATGTATGTATTAAGAATATCAAACTTATCCCAACGGTGCCAATGACCTTTTATTTTTTATTTTTTATTTTTTTTATTTTTTTTTTCAGGGCAAGCTTTCGGCTCAATCTAGATAACTGTGGCCGTATATATATATATATATAACAAACAGACAAACGAAGCCGAGAAATATTATACAGATGTATGATTAGCAAGTGTAAAGTTAGGGTGAAACATAGAGGGTAACAAGGCCTCCCCAGTACAGTGAATATATAACAACCGATTCATGTGATGGTGAGGTGTGTTCTTCGGCTTAGTAATAGTTTCACTTATTTTATTTTATTGAATTGAGGTTCCATTTACTCGGCTTAATCGAGAGGATTTTTTTTCTCGATTATATAGAGGCTCAATTTCTTGCTGAAGGGATCTAGATTAACCCATTCAGTGACGCACTTTTCAATATATTTTAGCAGCTATTAGAGGATTTTATTTAGCTTAAGAAGGAAGTTTAGCAATATTTTAGACTGCAGATTATAGATATTACTCATTGAAACTACCATAGATCCTTTCTAATCTGCATGAAATCGTTTAACTTTATAGGTAGCTGAAATAACAATAAAATTACTTCGCCGGTAGTGTAAGGGTTAATGTAGAAAAATCATCGTCAGAATATTATGGTTAATTAGAGCCCCGGTGAAATTCTTAATTTAACGGAGACTTGAATATATAATAGTGTGTGTCAGAATATACGAAACACTGGTGATGACATGCTGATATAGTCGAAATGGTTAAAAATATACTGTTTGTTCCTCATATTGAGCCTGCAAATTACACACACACACACACACACACACACACACACACACACACACACACACACACACACACACACACACACACACACACACACACACACACACACACACACACACACACACACACACACACACACACACACACACACACACACACACACACACACACACACACACACACACACACACACACACACACACACACACACACACACACACACTCTCTCTCTCACGACTACATAATTATAGACACACTCAAACCCACTCCCACATACAGACACACCCACACCCACATACAGACACACCCACACCCACATACAGAAACACTCACACCCACATAAAGACATACCCACACCACACCCACACACACTCACACCCACACCCACACCCACCCACATAGGCTTGACGAGATTGCCATTGCCATTTACCCATAGTGAGCCAATAGTTTCCGGCAGTCCAGTGATCCGGTCGGTCATTCACACGCTCTCTCTCTCTCTCTGTCTCTGTCTCTCTCTCTCTCTCTCTCTCTCTCTCTCTCTCTCTCTCTCTCTCTCTCTCTCTCTCTCTCTCTCTCTCTCTCTCACTAAGCTCACACAAACAATTTACCCCGTTCAATACCGGTGACATCCTTTATATTATACTCTAGCAACTATTAGACGATTAAATTCAGCTTAGGAGGGGCGTCTAACAATTAATTAATAACTTACAGACTATCTCAATGCATCCTTTTAACTCCCATATAGACTAATTCCGAAGATTCATAAAATCGTCTAAAAGCTGTAATGAAATAAAAAGAAGTCGCCGGTACAGGAGGGGTTTATATAATACTCATTCCAATGTTTGACTACGGATTTCCCTGGTGATGAGTTTAACCCTTTCAAGAGCCGATTAAGCCTTTCTGGGGGGTTTTCCGGCTTTTATTAGACGATTTGATTCAGATTAGTAAGGAGAGGGTTAATTGAGATAATATTTACACTAATAATTCGCACGGAACCTTCCTAAACTGTCTAAAATAATTTAATGATTGCCAAAGTAAACTGTCAAAATGCGTCATAATCATCTAAGGGTTGACTATACTGAATACAAGTAAGATCATTCTATGCTTTCATGTTTTAAATTGTGAGAAATGTGTTTTTTAATTGTTGAAAATCAACTGCCAGGAGGTAATTATTGGGGCGATTAGTTCAGTCAGATGCACGTGATTATCCGCTCTCTCTCTCTCTCTCTCTCTCTCTCTCTCTCTCTCTCTCTCTCTCTATATATATATATATATATATATATATATATATATATATATATATATATATATATATATATATATATATATATATATATATATATATATATATATATATATATATATATATATATATATATATATATATACCGGTATATATATATATATATATATATATATATACCGGTATATATATATATATATATATATATATATATATAAAGTATAAATATATGTACTGTATATATATATATATATATATGCATTTATCTCTCTCACTCTCTCTCTCTCTCTCTCTCTCTCTCTCTCTCTCTCTCTCTCTCTCTCTCTCTCTCTCTCTCTCTCTCTTGCCTTTAAACCGTGGAGCAATTAACAGTTCAAGGTCATTAACGCGGCCACTCTCCCAAAGTAAATTATGATGGGAGTCTAGCGTAACACCCGGAGAACTTATTAGAGGCTATAAACGACCCTTAGTTTGAACATTAGCGTGTAGCAAATTGGTTAAGGGGAGATGGGTCGTTGTTCTGGTCCCCCTTCGTCCTCATGTCTAGCCCTATTACTTTTCTGATTTTAAGATGTCTGCCCCATTAGTTTGTCGATTTTAAGACCTTTCGCCCAATTTCTTTGTCAATATTATGAACTTTCGTGTGTTTAGGTGTCGAATTTTTTCCTGGCGAACGATAATGAGCCTGTAATTTTGGAAGGACCGGAATACAGTAGTAAATGTAATATGACTGAATTTCTTAAACATTAATTAACTATTAAGATGACTATATTTACGGTATATATATATATACAGTATATTTTACTATGTGTGTGAGGGAGACAAAAGGCAGAATTGCCTGTGGTGAGTGCCTCCCCCAGATTTGAAAGAGTGACAGAGCCAAAATCAAGGGACGTTCGAGCCTAAATGCCTAGACACACGGAGTTTGAAGCAATTTAAGTCATAGGAAGAGGGAAAGACTGATTATGGGAGAGAGTTCCAGAGCTCAGCAGCTGTTGCATAGAAGAAAGGTTGAGAATAACGTTTCACTCTTGGGTCGGAGAGTTGCATAGAGTAGGGGTGGGATTGTGTTGCAAGCTGGGTGCTAGGTGTTCTACGAAGAGAGGGTGGTATACACTGAGAGAGCTCTGAGGTTAGTTATGTAGAGCAGATTAACCAGACCACTGAGCTCCATACGGAACTCTCATAGCTCTGAGGAAAACTGATTATTGTAATAGCGGTAGAATAGTGAGAGAGATGCAACATTGCGGCGAAGAGACTGCAGATAATTGGTGAGTGGACGGGAGTTAATGAGACGGAAGGCTTTCTTTTATACTTTGTCTAGAAGTGATGTGTGAGAGGAACCACCCCACACGTGTGAACAATTCTCAATAAATGGATGCACTGTGCCCCTGTACAGAGCAAGAAGCTGAGCAGGGGTAAAGAACCCCTGGAGGCAATTGAGCACACCCAGCTTCTGGGAAGCTGTTTTAGCAAGAGTGGTAATATGATTTTTCCAAAAGAGATCAGAAGAAAAAAGAGACACGAAGAATATTAAGAAAAGATGAAGGGTTAATTTGTATGTTGTTGAAGAGTAGGTCAGTTTTCTGGAAGGGGGTGACGAGTAGAAAAATGGAGAAATTGAGTTTTGGAAGCATTGAAAGTAACAAGGTTTTCTCTGCCCCAATTAGAGATAGTAGAGAGATCAAAAGATAGGTGTTTTATGGCCTTACGTTAGTTTAGGAGTTCCTGCTGTGAATATTTTTGTGGAAGACTAGTTGGATAGTGTAATGTAGAGTCGTCAGCATATGAGTGATTGGGGCTGGAGGAGCAGTTGAGAAGGTCGTTAATGAATAATAAGAGAATTGGAGATAGGACAGAACCCTGAGGAACACCTGAGTTGATAGGTTGAGGAAGTGAACGGTGGCCATCCACAACCGCAGCTATGAAACGTCCGGAAAGGAAATTAAAGCCAAAGGTACAGATGGAGGGATAGACACCGAAGGAGGGTAGTTTGGAATTAAGGGATTTGTGCCAGACTCTATCAAAGGCCTTCGATATGTCTAGCGCAACAGAAAAAGTCTCACCGAAGTCCCGAATGGAGGATGACCAAGAGTTAGTAATATAAGAAAGAAGATCACCAGTAGAGCGGCCATTAAGGAAGCCATACTGGTGGTCTGAGAGTAGGTTATGGGAATATATATATATATATATATATATATATATATATATATATATATATATATATATATATATATATAATTTATATATAATACTGTACATATTTATGCAATAGTGGATTACCCAGTGACATTCAAATTAGTTCAGTAATCATTACTTTCAGTATTAGGATGCCATTCTTAATTATATTCTGAAAAATATAGTCCGATTATGCAGAAATTACGAAGCATCTGTAGGAGTTATATTGATAATTGGGATAATATGTACTACATTCGATCCATAGAGTTTCTTGCTAACTTAAATAAAATCGTTTGATGATGCCCAGAATGAAATGAAGAAACGCGGCACCGTATACTGTTGGTCAGAGAAGCCCCGTGTACGCTAAATAAGTCATCTGATAGTAGCTACCGTATGGTGATATATGTGGAAAGTATCTAATATAAACCGACAGGGACTTGAACGAAAAATTACTGGCATTAGTCTGCAAACAATAATATGTGATTTTACCATAATGCGATACAATATAATATAATGCAGCATATCAACTCATGAGAATGCTACATACACATTAGTATGTATAAAGTATAATGCGATGTGTTTGCAATATAAGTTAACGCCACAGTTGAATACAAATGTAATAACAGAAGACAGAGTGAATATTATACCAAAGACAAACCACTCAAGTATATATTGACAGGCCCTTCCTTGGTCCATCCATCACTGTTAAGGGGGAGGTAGTCGTTTGTTATGGATCCCCTTCTCCATAATGTTTAGCATATTAGTTTTGACATTTTAAGATGTTCGTCCTATTAGCTTATCGATTATAAGACCTTTCGCCCCATTTCGTTGTCAATCTTAAGATATTTCGTGCCATTTAGGTGTCGATTTTTTCTTGGCGAGCGATAGCGAGCCTGTAATTTTAAGAGGAACCGGCCTTCGGCCGGGAAATTTTTCGACCAAAAAATGTACACATTTATTTTGAAGAGGGGTCTAGGGCGTGTATTTTTATTTTATAAGCTTGCTGGAGGTCTACCGAGGAAACTAAACACAAATAATAATAATGAATAAATATGTAAATAGACCCAAACAAAATAGCCACTACCCACTTAATGTCTCCACGGGAACCACAGTCATCTATGAAAACTTAAATGGTTAACAGACAATGAGGGAATATAGATATGTTAGAGATAATGGTATATTGTGATCTGCTAATGCTAGTTTTACGGAGAGTCTTTCTTATTATTGTTATTTATGATTTTACGGAGAGTCTTTCTTATTATTGTTATGTATGGTTTTAAGGAGAGTCTTTCTTTTTATTGTTATTTATGGTTTTACGGAGAGTCTTTCTTATTATTGTTATTTATGGTTTTACGGAGAGTCTTTCTTATTATTGTTATTTATGGTTTTACGGAGAGTCTTTCTTATTATTGTTATGTATGGTTTTAAGTAGAGTCTTTCTTTTTATTGTTATTTATGGTTTTACGGAGAGTCTTTCTTATTATTGTTATTTATGGTTTTACGGAGTCTTTCTTATTATTGTTATTTATGGTTTTCATTGTGTTTGCAATATTATTCTATTTTCAGTTTTCCCCAAGGCCTGTTCATGTTATTTAAAATAAGTACAATAAAATCCATCAGAACCTCCTTCAAGCTAAATGTATACATTTTTCGGTATAAAATAATAGGAGGGTTGTTATCGCTCACAAGGAAAACATCGACAAGTAAATGGAGCGAAACATAATAATATTTGCCCCAAAAATAGGGCGAAACGTCTTCATAAACTGAAGTAATGGTGCGTAATAATAAGGGTGGGAAAAATACAAGACAACCCACATAGTTTGAGACAATTACCGAAAGGCAGGGAGGAACACCATAACAAAAGTCAAACCCATCAAGCATATATTATATTAACAGTGGCCCTCCCCTAGTCCATCCATCACTGCTAATGTCTCCACGGCAACCAAGGTCACCAGTAAACAGAGCTTTGGAAGTTTGGATATATTGGAGATTTTGGGGTATGCATGACAAAAGCTATATATTGGAGCTTTTGGGGTATGCATGACAAAAGCTATATATTGGAGCTTTTGGGGTATGCATGACAAAAGCTATATATTGGAGCTTTTGGGGTATGCATGACAAAAGCTATTTCTTAATGGGGTAAGGATAATTTGCTTATCTAAATATTTGCTAATACATGTATTATTTAGTTTCCTTGCTATATCTCCATCAAGCTTTTAAAAACAAACCCAGGATCCCCCTTCAAGATATACTTGTACATTTTTCGGTAGAAAAATGGACCGGCCGATGGCCGGTTCCTCTTAAATCACAGGCTCGCTATCGCTCGCCAGGAAAAAATCGACACCTAGATGACACGAAAAGTCTTCATATATTGACAAAGAAAAGGGGCGAAAGGTGTTAAAATTGCCAAACTAATAGGCTGAACGTCTTAAAATCCCACAGCTAATGGGACTAAAGATGAGGGAGAAGGGGGTCCAGAAAAAATTACCCATCTCCCCTTAAATGGTAAACAAAGCAGGGGCAGTTTGGATATTTGGGAGCTTCTTGGTTATGCACGACAACCAATTTCCTTAAGGGGGGTGACCTGTTTTTGTTTTCTTCATTCAGCCAACTATTTTAAGACGTTTATCCCCATCTAGGTGTCGATTTTTTTCCTGGCGAGCGATAGCGAGCCAGCATTATATGAAGAAATCCGGCTTCGCCGGAGAAATTTTTCTACCGAAAAATGTACAAATTTAGCCTGCTGTCAAACAAAAATAAAAAATATGCTGGCTCGCTACCGTTCACCAGTAAAACATTGACACCTGTATGGGGATAAACGTCTTAAAACAGTAGGCTGAATGGGGCCAAATGGATACAAGCCAGAGAAAGATAGAAAAGGAGAGAACAAAAACAGGTCACCCCCCTTAACCCCGTCTGTACCGGCAACGTATTTGAGGTATTTTCTAGCAATATATATATAGAGGAATTTTGTGCAGTTTAAGAAGGATCTGTGGTAGTAAAGAGGGTTAAGTGAGCTGGTTCGATGCCTGTTACTAGCTGGAGGCCCTTTTAAAACTGAATAAAATCGTCAAATAGTAGCCAGAATAAAATCAAAGAGACGTCCCGGTACAGAAGGGGTTAAGGGGAGGTTTTTAGTTTGGTCCGTAGATATCCTTCAAGCTTAAGATTACACCCCCTTGAGCCCCTTTCAAGATAAATTTGTACATTTTTCGGTAGAAAAATGTCCCGGCTGAAAGCCGGTACCTCTTAAATTACAGGCTCGCTATCGCTCGCCAGGATAAAATCGACACCTAAATGGCACGAAAGGTCTTAAAATTGACAGAAATGGGTTGAAAGTTCTTAAAATCGTCAAAATTATGGGGCGAACGTCTTAACATTAGGAAAACAATGGGGCTAAACATGAGGGAGAAAGGAGTCAAGAAAAAAATCCCTCAAGTGGATATCTCCCCTTAAGGGGTAGGATGTATCTTATGGTCTAATTATTTGTTTACATATTTATTATTTAGTTCCTCGCTAGACCTCCATCGAGCTATAAAAGAACACACCCAAGACCCATCATCGAAATACATTTGTACATTTTTCTGTAGATAAATGTTCCGAGCAAAAGCCTCCTATAATTACAAGCTCTCTATCGCTCGCCAGGAAAAACATTATATATAAATGGCACGAAAGGTCTTAATATTGACAAATAAATGGAACGAAAGGTCTTAAAAACGCCAAAGTAATGGGGCCAACGTCTGAAAATCTTAACACAAATGGGGCTAAGCATGAGGGAGAAGGGTGTCCATAAAAAGCCACTACCCTTACCCTTACTAGATCACACCACCGCTGGCAGGCTTGTTGTGGGTTCCGTGTGGATATTTGGCTCTCATGATTCATAAACCCTTCTGTACCAGCGACGGCTTTTTCATTTTATTCTAGCTCTGTTTAGACGATTTTCATTTTATTCTAGCTCTGTTTAGACGATTTTCATTTTATTCTAGCTCTATTTAGACGATTTTCATTTTATTCTAGCTCTGTTTAGACGATTTTCATTTTATTCTAGCTCTGTTTAGACGATTTTCATTTTATTCTAGCTCTATTTAGACGATTTTCATTTTATTCTAGCTCTATTTAGACGATTTTCATATTATTCTAGCTCTATTTAGACGATTTTCATTTTATTCTAGCTCTGTTTAGACGATTTTCATTTTATTCTAGCTCTGTTTAGACGATTTTCATTTTATTCTAGCTCTATTTAGACGATTTTCATTTTATTCTAGCTCTGTTTAGACGATTTTCATTTTATTCTAGCTCTATTTACACGATTTTCATTTTATTCTAGCTCTGTTTAGAAGATTTTCATTTTATTCTAGCTCTACTTAGACGATTTTCATTTTATTCTAGCTCTATTTAGACGATTTTCATTTTATTCTAGCTCTATTTAGACGATTTTCATTTTATTCTAGCTCTGTTTAGACGATTTTCATTTTATTCTAGCTCTATTTAGACGATTTTCATTTTAGTCTAGCTCTATTTAGACGATTTTCATTTTATTCTAGCTCTACTTAGACGATTTTCATTTTATTCTAGCTCTATTTAGACGATTTTCATTTTATTCTAGCTCTGTTTAGACGATTTTCATTTTATTCTAGCTCTATTTAGACGATTTTCATTTTATTCTTGCTCTGTTTAGACGATTTTCATTTTATTCTAGCTCTATTTAGACGATTTTCATTTTATTCTAGCTCTATTTAGACGATTTTCATTTTATTCTAGCTCTACTTAGACGATTTTCATTTTATTCTAGCTCTATTTAGACGATTTAATTTTATTCTAGCTATATATAGACGATTTAATTTTATTCTAGCTATATATAGACGATTTAATTTTATTCTAGCTATATATAGACGATTTAATTTTATTCTAGCTGTATTTAGACAATTTATTTTATTCTAGCTGTATGTAGACGATTTATTTTACTCTAGCTGTATGTAGACGATTTATTTTATTCTAGCTGTATTTAGACGATTTATTTTATTCTAGCTGTATGTAGACGATTTATTTTACTCTAGCTGTATTTAGACGATTTTCATTTTATTCTAGCTCTATTTAGACGATTTTCATTTTATTCTAGCTCTATTTAGACGATTTTCATTTTATTCTAGCTCTGTTTAGACGATTTTCATTTTATTCTAGCTCTATTTAGACGATTTTCATTTTATTCTAGCTCTGTTTAGACGATTTTCATTTTATTCTAGCTCTATTTAGACGATTTTCATTTTATTCTAGCTTTGTTTAGACGATTTTCATTTTATTCTAGCTCTATTTAGACGATTTTCATTTTATTCTAGCTCTGTTTAGACGATTTTCATGTTATTCTAGCTCTGTTTAGACGATTTTCATTTTATTCTAGCTCTGTTTAGACGATTTTCATTTTATTCTAGCTCTATTTAGACGATTTTCATTTTATTCTAGCTCTATTTAGACGATTTTCATTTTATTCTAGCTCTATTTAGACGATTTTCATTTTATTCTAGCTCTATTTAGACGATTTTGTGCAGTTTAAGAAGGATCTGTGGTAGTAAAAAGGGAGATAGTTCGAAGCCCTGCAATTGTTGGAGGCCCTTTGTATACTGAATAAAATCGTCTAATAGTCGCCAGAATAAAGTAAAAAGGACGCCCCCTGTACTGGAAGGGAGGTTATGACGCAGTTGGGCAGTTTTGTTCTGGCTGATATTGGACGAAGAGGGTTAATTGAGACAGTTTCTACCCTTTTGATTCCCGCAGATTCGCCTAAACCTGTATAAAATCTCTCTCTCTCTCTCTCTCTCTCTCTCTCTCTCTCTCTCTCTCTCTCTCTAGTCCTCGCAGGGATCGTAAGATCTGTGTGGCCAGTGTATCTATGTAAATCTCTCTATCTTCTCTCAAACACAAAAAACACTACCCCCTGCCCCACTCCGGTAAAAGTTTTCCCGCTACAGACGGACCAACAGAGCCAGACAATAAACAGTAATAATCCCCCCCCTAAAGTGCTATCCCCCCCCTCCCCCGAGGACACCTACTTGACCCTACCACTCCACCAGCCTCAGTGTCAAGTGGAAGGGGTTGGTAGTAGTTGCTTGGTGAGGGATGTTAAATGTTTGGCAAATATTATGACGGAGTTGAATTATAGAGTGGTGTGTGTGTGTGTGTGTGTGTGTGTGTGTGTGTGTGTGTGTGTGTGTGTGTGTGTGTGTGTGTATGTGTGCGTGTGTGTGTGTATGTATGTGTGTGTGTGTGTGTACTTATTTTCATATGCGCATTTATGCATGTGCCTGTGTTCGTATTTATGTGTGTGCGTACTTATGTGTGGATACGTTAATTTGTATGTAAATGTATGTACTGTATGTGTGCGTTTAACTAATTATGCGTACTTACTTGTTTGAGTGTGTTTGTACTGATTTCAATGTGTTCGTATGTGATTAGCCTATGTATTTCATTGTGTTTATTTTTACGGTTGTGTGTAGATTTTTCATTATATGCAAGAGTCTCCACAAGGAAGGACAACACGCTTACATGAATGTATGTATGACTGTATGTGTGTGTCTAATGTGTCAAGCATATACTGTATACTGTATAATAGTATGTACATTTTTCAGTAGAAGAATGTTCAGCGCGAAGGCCGGTTCCTCCTATAATTACAAGCTCTCTATCGCTCGCCAGGAAAAATTCGATATATAAATGGCACGAAAGGTCTTAATATTGACAAATAAATGGGGTGAAAGGTCTTATATTATAAGCGTGTAATATTCATAACTTGGTGGTATTACAACCCATTATTAGACAACACTACAACTCATCTCGTGTATTTGACCTGACCTCGTTCCTACAATAATGGTTACAATGTTATAAAATTATCCGAGTTCACCCCACACACACCACAGCACATTCAATAGTTCACCCCACACACACCACAGCACATTCAATAGTTCACCCCACACACACCACAGCACATTCAATAGTTCACCCCACACACACCACAGCACATTCAATAGTTCACCCCACACACACCACAGCACATTCAATAGGTCCAGAGAAACGTAATGAATAACAGTGTCACATAAAGAGAGAGGAGCATTACGGGGGCAGGGGCCGGTTTTCTCGACCACTTTCTCCCTCGTGTTTAGCCCCATTAGTTTTCAGATGCTAAGATGTTTACCCCATTAGTTAGTCGATTTTAAGACCTTTCGCCCCATTTCTTCGTCAATATTTAGATTTTTCGTGCTATTTAGGTGTTGATTTTTATCTGGCGAACGATAGTGAGTCTGTAATGTTGAAAGAACCGGCCTTCGGCCGGAAGATTTTTTCTACCGAAAAATTTAAAAATTAATCTAGAAAGGGGATCTAATGGATGTTTTTTTTTTTTAATTTGATGGAGGTCTAGAGAGGAAACTAGAAAAATAATGAATACCGGTACATGCAAAAATCACCCAAAAAGTTAACCATCCCCCCTTAAAGGGATATATATATTTATTAATTTATTATTATTATCCTCCCTAGACCTCCATCAAGCTTACAAGATTACCCCCGGGACCCCCCTCCAATATTATTTTGTGCATTTTTCGGTAGAAAATCACATTAGCCCCTGCCGAAGGCCGATTCCTCCTAAATTGCGGGCTCGCTATCGCTTGCCAGGAAACAGTCGACAGCTGAAAGGCACAAAAGACCTTAAATTGAAAAAAAAAAAAAAAAGATGGAGCGAACGGTCTTAAAATCGGCAAAGTAATGGAGCGAATGTCTAATAATTTTAAACTAACTGGGCTAAGCATAAGGGCAAAGGGGGTCCAAAAAAATAACTCCCCTTAGCTCCTACAGCATGGAATAAATAAGGGGTTAATAGGGTTTATAAGAAGTGTATGTGGACGGCCAAGGACAAGTATTGGCCACTCGTATAATACACAGGGTGTCGTCGAACTATTGAATGGCCCTGTACAGTTACGGATTAATCATTATAAGTTGGCCAGAAATTGTGAGCTCTCCTTAACCTCTGTAACTTAGAAAGGGCTAGAGCAAATAAGCTGTAAATGTCCACGCCAATTGCCTGGTTGACTAGCTCTTCCCTATTGGTAGTAATATTAGCTTCATTATTCTAGTCGTTTATGAAGTCATAGAAATTATTGTTCAAAATGATTTACCTAATTATAATGATTTACTACTCCTAAATCAAAATCGATGGTTGTATTTGAATAAAAAACAACACAAGAAGTCCACGAATTTTCCTAAGCGACTGTACCATCGCTTTCAAGAGGGTCGTCATTGAGGTTGTCACTTCACATGACACCTTCCTGTCCTACCATGGCCTATGTTGTCACCCCCTGTCCTACCATGGCCTATGTTGTCACCCCCAGCCCCCTTCTCTCTCTCTCTCTCTCTCTCTCTCTCTCTCTCTCTCTCTCTCTCTCTCTCTCTCTCTCATACCTTTTTTTTATAAATTTAACAATTTGGAAAAATAGTAATGTTTCACATTTGTACAGACTAAATAGGTTTGTGACAAATTGCCTTTTTTAATCTCTCTCTCTCTCTCTCTCTCTCTCTCTCTCTCTCTCTCTCTCTCTCTCTCTCTCTCTCTCTCTCTCTCATTAGGAGGCGCTCAAACTATAATAGATTGGTGTAATTGTATATGCGAGAGGTCCAAGGTTGATATGAATAAGAAACGAGTAAAATACGATCAATATTATGGGGGCTTTTGTGGACCCCCATCTCACTCATGCTTAGCCCCATTAGTGTTTAAATGTTAAAGCATTCGCCCCATTAGTTTGGTAATTTAACTTCCACTGATTATTTCAAAGCTGAATGTAATCGCCAAACACAAGCCAGAACGATAACAAAGAGTGCGTCATTCTAAACTAAACCATACCCCCATCCTTCTCTCCTACTGATTTCAGATTCACCCATTCTTTCTTCCCTCCTAACTCCCTTATCAAAAATAGAAAAGAATAGATAAATATATAAATATAGATAAATACAAATTAATTACTGACAGGTAAAGATTAGAAAGAAGAAAACCGAAGAAAACAGAAGAAAACAGAAGAAAGTAGAGAAAAAGAGTTAATCAGACTCATTTCCCAGGTGACCCAGTTCTGCGTATGACCTGGCTGGTGAAGGAGGGGGCCACAGGAAATGAAGGTCAATGAGACAGATCACCTGGCACGGGTTCAACCTGGAATCAGCTGAGGTCATGCTCCGGAAGTAAACACATACCATCGAAAATGGTATCAGCGCTCTGCAGACCCCCGTAATCCTGCGTTAATCTCTAACCGGTTTGGTAAGATGATCCTCAGGGTATTAGAGTGTTGAGCCTATAATTGGGCTTTGTAATTGGGGTTGTGTGGGACAGGGATCTGCCTTGCTTAGGCCAATCGGCTTTCTGCAGACTCCCATTTTCTTATGTTCTTATGTTCTTAAAATACGGCGTCCAGGCCATAATAATAAGCCCAAATGGTGGAATAAAGATATTTCAAACTGCCTGCTTGCTAAAAAATTTGCTAATGATAGATCAAAAGCCTCACAAAATTACGAAGAACGGGTGAAATTTGTAGAGCTACGACGCAAAGCCAAAAAGTTAATTAAGAAAAGTAAAAAGACCCTAGAGTTACATATTGCGAATCAAAGTAAAACAAACCCGAAAGAATTCTATAGTTATATCAGAAAGAAAAAAGTAGTTACTTCAACTGTTGGACCGTTAGTCGATGAAAATGAAGAATACACCAAAGCCGAAGTACAAATGAGTAATGCCCTCAATCCCTTCTTTGTATCAGTTTTTACAACAGAAGACCTCATTGATATCCCTACACCATCGCCGATTCAGATTGATAATTCAGATGTTCTAAGCAATATCACCGTTACAGAGAGAGAAGTATTGAATTGTTTAGATAAACTCAAGGTAAATAAAATGCCTGGACCTGATACAATCTCGCCTAGAGTTCTAAAGGAAGCTAAGGATGAGCCCTCCAAACCACTGACATTACTATTCAATAAATCCTTGTAGTCTGGAACTATGCCTGATCAGTGGAAGATAGCCAACGTAACACCGATATTCAAAAAAGGCAGCAAATCCCTACCCAGTAACTATCGTCCAATTAGCTTAACCTCAGTTGTATGTAAAATGCTAGAAACGGTCATAAGAGACAGACTCGTAAATCACTTAGAGGCAAATAACTTACTTAAAGATACTCAACACGGCTTTCGTAAAAAACGTTCCTGTTTAACAACCTCTTAGACTTCTTCCACGATATCCTCAACATCTACGAAGAGAGTAAAGCTGTAGATATATATACCTTGATTTTCAAAAGGCCTTTGACAAAGTTCCCCACAAAAGTTTACTGCTAAAACTAAAAGCGCATGGAATACAAGACGGTGTGTTGAAATGGATAGAAAAATTGGCTCAGCGACAGAAAGCAAAGAGTAGTCATAAACGGTAAGGCATCCAAATGGACCAATGTAAGTAGCGGGGTACCCCAGGGATCGGTACTAGGACCAATTCTCTTTCTAATTTACATCAACGACATAGATGAGGGTCTCACCTGTATAATCTCAAAATTTGTTGACGATACAAAAATTGCAAATAGCGTACTCTCAAAAGATCAAGTTGACGATATGCAACACAATCTAGATAAATTGTCACATTGGGCCCAAATTTGGCAAATGAGTTTCAATGCGGATAAATGTAAAGTACTACATATCGGATACCTAAATGAGAAAGCAAACAATTCGATGAATGGCACTCAGCTTAAGAATGTAAACAGAGAAACCGATCTGGGAGTAACAATATCGAGTAACCTAAAAACCGAGTCAACAATGTTCAGAAGTTGTTAAGAAGGCAAACAAAATAATTGGCTTTATAGGCAGGTCATTTGAGCATAAATCCAAAGACGTTATCCTAACCCTTTACAATTCCTTAGTCCGCCCTCTTCTGGAATACTGCGTTCAATGCTGGTGCCCTTATTACCAAAAAGACATAAACAAGCTAGAACGAGTTCAACGTAGAGTTACCAAAATGATACCTAGCCTAAAGAACAAACCATACGAAGAGCGTCTTAGAGAATTAAATCTATTTCCTTTAACCCAGCGCAGATTAAGAGGGGACTTAATTCAAGTGTCAAAATCATCAAAGGCATCGACAATATGAACTGTAGTAAGTACTTCACTATCGACCAATCTAATTACACGCGGGAAACGGTTGCAAAATCATTGGTAAATCTTTTAACTCACACGAATTTAAGAATTTCTTCTTCAATCGAGTTGTCAACTTGTGGAATGGGCTTCCCCGAGACGTTATAGACTGCAGCACCGTTGATTCATTTAAACTCCGCCTAGACAAATATCTCGCATCAAACCCGCGACTGACTGCGTTTGTAAATGAATAACTTTATTTTAACCTCCCCTCAGTTACTAACCCATCTGTCCCCTACTAACTTCCTAGTCCTGCCACGGACATTAGTTCCAGGGCAGTAGTTCCCTTTCCAATGTTCCCTTACCCACTCTAAACCACTGTTTGGACACTTGATCCTCAGTGTCTTGGAGGACAAGCAACCTAGAAGGGTCACTAGAACTGTTGTTGCTTGATTTCCTTTGTACTCCTTTGTACTTGTTCGTCAAGGGGAATCCACACAATGCGAGCTAAGCTCATTATTATCGCGCCTTCTTAACTGGGAATGTATTGCGTGAAATGCATGTTAAGTGTTTATGTATCGTTGGAATGGCTGTGGATGGGTGTTTAGTCTGTATTTTAGCCAATTGGCGACATCTGGAAACGAAGGCTTAGGGTTAATCTGTACGGTACCATTCTCACTACGGTACCAGTCTCACCCGAAGGCTTCGGTTGACCAGTAGCTTAGGTTGACCAGTACGATACCCATCTCACCTTGTAACCGATCACCAACCCCAGATGGGACGTCACAACTTCGTCCACTTATGCCAGGTTCCTATTTATACTGCTAGGTGTACAGAGGCTACACCGTTAGGAGACTTGCCCAAATGTCTTTTCCCCGCCCGGGTCTCGAACTCGGAACCTTCTGGTTGTGAGCCAGACGCACTATCTGTTACGCCACGGGGAGGGAGGGGTGTGTGTGTGTGTGTGTGTGTGTGTGTGTGTGTGTGTGTGTGTGTGTGTGTGTGTGTGTGTGTGTGTGTGTGTGTGTGTGTGTGTGTGTGTGTGTGTGTGTGTGTGTGTGTGTGTGTGTGTGTGTGTGTGTGTGTGTTGGTATATTCAGAGAGACTACACTAACTAAATTGTCGCATTCCCATTAAACGAGTACGGTACCATAGCATGGGTGTATACAGTCAAACACCTTAGCCACATATATTAAACGAGAGTACCGTAGCATGGGTGTATACCGTCAAACACCTTAGCCACATATATTAAACGAGTACCGTAGCATGGGTGTAGCATGGGTGTATACCGTCAAACACCTTAGCCACATATATTAAACGAGTACCGTAGCATGGGTGTAGCATGGGTGTATACCGTCAAACACCTTAGCCACATATATTAAACGAGTACCGTAGCATGGGTGTAGCATGGGTGTATACCGTCAAACACCTTAGCCACATATATTAAACGAGTACCGTAGCATGGGTGTATACCGTCAAACACCTTAGCCACATATATTAAACGTACCGTAGCATGGGTGTATACCGTCAAACACCTTAGCCACATATATTAAAAGAGTACCGTAGCATGGGTGTATACCGTCAAACACCTTAGCCACATATATTAAACGAGTACCGTAGCATGGGTGTATACCGTCAAACACCTTAGCCACATATATTAAACGAGTACCGTAGCATGGGTGTATACCGTCAAACACCTTAGCCACATATATTAAACGAGTACCGTAGCATGGGTGTATACCGTCAAACACCTTAGCCACATATATTAAACGAGTACCGTAGCATGGGTGTATACCGTCAAACACCTTAGCCACATATATTAAACGAGTACCAGTACCGTAGCATGGGTGTATACCGTCAAACACCTTAGCCACATATATTAAACGAGTACCAGTACCGTAGCATGGGTGTATACCGTCAAACACCTTAGCCACATATATTAAACGAGTACCGTAGCATGGGTGTATACCTCAAACACCTTAGCCACATATATTAAACGAGTACCGTAGCATGGGTGTATACCGTCAAACACCTTACAGATTATTAAACGAGTACCAGTACCGTAGCATGGGTGTATACCGTCAAACACCTTAGCCACATATATTAAACGAGTACCGTAGCATGGGTGTATACAGTCAAACACCTTAGCCACATATATTTTAACTACGGCCACAGTACTTTATTCGGCTCAGGAAAGACATCTGACACTAGAGAGAATACGGGTACAAAAATGGCTTCATAATAAACTTAGAAGGGTGTTGTTGTTTTTGTCTGGACCTCCTTCTCCCACATGTTTAGCTCCATTTATTTTTGAGGTTTAAAGACGTTCGCTGCATTTGTTTAGCGATTATATGACATTTTGACCCATTATTTTTATGAATTTTATGAAATTTCGTGCCATATACTGTAGGTATCGATTTTGTTTTTCCTGGCGAGTGATAGCGAGCCTGTAATTTAGTAGGAACCAGGCTTCGGCCTGGGCATTTTCCTACCGAAAAATGCACAAATATACAGGACATCTTGTTGAGCTTGATGAAGGTCTAGGGAGGAAAGTAAACAAACAAACTATTAAAATAAATATATAGATAAATAAATAAATAAAAATAAATATATCCCCTTAACCCTTCCCATACGATGGCGTCATATTAATTTGATTCTGGTTAACAAGACGATTATTCTCAACATCGGAAGGATCTCTAGTTTTCAAATAGGCAAAAACTCTCACATTTAAGCTCTCGACCCCGCATATTTTTCTAAGCTGTCTAACTTGTCTAATAAAAGTCGGGTTAATTAAAAAAGTATCCACATCAATATAACATGGAGATATATAAATTGTCATATACAGATACTTTCTATACTGACTTGGTAATTCAATATTTAGCAACATGTGAACTGTATATTCTCCTTAGACTTCGATTCGATCAGTAGTTATATATTTTCATCTACCTACAGCTATCAAATGGTAATATATATATATATATATATATATATATATATATATATACTGTATAACATGCAATAAACATGATGTATAATCCGAAAACGACCATACCCCACTCTTCGTTGAACTCTGTTGATATTGTTTCCATCAGTACCCTGCCAAAACAGAAAGAGTATGTAGTAGGGGAGCCTAAGGTAGTGTTTGAAGCCCGGGACCCTTGCTGAGTCTACTGATGAGGGACAGAGGTGACTGGTCAAAGTTGACAAACGGCTGAGAAGTAGAGGTAGTTGCAGATATATTGTAAACGCTACCACACACAAGCAAAATAACTATATATATATATATATATATATATATATATATATATATATATAGAGAGAGAGAGAGAGAGAGAGAGAGTGAGCAAGAGCAAGAGAGAGCGAGAGAGAGCGCTACTGCGCAGACAAGTGGAATGGGAATTTACAGATTAGTAGATAACAGATATACAGTGGGTAGAACAAGGAAGAGAGTACCGGCATAATGTACAACATATGCTATGATTTAGGAAAGTCGGGGTTCATGCCAAGCAAAGTTTAAATGGATGTTTCACTACCTTCATCCTTTTGCTGGCACATACCGGTAATAGTTTAGGTAGTTAATATACAAGCAGCTTCATAAGGATCAGTAGCCATGTTGTTGCTTGCTTTTCTTTGTACTCCTTTGTACTCCTTCGTTTATGTGTGTACGTGTCTGTCTGTCTGTCTATGTTTGGGTAAGTGAGAGGGAGGGTGAAAGGGTGAGAGAGTGTGTGTATGCGCGTGTGCGTTTGTTGGTGTGCGTGTATTTCACAAACGTGTACATGTACAGTATGTGTATAAAATGATGTGCGTGTTATGATGACCGTGAACAGTTCTCCGACGTCGTGTTTTCTCTCTCTCTCTCTCTCTCACCATTTCCTGAATTAGCCCCCCCCCCCCCCTAACTCTCATCGGCCTCTCAAGGTCTCGATCGTCTATCCAGGACTGTCTATGAGGAGAAGTCTACCAGTTTGGCCAATCCGTGTTGTCGGCCGTCACCTTGCTTCCCAGTTGACCATAATAACTAATATCTCTCTCTCTCTCTCTCTCTCTCTCTCTCTCTCTCTCTCTCTCTCTTCTTTTTCGTGTTTTCATTGTTTTGTTTTTTGCCACGGCGGCAATTGATTAGTAGAGAAAATAGCATTCAATAATTATCAAAACCAATTTAAGCAATGCCATATTTTTTCCAGTTACGCACTTCACTCGATGCTTAACCGACATTACTACAGTGCAGGCTGAGCGATTTGTAATACATCTTAAGTACCCATACTTCCTGAACTACAGTACAGTCAAGAGCATCAATCGCGACGCACTCATTGGAATCAGTATCGAATGCAAACGAAACAATTCAATGCCAGATGTTTCAGAACTTGGCTTTAGAGGTTTAAAGATGTGAAGTTGCGTAACTTTATATATGTTGAGAATTGTAAAAGTAAGGAGAAAAACAAATTGCACAGCTACTAAGAAATTTATATATCTACTGGTTGGACTACTCGAACCATTACGAGGCAAGGAATACAACATGGCAGCTTCTCTCAATGTTGTGTAAATTCTCCCTATTGAGGATTCCACTGCTCCCTATGCCACTACCCAAGCAGCAGTACACCCTTGCTCACCAGACAGGCATTTCCTCAAGGCTATAATAAGACTCTCATTATCTATTCCTAAATGTTTGTTAATGATTTGTATTTGCGTTATTGAACTTCATATTCCCCTCTGCTCTCTCTCTCTCTCTCTCTCTCTCTCTCTCTCTCTCTCTCTCTCTCTCTCTCTCTCTCTCTCTCTCTCTCTCTCTCTCTCTCTCTCTCTCTCTCTCTCTCTCTCTCTCTCTCTCTCTCTCTCTCTCTCTCTCTCTCTCTCTCTCTCTCTCTCTCTCTTCATGTGTGTGTTGTTGTTGTTTTTTCAAGTATGTTCAACAATGGGAAGAAACTTTCTGTACCCTGTAACTCTAGCTAAGTTCCAGGGTGTACTGTAGACCATAGATTGACATCTGGGGATGTCTCATGTAGTACTATAATCTTTTTAATATGACTAGCCCCTTGTAATTCAGGGAGGGCTGAAATAAATTAGCTGTAAATATCCACATCTGTTTAGTTGGAGATTTTCCCTAAATGGTAGAAGTGTCAACTCGATTAGCCTACCCAAGTATTGTTGGAGTTACAAAAGGCAAGAGACAATAATGTCTATAATCTTCCTAGAAACTACACTATACTTTACTGAAAGCAAAGGGTGTTTTATGGCATGTCGGCGGTGCTTACGGTAAAGTGCTGAATGTAAGTACAGCACAAAATTGACTGCAAAGTATCTCCCCTAGGTATAAAACAAGTCAAAAGTGCAATCATGTATAGTCTGTTTGTTTCCAGATGACGGTAACTTCAACCCCTGAGCAGATAATTTCTTGATACTTGCTGAAACAAATATGAAACTGATCGGTCTCTGCGTTATATTAATGCCAAGTTGTCAAAATTAAAAACATATTTCGCTACCAAATCTTCGTAACACCCGAGTACTCAAAACAGGGACGTGGCACTTTACCGTCAGCTGAAAATAAACAGACTATAGTTACGAATGCACTTAACTATCTCTTATCCACGTCTCTGTATGCATATGGGTGCGTATGTGCTTGTGTATGTGGGTGTAAATATGGTCTCTTTCACACTGAACGTTTGTGTTTTTCCTATACTGCTCTTCCTCCACACACACACTGGTTTATCCTCCATTTCACCCTATACCTATTCCTCACACTTTATATATTCATGATATCACCCTATACCTTCTATACACATTCATAATTCATTTTTCATCTCACCCAGCCCATACTATTTCTTGTTTACGATTTGTTGTTCATAGGTTGCGGCCAACAGCTCTCCTTCAGCATTCACAATTAATTTTCATCACATCCTGTACCCCTCCTTCGTCACACATTATTAATATAGTCTTTTAATCAACTTGTCTCTCTTTCTCTCTCTCTCTCTATATATATATATATATATATATATATATATATATATATATAACTTCATACAACATTACAAACATAAGTGTAACGAATACCCATATGAGTTCCAGGAGAATATTTTATAGTGTCCATGGATTACGAAGCTAATTATGGTTATATGCACAAATATAAATATGCATCTTCCAGCGAGGGTTAATTGCACCGACTCCGAAGCCACGACTCCAACATTTCGAATCCATTAGTTTCCCCTCGGATTTTTGTTGACGTGTTTTCCTCCCGTTTAATTTGCTCTTCCCCACTGCTCCCTCCGTCGTCCCTTTGCTTTACCTCTTCTTTCTTCCGTCTTCTTGGTTTCCTATTATTCCTTCTTCTTCTTTCTTCTTCTTCTTCTTATTATTATTATTCTTTATATTCTCCTTCACCTTCTTCTTCTCCTATTTATTCTTTGTCTTCTTTTTCCTCTCCTCCTCTTCCTTTTATTTCTTCTTCTGATATTGTTTTCATCTACCACTTCTTCATCTTTCTCCTCCTTCTCCTCCTCCTCCCTTTACCTATATACTCTCCTACTCTTCCTCCTTCTGGTTTCCTTCCCTCCTGCTCTTCCAATGTCTCATCAACTATCTATACGAATGTCATGACTGTCATCACATCCTCATCTAAGTTTCACTAATAGCTATTTATATTTTCTCTCTCTCTCTCTCTCTCTCTCTCTCTCTCTCTCTCTCTCTCTCTCTCTCTCTCTCTCTCTCTCTGTCTATATATATATATATATATATATATATATATATATATATATATACAGTATATACTGTATATATACTCATAGAAGCATTACAGTATATACTAAATGGTATGGATAATTCACATTATTATAACCATACCTGGATATTGAATAATATATAAGTTTGCATCTCCCTATGATGTCGTATCTGAACAGCTGATTTCGTAATATTCATGTCAACAATGCTGAATGTGCAGTACAAGTGTGCCTATCAGCTTACAACATTCTCCTTGTTATTAGTATAGGAACAATATGACGTTGATAATAATGAAATGGTCATAAGTTACTCACCAGGTAATTGTGACTCTATGATTGCCTTAGAAAATCTATCCCCAGGGTTAACCCCTTCTGTACCGGCGACGTCCTTTTAACTTTATTCTGTCTACTATTTGACGATCGTATTCAGCTTAAAAAGGGCCTCCAGCAATTAACAGGCTTCGAACTACCTCCCTTAGCCCTTTTTACTACCACAGATCCTTCTTAAATTGCACAAAATAGCCTAAATATAGCAAGAATATCATTTAAAAGACGTCGCCGGTACAGAAGGGGTTAAACGTTGGAGTTGAAATTATCTGTCATTAGCACATGTAAACACTTTCTTCACATAATTATACAATCATGTCCACCTGGGTTGTCAATATATTTTGGCTAATATGTTATTTGGGACTATACCCTCTTCCAAATAGGTAGCTAAGATATCGTGAACCCTAATATCTGTAATTCAAAGAGGGCTTGTGCAAATGAGCTGTAAATGACCACAAGTATTCCCTGGCTGACCCTTCCCAAGTGGTAGAAATATTACTTTGATTACTCTAGTCGTTTGTGAGTTATAAAGGTTAACGTTCTAGAGTTTTGGTTTACTTACTTGGAATAGGGTGTATTATTACGTTTTTTCCACCAACCAACTTCACCTCTAAACTCAATTAATGATATCAAAACATAATAATAATAATAATAATAATAATAATAATAATAAATAGTATGGTTGCATCGCTTGTAATGGGTGTAGGCCTACTCTTCTACAAAAATGCGCTTATTGTGTTATATAATTATTCTATACAGTGTGTACCTGAAATAAAAATCAAGGCCTGTTAAGCCGCTATCACACGAGCGCTTTTCCCGTCAATTTTCCATGAGCAAGTTTGTTCTCGTATTATTTCGGGACATTTTCGCACTGGTATCGGTAACTAGACCGCAGGTGAATTATGTTAGGCGGCTGTATTTGATAAGGTGTCATTTTTAAAGCTTCCTGACCAAAATTGCCCGTAAAAATTGCTCGAAAAAAGGATAGTGTGACTCCGGCTTTAGCTACTAATTATTCCTTGTAAGTCCTTGTAAAGCTTTTTAATTTCCAGTTTCATTCATTGTTTTTTAGGACGCTAGTTCCCAACGACCTCACCACCGCCGCTTCTCAGTAAGGGGGGTCGCCGGCTTTTTTCTCTCTCCTTTTCTCTCTTTCTCTGGCTTGTATCCATTCGGCCCCATTCAGCCTACTGTTTTAAGACGCTTACCCCCATCCAGGTTTCAACATTTTCCTAGCGAGCGGTAGCAAGCCAGCATATATATATTTTTGTTTTTGTTTTGACTGGCTCGCTATCGCCCGCCAGGAAGAAATCGACACCTAATGGGGATAAACGTCTTAAAACATTTGGCTGAATGGGGCCGAATGGATACAAGCCAGGGAAAGAGAGAAAAGGAGAGAAAGATCAACAACAAAAAAGCCGGTGACCCCCCTTAACTTGCTGATATGTCCACAGTAAATTAGTGGGTTTAACTTCTTACTGTTCACTCACACATCCCTCCCCCCTCCCCTTCTCTCTCTCTCTCTCTCTCTCTCTCTCTCTCTCTCTCTCTCTCTCTCTCTCTCTCTCTCTCTCTCTCTCTCTCTCTCTCTCTCTCACTTTTATGTTTCTTCCTTGCTATCCTTTCACACCATTTCCTCTTACTTTCGGGTTTGCTATCTCTACTAGAATTAAGTCCTAACTACCTCGCTGGGATCGTAAGGTCTGTGTGGCCAGTGTATCTCTGTAAATATATATAAATCAGCACACACACACAAACACACATACACACACACACACCGTAAATTGACAAATAATATTACCTACCGACCGTGTGATGAAAGTTAGGAATTCTTTGTTAGACCTCGCCATTGTTGTGGGTGATAAATAAACTCACTCACTCACTCTCTCTCTCTCTCGCTCTCTCAAGTGAAAACAGCAAACGAGTGTGTGTGTGAGAGAGAGAGAGAGAGATAAAGAGTAGAGAGACACCCACAGAGAAGGACCCTACAGCTTTATTCTCCCCCCCCCCCCCCTCCCCTGTACTCTCTATACCCTCCTTCTTTCATTGTTACCTACCGACTTCCTCATACTTCACAAATACATTCTTGATATGTTCTTAAGGGGGGTCACCGTTTGTTTTTATCTTTCTCTCCTTTTCTCTCTTTCCCTGGCTTGTATCCATTCGGCCCCATTCAGCCAACTGTTTTAAGACGTTTATCCCCATCCAGGTGTCGATTTCTTCCAGGCGAGCGATAGTGAGCCAGCATTGTATGGAGAAATCCGGCTTCGCCGGAAAAAAAATTCTATTAAAAAAAGTACAAATTTAGCTTGCTGTCAAAACAAAAATAAATATATGCTGTCACCTGGATGGGGGTAAAAGTCTTAAAATAGTAATAATAGTAATAATAATAATAATAATAATAATAATAATAATAATCGTCTGGTTACTTATATAGCGCCCGTTCTCCTCCTTCGAGGATTCTCAAGCGCTTGGCTTTCTTTAGTCTACCAGAGACCATTACCCATCCCCCTTGCACATGGGGAGATGGTAACCACCGGCTATATCCCAGAAAAACTTTTCAATCTGAGCGGGGATTGAACGCGAGACCTGCAAGATGGGAATCAGGCACGCTATCAACTGAGCCAGCCGGACGGCTGAATGGGGCCGAATGGATACAAGCCAAAGAGAGAAAGAGAAAAAAACGAGGTGGGCTCCTTTAACTCTAGCATACTCGTTCATTATTGCTTATTAATCTTGCATCCATTCCTAAATTCCTTAGTGTTTCTTACTTCATCTCTACATAATAATTCCTTAGTGTTTCTTACTTCATCTCTACAAAATTCCTTAGTGTTTCTTACTTCATCTCTACAAAATAATTCCTTAGTGTTTCTTACTTCATCTCTACAAAATTCCTTAGTGTTTCTTACTTCATCTCTACAAAATTCCTTAGTGTTTCTTACTTCATCTCTACAAAATAATTCCTTAGTGTTTCTTACTTCATCTCTACATAATTCCTTAGTGTTTCTTACTTCATCTCTACATAATAATTCCTTAGTGTTTCTTACTTCATCTCTACATAATAATTCCTTAGTGTTTCTTACTTCATCTCTACATAATAATTCCTTAGTGTTTCTTACTTCATCTCTACATAATAATTCCTTAGTGTTTCTTACTTCATCTCTACATAATAATTCCTTAGTGTTCTTACTTCATCTCTACATAATAATTCCTTAGCTGTGTCTTACTTCATCTCTACAATAATAATTCCTTAGTGTTTCTTACTTCATCTCTACATAATAAATTCCTTAGTGTTTCTTACTTCATCTCTACATAATAATTCCTTAGTGTTTCTTACTTCATCTCTACATAATAATTCCTTAGTGTTTCTTACTTCATCTCTACAAAATAATTCCTTAGTGTTTCTTACTTCATCTCTACATAATAATTCCTTAGTGTTTCTTACTTCATCTCTACATAATAATTCCTTAGTGTTTCTTACTTCATCTCTACATAATAATTCCTTAGTGTTTCTTACTTCATCTCTACAAAATAATTCCTTAGTGTTTCTTACTTCATCTCTACAAAATAATTCCTTAGTGTTTCTTACGGCACCTCTACATAATAATTCCTTAGTGTTCTTACTTCATCTCTACATAATAATTCCTTAGTGTTTCTTACTTCATCTCTACAAAATAATTCCTTAGTGTTTCTTACTTCATCTCTACAAAATAATTCCTTAGTGTTTCTTACTTCATCTCTACATAATAATTCCTTAGTGTTCTTACTTCATCTCTTCATAATAATTCCTTAGTGTTTCTTACTTCATCTCTACAAAATAATTCCTTAGTGTTTCTTACTTCATCTCTACAAAATAATTCCTTAGTGTTTCTTACTTCATCTCTACATAATAATTCCTTAGTGTTTCTTACTTCATCTCTACAAAATAATTCCTTAGTGTTTCTTACTTCATCTCTACAAAATAATTCCTTAGTGTTTCTTACTTCATCTCTACATAATAATTCCTTAGTGTTTCTTACTTCATCTCTACAAAATAATCGTTACCGTTCTTGCTAACTTCGTCACCCTTCTCAAATTTACTTATTATTACTTGATGACCCGTTTTTATCTCAAATTCCTTCATTATTACCTATGTGAATTTACTCAGCCTTCCTAAATTTCGATATTATTATTATATTTTCGTCTTTATGTTGTTTGTCTGGATATAAGTCATTAATAATTGCCAGTGTTCCTACTCCACAACAATTACTCACATTAATACTTAATAATGGTCCTCTCCCTTATAAAATCCCATTATCATTATTAAGGGGAGGTTTTTAGTTAGTTCCCTAGACTTCGATCAAGCTTACCATTACAGCCCCTAGACCCCCTTTCAAGATAAATTTGTAAATTTTTCGGTAGAAAAATTTCCCGGCCGAAGGCCGGTTCCTCTTAAATTACAGGCTCGCTATCGCTCGCCAGGAAAAAATCGACACCTAAATGGCACGAAAAGTCTTAAATTGACAGAAATGGGGCGAAAGTTCTTAAAATCGCCAAACTAATGGGGCGAACGTCTTATAATATCAAAAGCAATGGGGCTAACCATGAGGGAGAAAGGGGTCAAGAAAAAAATCCCTCAAGTGGAAATCTCCCCTTAACCAGCTAGCCCATCCTTCCCAAATGTTGTCATTATTGCTTACTATATCATTTGTGTTTATCATTCCCGATCTCCATCAATATTAGATACCTGGTACGAACTTCTTCACGCTTCTAAAATGGGCTCATCATTACTTACAAACTTTGGCATCCTTAACCCTTTGAGTACCAGCGACGTGTGTTATATTTTATTTCAGCTATTTTTTTTTTTCGATATTTTGCACCTTAGGAAGGATCTGTCGTGGTAAAAAGGGTAACTTGAGATGGTATGAAACCTGGTAAGTGCTGGATGCCCTTCTAAAACTGAATAAAATCGTCAAATAGTGGCCAGAATATAACGAAAGGGACGTCACTGGTACTGTATGGGTTAATATTTATAAACGTTAGCACCATTCCCAAGTTCCATCATTATGTGTTGACACTTCCAAGACACGATGACACATTTTTTTTCTGATTTCTAACTATCAGTAGACGAATATATTCAGATTACGAAGGGCATAGCGAAGTCAAAGGAATATTTGAAACAGTCGTTACCCTTTTAATTCCTACAGCTCTTTCCTAAGCTATATAACCATCTATATAACCATCTAATTATAACCATCTAATTATAACCATCTATATAACCATCTAATTATATAACCATCTAATTATAACCATCTATATAACCATCTAATTATAACCATCTAATTATAACCATCTATATAACCATCTAATTATATAACCATCTAATTATAACCATCTATATAACCATCTAATTATATAACCATCTAATTATAACCATCTATATAACCATCTAATTATATAACCATCTATATAACCATCTAATTATAACCATCTATATAACCATCTAATTATATAACCATCTATATAACCATCTAATTATAACCATCTATATAACCATCTAATTATATAACCATCTAATTATATAACCATCTATATAACCATCTAATTATATAACCATCTAATTATAACCATCTAATTATATAACCATCTAATTATATAACCATCTAATTATAACCATCTATATAACCATCTAATTATATAACCATCTAATTATAACCATCTAATTATATAACCATCTAATTATATAACCATATAATTATAACCATATAATTATAACCATATAATTATAACCATATAATTATATAACCATATAATTATAACCATATAATTATAACCATATAATTATAACCATCTAATTATAACCATCTAATTATAGCCAGAATAAACTGTGAAAAACTCCGAATAACCCCCAAGGAGTTAATACAAAATGCCTCCCTCTCCCCACTGTCCATCAATATTAAGGGGGTAGTGGATATTGTTTGGTCGATTTGTTTATTTGCATACTTATTTTATAGTTTCCTAGCTAGACCTACATCAAGCTTAAAATGGTACTCCCAAGATCGACCTTCAGGATAAATTTGTAAATTTGTCGGTAGAAAAATGCCACGGCCAAAGGCCGCTTCCTCCTAAAATTACAGGCTTGTTATCGATCGCCTGGAAAAAATCGACACCTAAATGGCACGAAAGGTCCTTATATTGACAAAGAATGTGACAAAAGGTCTTAAAATCGCCAAACTAATGAAACAAATGTCTTAAAATCTCAAAACTAATGGGACTAAACATGATGGAGAAAGCGGCTCGCCGGTGTAGTGACTAGCGTCTTGGACTTCAACACAGAAAGTCCCAGGATCGCGCCCACGCTCGGCGCATTAAAGGGTTTTCACAAACACCGAGTCGTTACCGTCCCTCATGAGCAAGGGGATGGGGTAGTAGTACAGGACCCCAATTGAAATACGCCTAATCGGCCGTATTGGGCTATCCTTAGCTGGATTAGCATGCGCTAGCTTTAAGAACTATTAATATTATTATTATTTATGACTCCCCCGTAATCATTCACTTCTTCCCCTTCCCCAAATTCCTCGGTTACCAACTTATTGTTAACGAGCTACTCAACATCGATCCAGATCAATTTTACTAATCGAGTTTGAACTCCCCTTAAAAATAAGCAAATAAATTAGTTAAATGAAAACCAATGCCATATATACATCAGGATTTCCAGGCACTTTTTTGTCGTCTCTATTATATTAGCTATGTATCTATTTATCTTACATATGTACTGTATTTACTTATTTATCTTACATATGTACTGTATTTACTTATTTATCTTATATATGTACTGTATTTACTTATTTATCTTACATATGTACTGTATTTAC
Organism: Paralithodes platypus; assembly: GCA_032716605.1. Classification (NCBI taxonomy): domain Eukaryota; kingdom Metazoa; phylum Arthropoda; class Malacostraca; order Decapoda; family Lithodidae; genus Paralithodes; species Paralithodes platypus. Next base: position 131,154,067 of record CM064487.1, read on the forward strand.
TTATTTATCTTATATATGTACTGTATTTACTTATTTATCTTATTTATGTACTGTATTTACTTATTTATCTTATATATGTACTGTATTTACTTATTTATCTTATATATGTACTGTATTTACTTATCTATCTTACATATGTACTGTATTTACTTATTTATCTTATATATGTACTGTATTTACTTATTTATCTTATGTATGTACTGTATTTACTTATTTATCTTACATATGTACTTTATTTGCTTATTTATCTTACATATGTACTGTATTTACTTATTTATCTTATATATGTACTGTATTTACTTATTTATCTTATTTATGTACTGTATTTACTTATTTATCTTATATATGTACTGTATTTACTTATTTACTTATTTATCTTATATATGTACTGTATTTACTTATTTATCTTACATAATTATGTACTGTATTTACTTATTTATCTTATATATGTACTGTATTTACTTATTTATCTTATATATGTACTGTATTTACTTATTTATCTTATTTATGTACTGTATTTACTTATTTATCTTATATATGTACTGTATTTACTTATTTATCTTATATAAGTACTGTATTTACTTATTTATCTTATATATGTACTGTATTTACTTATTTATCTTATTTATGTACTGTATTTACTTATTTTTTCTATATCTTAGACAGTGACAAATCTCCACGATCTCTCTTCATAACTCAACATGATAAACATATTTCACGCCCATGTTTTCCAGCTTCATCCCCTCTTGGAAATATAAAATCGTCTTTCGATACCGTAGTCATAATACACAAATCCCCAACCGGAAATAACAGACGATTTGGATATTAACTTTGACGCCAAAAAGAACATTAAGGGGGATCACCGGCTTTTACTATCTTTCTCTCCTTTTCTCTCTTTTCCTGGCTTGTGTCCATTCAGCCCCATTCAGCCAACTGTTTTAAGACGTTTATCCCGATCCTGGTGTCGATTTCTTCTTGGCGAGCGATACCGAGCCAACATTGTGTGGAGAAATCCGGCTTCGCCGCAGACATTTTTCTATCGAAAAATTTACAAATTTAGCTTGCTGTCAAAAAAAATATATATATATATGCTGGCTCGCTACCGCTCGCCAGGAAAATATTGACACCTGGATAGGGGTAAACGTCTTAAAACAGTAGGCTGAATGGGGCCGAATGGATACAAGCCAAAGAGAGAGGGAGAGAAAGAAAAGAAGCGAGGTGGGCTCTATTAAAAAAACATAATAATTAAATAAACAAATACAAAATAAAAATAAAATATATAAAATAGTAGTCCTCAAATGTCATGGGTGATAGTAATGGAGTGGCAACAATAAAAGTGTGGCAGTGCACCGTAGAGGCTATATCCTTGTAAAAAAAAAAAAAAAAAAAAAAAAAAAAATCTAGGTCCCATCCCCTTCCCATACCTAAGTAAGCCATTTTAGATTTACAGAAGAGTGACCATTACTTGTATTGAGGCTATATCCTTGCCACACAGGTCTTTCGGAGGTCCTAATATGCATTATTAAAACACAGGAAGATACTGAAAACAGTGAGAAACCTTTACAAGCACCGTTACTTTCGCAAAAACAAGAAAATATTCAAAGGTAATGTTGATCTCATTATTAACGAGGCAGAGGCTGGCGAGCATAGGGTCTGACAACATTTATATCACTTTTGTACTTTGAAATAAATTAAGATTGGCAACACACTTTGCTTAAAAAACGTTCTTAATAAGGTGGGAGGAAGGGTTTTTGGCTCCCTTCTCCCCACACACACTAGTCCCATTAGTCTTGAGGTTTTAAGTTATTCATCCCATTAGTTTGGCGATTTCAAGACGTTTTGTGTCATTTACATGTCGATATTTTTCCTGGTGAGCGATAGCAAGCCTGCAATTTAGGATGAACCAACCTTCGGCCAGGGCAATTTCTACCGAAATATGCTAAAGCATTTTTTAAGCTTGATGGAGGATAATGGATAAAACTAAAATAAAACAAATAATAAAAATAATAATAATAATAATAATAATAATAATAATAATATTAATAATAATATTAATAATAATAATAATAATAATAATGATAATAATAATAACTAAAAATACATTATTATATAAATATATAAATGAATAAACATCTCCCCTTAATCTTCACAATACCTTGGTGACAAACAAGGAAATAAACAAAACAAAGCTATTACACCGACAATTTTTGTTTTCCGTATTTACTGTTGCATCGTAAAACAATGTATGGTTATACTAGAACACATACATTGTAGCAATACTGGTAAACATTGTACGAGTATGAAAATTAATTTCAAAGTTTATAAAACTTAATTGGATGAGCAATCATTACAGAATAAATCCATAATATGCATAATTAATGTGTTCCAAACAATAGAAAGCGTTAGATTTATTATGTAAAACGTTTATTACATACTGTTTATATGAACCAGAGCCGTTACACAATATGTGGTGTTTGTGTTTTATGTTTCACAAACGAACTTTGAAGTGTAGGCGAAGATAATAACCTCTCAGATAGTAAACACACCCTCCAATCTCTCTCCCGGCTCCATCTTGGCTCCCCCCAGCTGTTAATCTGTCAGCACCCACAGTTTTACCAGCCCACTATACTGGGCTCTCTGCGGGGCCTCACTGTTTACACCACACAAGGCAATTGACCTATTCGCGGAGTTGTATAGGCAAAAGATCCACTGGTCTTTAGTTGTGGTACCAACCTCTTGGTTCTAAGCTGATTAAATGTTTTTGGTTTTAGCCAGCTTAAAATAATATATGTGGCATGCCAGTGGTATCCAAGATATCAATATGAATCTACGCTAAAATGGTAAGTAGCTTCACTAACATTCTGACTCCACTTCAAGGAGTTTCTCTGGGTAAAGCAACAGGCTGCAAGCCTTCCTTTTCCAAGTAGCCCTTGACATTATTGCTCAACTTGCTTCAGCTATGAGGCACGTAGTTTTCCCCATAGTCCCTTAACGTCTACAAGATCACCGTATGAGCAGGATCAATTATAGAGAGATACAATCCCACGTCACGATATAGCCAAAATTGGTGATAATGAACTATATACAACCAATATGTCTCGAATCAGTTTCAGAGATAAAATATTGATTTGATGCTCGATTACGTCAATGGTAACCCATGATCCTACAGAGATATTATGATACCAAGAATGCTGGTGCATCTACCCAAGTCACCAATAAGTGTCCATGTTTCACTGTTAAGACAAGGGAGGAAAACCATTGCAAACACTCTCTCTCTCTCTCTCTCTCTCTCTCTCTCTCTCTCTCTCTCTCTCTCTCTCTCTCTCTCTCTCTCTCTCTCTCTCTCTCTCTCTCTCTCTCTCTCTCTCTCTCTCTCTCTCTCTCTCTCTCTCTCTCTCTCTCTGTACTGTGCATACAAGCACACACACACACATATACTGTATATATATATATATATATATATATATATATATATATATATATATATAGTATATATAGTAATACGGTATAATTATATTTCGGTACGAAGAGGGCTGTGCCTTGCTGAATTGAGTGAGTTTTGTCGTCTCATGAACCTTTGACGCACTACTCCTCCTAAACGGCTGCCTCCAGGACATCGGACACTAAGACTAATGTTGTTCACAGAGCCAAAATAAACAAAGTGAACCTGCCAGATTTCCGCTACACTTGCTAAGCAGGTCGTTTCGCTGCGTTTTGTCGTCTCCGAAACATTTGATGCACTACCCGGTACTCCTAAATGGATGCCTTTATGACATCAAACACGAAGACCAAAGTTGTTTGCAGAGCCAAAATGAACAAAATAAACCTGTTGGAATTTCGCTATCAACTGTGGGTGATCTTGCACCGCGAGATTGTCTAAAACGAGATGTAGTGGGATCAGCATGTAGCAGATTCATCCGCCTTACTTACAATAATCTGTTCTCCATAAATAAGGAACAAAAATCATATGAATAGCCTCTACAGTATTTAGTACACTTAATGTATAGATCAAGGTACACGTTTAACCCATTCGAGCTAATTAGCGTTCATTACTCACCAATCACTTCACCGTCACCAATGAGAACTAGAAGCTTACCTGTAAATAGAAAAGATACACATTAGATTGCATAATCAATAACATCAATATCATCAACATAATTAGATATATATATATATATATATATATATATATATATATATATATATATATATATATATATATATATTTATATATATATATATATATATATATATATATATATAGAGAGAGAGAGAGAGAGAGAGAGAGAGAGAGATTGATAGAGAGATAAAGAGATAGATAGATATACTATATAGATAGATAGTTCAAGATGCCTATCCCGTACGGTCCCGTGTATCAAGTATTGTACAGTCACTCATAAAAATTAGCTGACCCTTATGTTTCAATTATGCAAGTATGTCCAAGGAAGCTGATCAATGAATATACATGTATATAAATGAATTACCGTATGTGAAAATATATACCAATTAATGTAAAACAGAATACACAGATAATAAGCAATTCGAGATAAAGGGTTGTTGATTAAATTTTGTGTTCGATTCAGTTTCTAAGAAGACTTTAAGTGTCCAGGAAGTAGCAATATGATTTTTGTTTAAAGCTAACAGCAAATATGATACAAGGGAGGACAGGCGGACGTGTTGGGCATCAAATTTGAATAACATATAAATAACTAACATTTACTCGTGCATTGTGCCATCGAAAAAACTGTACAGTTATGTGGTGGTGTCAAGCTCTCACTCCCTATGGGAATGATGGAATTGCCAACAAAATGTATTTCTACAGTCTTTACAAATATACACAAAGTAAAGCAAGCAAATAAACACAATCATTTTGGTGGTGGTCGTTTAATCTGCCATACACATTTCGGACTGCCATGTTCAAGGGAATGTGAAGGGAGATTGTGTCATGAAATGTTAAACAAAGTTTAAGAATATTAATGGGGGCACCAATTAAAGAAGCTACAAATTTGATCAATCTCTGAACAAGGGTTCACAAATAAATAGACAGACATACAGACACCATAATCAGCAGAGTCAACTAGACACTGATGATGACAATCTCCGTAGCAAATAATAATATAAATTTAACAAGTGTCCAGTAACACCGGAGGCAACTCTACATACAGTTTGTATGATGCAATACACGGGCACGGCAGATTATATTTAGAGGAAAACTTCAACAGGCATAAACATCAAAGATCACCAGAATTAAAGTTGTAATATCTGTGTTGTTGTTCTTATAGCCGCCATGTTGTATACCTCGTTCCCTGTTCCGCTTGCCTTTCTCTTATTGTTATAAACGCCATGTTGTATACCTCGTTCCCAGTTCCGCCTGCGTTACCCTTGCAAACTTCATGAACTATACGATCAGTTATACGTATCTAGGAAAGATTCCTTCATTCCTGGGGTACAGCCACATTTTATAGATCGCCGAAAATATTGATGGAAAATGGTGTCAGAAAAAAAAAAATAATAATAATATGTCACTCCTTCGACGGGAAATGAAAAGAACTACACAAAGGGAGGACTGTGAGGTTATAATGCTGTCAACCTAAAGAACTACACAAAGGGAGGACTGTGAGGTTATAATGCTGTCAACCTAAAGAACTACACAAAGGGAGGACTGTGAGGTTATAATGCTGTCAACCTAAAGAACTACACAAAGGGAGGACTGTGAGGTTATAATGCTGTCAACCTAAAGAACTACACAAAGGGAGGACTGAGGTTATAATGCTGTCAACCTAAAGAACTACACAAAGGGAGGACTGTGAGGTTATAATGCTGTCAACCTAAAGAACTACACAAAGGGAGGACTGTGAGGGTATAATGCTGTCAACCTAAAGAACTACACAAAGGGAGGACTGTGAGGTTATAATGCTGTCAACCTAAAGAACTACACAAAGGGAGGACTGTGAGGTTATAATGCTGTCAACCTAAAGAACTACACAAAGGGAGGACTGTGAGGTTATAATGCTGTCAACCTAAAGAACTACACAAAGGGAGGACTGTGAGGTTATAATGCTGTCAACCTAAAGAACTACACAAAGGGAGGACTGAGGTTATAATGCTGTCAACCTAAAGAACTACACAAAGGGAGGACTGTGAGGTTATAATGCTGTCAACCTAAAGAACTACACAAAGGGAGGACTGTGAGGGTATAATGCTGTCAACCTAAAGAACTACACAAAGGGAGGACTGTGAGGTTATAATGCTGTCAACCTAAAGAACTACACAAAGGGAGGACTGTGAGGTTATAATGCTGTCAACCTAAAGAACTACACAAAGGGAGGACTGTGAGGTTATAATGCTGTCAACCTAAAGAACTACACAAAGGGAGGACTGTGAGGTTATAATGCTGTCAACCTAAAGAACTACACAAAGGGAGGACTGTGAGGTTATAATGCTGTCAACCTAAAATGAAAAGAACTACACAAAGGGAGGACTGTGAGGTTATAATGCTGTCAACCTAAAATTACAAAGCTTTTTGTCAAGGACGTTTAGAACAAATGTAGATAGCCCTCAATATACTGGTTAAGGGGGAGGTAGTTGGTTTTCGGGACCCCTTCTCCCTCATGCTTAGCCCCCATTAGTTTTGACAGTTTAAGATGTTCGCCCCATGAGTTTAGCGATTTTAAGACCTTCCGCCCCATTGTGTTGTCAATGTTAAGACCTTTCGTGCCATTTAGGTGTCGATTTTATCCTGGCAAGCG
>CM064487.1:131165815-131215815 GCA_032716605.1 Paralithodes platypus
GAGATATTTTGAAGCCATATTTTTGCTAGAGGTCCTTCATAAGCTGAATAAAATCGTCTAATAGTAGCTAGTATGTGATACAAAATACATGACTGGTACTGTACGGGTTAAGGGGAGATTTCCACTTGAGGGATTTTTTTCTTGACCCCTTTCTCCCTCATGTGTAGCCCCATTGCTTTTGAGATTTTAAGACGTTCACCCCATTAGTTTGGCAATTTTAATAACTTTCGCCCCATTTATTTCACTTTTAAGACCTGATGTGTCATTTAGGTGTCGATTTTTTCCTGGCGAGCGATAGCGAGCCTGTAATTTAAGAGGAACCTGTAATTTAAGAGGAACCGGCCTTTGGCCGGGAAATTTTTCTACCGAAAAATGTACAAATTTATCTTGAAAGGGGGTCAAGGGGGTGTAATTTCAAGCTTGATGGAAGTCTAGGAAATTCACTAAAAACCTCCCCTTAAAGGGAGGTGGTTGTATTGTCTGACCCCCATTTTCCCTCGTTTAGCCCCATTAGTTTTCATATTTGAAGACGCTCGAACCATTAGTTTGGCGATTTTAAGACTTTTCGTCCCATTTATTTTTCAATAATAAGACTGTTCGTTCCATTTAGGTATCGATTACTTCCTGGCGAGCGATAGCGAGGCTGTAATTTAGGAGCAATAGTCCTTCGGCCGAGATATTCTTCTATCGAAAAATTTATACATTTATCTCGAAGGGGGGGGGGGGGGGGGGCCGGGGGGGATTTATTTATTTATTTTGGATAGAGATCTAGGGAGCAAAATAAAATAAAAATCCCGTTAAAAAACATTAGTAAAATTGTGATCCACCATCCAGTTATGTCTTATACACAACACCTTATATAGCTCCATACTTATACTTAGCTCCACGACTCTACATTAGCTTAGTGTTTATCTGTTGATATTATTAAACCTATTTTTGACATGATTGCATTTCGTTATTTCAAACCACTTTAGTTCATTTGATATTCAATATTAAGACCTTTCGTGCCATTTAGGTGTCGATTTTTTTCCTGACGAGCGATAGCAAGCCTGTAATTTTAGGAGGAACCGGCCTTTGGCCGGGAAATTTTTCTGTCGAAAAATGTACAAATTTATCTTGAAGGGAGGTCTAGGGGGTGTTTTTCTAAGCTTGATGGAAGTCTAGCAAGGTAACTAAAAAATAAATGAATATATTAATTAATTTACCAAAAAAACAGCTAGTACCCCCTTAATACAATCGTCTGCTAATAACCAGCATATCAGCAAATAATGAGTCATGTTATGCTGAAAGGCTTAATGTTGTGCCTGCAAGAGGTCGACTTTATCCATATGTGTGATCCGTGGGGGGAGCTTTTTGAACCCTCCATGTTTTGCTTCATTAGTTTGCCGATTTTAACCCTTTGAAGCTCTGACGCGTTTTAGCAGTATATATTTGGCTATCATTAGACGATTTTATGCAGCTTAGGAAGATGTTGTTGGTATTAAAAGGGTAAATACTATTGCAATCAACCCTTTGACTTCCATATACCGTTACTAATCTGAATAAAATCGTCTAATAGTAGCCAGAAATAGAACAGAAACGCGTATTGGAGCTTGAAAGGGTTAAGATGTTTGAAGTAAGTCTAGGAAGGTGTTTTGTTAGCATAAGGGGCAAACTAAAAGACATTACTCGAAAACGGCAATAACAAGCAAATTCCCCAATAATAATCAAACACTATATCATAATAACAACCCACAAGACCTCGGATCAAATAGTTTGAAGTTGAATAAAGCGCTTGGCGGTCAGTAGAGCAAAAATAACACACATATATATATGTTTGTATTTGTATAGTCGCGCTAATAAGTGATGTCTCGGCACCAATTATGCTTTGATCAATAATTGGTATCAGCAATATTTATACACATGATTTATTCATTTTGACAGATATACAACCATGTTCCTTCACATTCCCACCCTATTCAACATCTGACAGACATTAATACAGCACAGAGCAAGCCAAACGTAATGACAGCTGGGACATGACTTATTAGCACGATCGTACATTCAGTATAACACCTTGTGGAACCCGCAGAGGGCTCTTCTTGGCCTGAATGGTGTGAGGGGTTTGTGAGCTATGGATTAATAAGGGATCTGGTGGGACTAAGGAAGATTGTACCTCCTAAATTACAGGCTTGCGAAAGGCCTTAAAATCGCAAAATTAATGGGATAAACGTCTTAAAATGTCAAACCTAATGGGGTCAAACATGAGGGAGAAGGGGGTCCAGAAAAAAAATCCTCTTAAGTATTAATATGAGATCTGGTGGGACTAATTGGATTTATTGGACTCGATGATTGTTCTTTCATCTATTGTTCTCCGGTTAGTCGGACTTAATTGAACAGGAGTAGAGAGCTGAATATAATTATGTTAGAAGTTGTGTTGTAGGGTTTTAGCAATGGGAGAGAGAGAGAGAGAGAGTGAGAGAATGAAGAAGAGGGGATGAGAGAGAGAGAGAGAGAGAGAGAGAGAGAGAGAGAGAGAGAGAGAGAGAGAGAGAGAGAGAGAGAGAGAGAGAGAGAGAGAGAGAGAGAGAGATGTGAAGCAGATGAAACAGCAGATCCAATGAAAACTATCTGACTGAGTTTGGGCAGAGCAAATTTAGTTCCTGAAACAAAAAGACTGCTGATGGAGAAACTTCTTGAGGGGGTAAAAAAAAAAGTCCAAGAGTACGATGAGCAGGAACAGAGAGAAAACGGTGAAGAAAGGGAAGATGAGAGAGAGAGAGAGAGAGAGAGAGAGAGAGAGAGAGAGAGAGAGAGAGAGAGAGAGAGTACAAAGTACAAAGGAGTACAAAGTACAAAGGAGTACAAAGGAAATCAAGCAACAACAGGGCTAGTGACCCTTCTAGGCTGCTTGTCCTCCAAAACACTGAGGATCAAGTGTCCAAACAGTGGTTTAGAGTGGGTAAGGGAACATTGGAAAGGGAACTACTGCCCTGGAACTAATGTCCGTGGCAGGATTAGGAAGTTAGTAGGGGGACAGATGGGTTAGTAACTGAGGGGAGGATAAAATAAAGTTATTCATTTACAAACGCAGTAAGTCGCGGGTTTGATGAGAGATATTTGTCTAGGCGAAGTTTAAATGAATCAACGGTGCTGCAGTCTATGACATCTCGGGGAAGCCCATTCCATAAGTTGACAACTCGATTGAAGAAGAAATTCTTAGCTTCGTGTGAGTTAAAAGATTTACCAATAATTTTGCAACCGTTTCCCCGCGTGTAATTAGATTGGTCGATTGTGAAGTACTTACTACAGTTCATATTGTCGATGCCTTTGATGATTTTGAACACTTGAATTAAGTCGCCTCTTAATCTGCGCTGGGTTAAAGGAAATAGATTTAATTCTCTAAGACGCTCTTCGTATGGTTTGTTCTTTAGGCTAGGTATCATTTTGGTAACTCTACGTTGAACTCGCTCTAGCTTGTTTATATCTTTTTGGTAATAAGGGCACCAGGATTGAACGCAGTATTCCAGAAGAGGGCGGACTAAGGAATTGTAAAGGGTTAGGATAACGTATTTGGATTTATGCTCAAATGACCTGCCTATAAAGCCAATTATTTTGTTTGCCTTCTTAACCACTTCTGAACATTGTTGACTCGGTTTTAGGTTACTCGATATTGTTACTCCCAGATCGGTTTCTCTGTTTACATTCTTAAGCTGAGTGCCATTCATCAAATAGTTTGCTTTCTCATTTTGGTATCCGATATGTAGTACTTTACATTTATCCGCATTGAAACTCATTTGCCAAATTTGGGCCCAACATGACAACTTATCTAGATTGTGTTGCATATCGTCAACTTGTTCTTTTGAGAGTACGCTATTTGCAATTTTTGTATCGTCATCAAATTTTGAGATTGTACAGGTGAGGCCCTCATCTATGTCGTTGATGTAAATTAGAAAGAAAATTGGTCCTAGTACCGATCCCTGGGGTACCCCGCTACTTACATTGGTCCATTTAGATGCCTTACCGTTTATGACTACTCTTTGCTTTCTGTCGCTGAGCCATTTTTCTATCCATTTCAACACACCATCTTGTATTCCATGCGCTTTTAGTTTTAGCAGTAAACGTTTGTGGGGAACTTTGTCAAAGGGCTTTTGAAAATCAAGGTATATAATATCTACAGCTTTACTCTCATCGTAGAGGTTGAGGATATCGTGGAAGAAGTCTAAGAGAGAGAGAGAGAGAGAGAGAGAGAGAGAGCGAGCAGAAATGGAGATGAAGGCTGTAAACGAAGTATTTTGGGTGAAACAAGTTTTGGAAGGGTGGGAGCCACGGTGGGGTGTTACAAACCAGATTACTGTGTGTGTGTGTGTTACAGATTACTGTGTGTGTGTGTGTTGGCGCGCGTGTGTTATTGTGTGTTCATGTGCTTCTTGGTGTGTTGGTATATGTGTTTGTGTGTTTTTTTATGTGTGTGTGTGTATGTATGTGTGATGAGCAAGCGATAGAGAGATGCTATTCTAATACACACCACCGGCACAGTCAACATAAGGGTAGGATAAGCTGTGCCGGACACTAAATTAACCCTTGTTTTGCCCATCATTTTTAAGAATGTATTGCTCTTTCATCAGTTTCAGCACAAAAAACTATTATTTTGTTATAGTGAAGCATTATTTTGGAATTGTCTTTTCATGGGATTCTGTCTGATCCTTGCCATGCCTTTGTCTTACAAATTCCTTAGACATTCTTCACATTATTTTTGCTCGTATCAGATTTCTCACACCCCTCTCTTTTCCGGTTTTCCTGACACACCTATTATCTCTCTTCCTGCTCTCTCTCTCTCTCTCTCTCTCTCTCTCTCTCTCTCTCTCTCTCTCTTCTCTCTCTCTCTCTCTCTCTCTCTCTCTCTCTCTCTCTCTCTCTCTCTCTCTCTCTCTCTCTCTCTCTCTCTCTCTCTCTCTCTCTCTCTCACTATAAACTGTCCCTGTATATTAGTATTAAGGCCGGACCACCTAATTGGGACAACAAAGTCTGTGTGGTCTGAGTATCTGTGTAATTCTGTGCAACTCTCTCTCTCTCTCTCTCTCTCTCTCTCTCTCTCTGTCTCTCTCTGTCTCTGTCTCTCTCTCTCTCTCTCTCTCTCTCTCTCTTGCTACTCACGCCTTCCGCTTTTTAACTTTCTTGGCAGTCTCTTTCATGTCACATTGTTTTGCCCCGCTATTTTGTTCAGTAATTGTTGTTACTTATTTATTATCCTTTGTCTTCTTTTGCAATATTTATTGATCATAATTATTATTTAATCTGTGTTTAGTTGTTTTAAATCTAGTTTTATCTTCTTTTCTCTCTCCCATCCTACTCCTCCTCCTCCTCTTCCCCCTCCTTTTCTTTCTGTTAATCCTTCCTCCTTTTTTCCTCCTTGTTTCCGTTGTCATTCTACGTCTCTCTCTCCCTCCTCTCTTCTCTCTTCTTCATGTTTACGTTTTCTTCTTCTTCTTCTTCTTCTTCTTCTTCTTCTTCTACTTCTTCTTCTTCTTCTTCTTGCACGCCAGCAATAAACTGCGTTGTTAAACGTTTTGGGCCATTAGACCACTTCATAGGGATCCCGGCGTATTGTATTCATGGTGTTGTTTGACCACATAATTGCCACTACGAAATTATGTTAATCCATTTCACCGAGGGGCAAGTAGTGAATATAATGTGCCTTCCCGTATTCGAGTAATAATGTGCCTTCCCGTATTCGAGTAATAATGTGCCTTCCCGTATTCGAGTAATCATCATATTGTATTTAAACCTATATATGATCGATTTACGAAAGAGAGTAATGGATGGAGTTTGATTTTACTGGGCCTTTAAGGGGAGGCAGACCGTTTTTCTGGACCCCCTTCTCCCTAATGTTTAGCCCCACTAGTTTTGAGATTATAAGACGTTCGGCCCATAAGTTTGGCGATTTTAACACCTTTCACCCCATTTCGTTGTCAATTTTAAGACCTTTCGTGACATTTAGGTGTCGATTATTTCCTGGCGAGCGATAGCGAGCCTGCAATTTTAAGAGGAACCGGCCTTCGGCCTGGACATTTTTCTACCGGAAAATGTACAAATTTATCTTGAAGGAGGGTCTAGGGTGTGTTTTTCTAAGCTTGATGGAGGTCTAGGGAGGAAACTAAAAAAATATATGGATAAATTAATTAATAGACCAAACAAACGGTCTGTCTCCCCTTAAGTAGACAATTTACTTTACTTACTTATTCATATCGCAATTTTCACCTTCGACCGCTACCTTTTTTCATAATTGTCATATTTGTTGTTGTCATTTCCTGTTTTCTTCACTCTTTTATCATTGCTACGTGTTATGATCTTGTCAAACTATCTTTGTTATCAATATAATTATCTCTCTCTCTCTCTCTCTCTCTCTCTCTCTCTCTCTCTCTCTCTCTCTCTCTCTCTCTTAACAGACCCTAATTCTAGCCCTCACCTCCTCGTCACTCTCACTTTACCATCTGTCTCGCCTCCTAATCTTGTCAAACTTTACCTCCTAATCCCATTGTATTACTCTCTCTCTCTCTCTCTCTCTCTCTCTCTCTCTCTCTCTCTCTCTCTCTCTCTCTCTCTCTCTCTCTCTCTCTTTCTCTCTCTCTCTCTCTCGCTCTCTCTCCTTCCTTTCATCTTTAATTTGTAATCGGCCAAATAATAATGGATTTACCTCACCACACACCTTCAAAATATGCTGCGGTTAGTCTGGCTTGTGCGAGATATAAACAAACAATAGAGAACATGTACAACAATACTTAATTGAGAGAGCTTGTTAAGCCCTGATCAGACAGAACCCCGTTTGTAATATTGTGTGAACCGTTATAATGCACTCGAAACTTGGAAACATTGAAAAAAAGACATTCAATTTGAAGCTAGGGTATAGTGAATAATTCAGTGATATTAAAGGAATTACTCTTATTTTTAATAATTTCCTTCAGATGAATGTATGCAAATTAGAAAGGAGTTCTCGGAATCGAGCTATTAATAATTAATAATCAGTAAAGCTTTAAAGATTTGTTTCTCATAAGGATCTTTTTAACGTTGTGTTCACTTGAAATATATTACTTGTTACTTGTTTGAATGGTAGGAGATGTACTGGAGTGGTAGCGCAGTTCCTCTGGTGTTTTATCGAAAAGGAATAAATTAAAATGTAAAACTTGCAAACTAAACAAACCAAAACTGGGACAAAGACAATATAAAGTCAAATTAACTTATCAAAATCGCTATGTGGAAACAACGCTTACTAAAATAAAATTGATGAAATAAAAGAACACAATACATTTTCCTTTATATTTTGTTCTCTGAAGTAGATGCTATGTAGATATATGTTTTGGTAATTGGATTTGGCTAATCGATCACTAAATAGAGTTATTTGGTCATCATTTAATGATAACATACACTGATATCATATGTATTAATTTCATCTTAATTTTCTTGATATGGCTGTGACTGTCTTCCTCTCTCTCTTCTTCTCCCTCCCTGTCAACCTTTCATTTCACCCTTGTCATCTCCCCTCTGTGGTGTGTCAATAATATTTCACCCCGTATTTTCTGCTCTTCTGTCCTGTCTCTCGCTGAATGTGGCCTTTGTTGTTTAAAGTTCTCCCTTGGTATCGTATCTGCTGATCTTCTGTCTTTGTGTCCTTTCTATTCTGTCCTTCCTTTAATTTGGGTCTATTTGTCACAAGCTTATTGTCTGTATATTTTCAATGTAATCTTCTGTCCTTATTTTACGTATAAAAATTAAGTTTGTTTTCGTTTTTTTCTGTATGTTGTTTTTGTCTTCTTTATTGTTTTTGCGGCACGTGTCGTTCTGATCCCTTCTAGGTTATTTCCCTGTCATTTGTTTATATTTTCTATCTCAGCGTATATGCTATAAATTTGTTCCACCACTTTTTTTTCGATCTTATATTATATGTTTCTGTCTTCTATAAATTTGTTCCGTACATCTATTTTTCGATCTTATATTGATTTTCTGTCTAACTGTATGTTCCTAATATATATGTTTGGTATCGATTTGCCAGCCTATCTGTTTGTCAAATATTCGGTCTATCTATCCATCTATCTATCTATCTATCTATATGCAGTATTTATCAATAGGTCGGTCTATCTATCCATACATATCTGCAGTATTAATCAATTTGTTTGTCTATATATCTATCGATCTGCCTGTCTGTTTATCTATCTATCAATCTAGCTATCCATTCTTTGCCTCAGCTTCTCTCTCTTCTCTCTCAGTGGTGGAATTTGCAATACGATACGGGGCTACTCTGTTCATTCATGGCTCTTGTGATAGCTGCCGTCCCACTCACTCACTCTCACTCACTATCTATCTCTCTTACTCTCGCTCTTACTCTCTCCCTCTCTCTCTCTCTCTCTCTCTCTCTCTCTCTCTCTCTCTCTCTCTCTCTCTCTCTCTCTCTCTCTCTCTCTCTCTCTCTAATAGTCTGTTTATTAATATTTTCTCACAATCTCCGCCATCTTCCTTTCTGCGTTTCTCCATTTCTTCCTTAAGATCTGTGCCCCATAAATTGTTCTTTCATTTCACATAAACATTACGCTATTCATTGTGCAACCAGTTGGGTCTGAGTACATGATTAGGTATTATCCAGTATTCGATAAATGGATATCAATCGTAGTCATGTACTTAACCTTTAAGTGTCTTGGTGGTGTAATGGTTAGAGTGTTTAAAATGTGTATGTGGTATCCCAGTTTCGAATCCCGGGAGGATCACATGGTTTCACTAATTTCATTAGGAGGTGATTGGTGTTGGGAGTTAAGTTAATAAATCAGATTATTTATATATCTGAGAAGTCCCTGTCTTCCCTCATCACGTCCATCTCAATCCTTTCTCTCTATAATACATGTTCGTCTTTGTTCATGCCCTTTAAGGGGGGTCACCTGTTTTTTGTTTATCTTTCTCTCCTTTTCTCTCTTTCTCTGGCTTTTATCCATTCGGCCCCATTCAGCCAACTGTTTTAAGACGTTTATCCTGATTCAGGTGTCGATTTTTTCTTGGCGAGCGAACCAGCATTGTATGGAGATATCCGGCTTCGCCGGAGACATTTTTCTCTCGAAAAATGTACAAATTTAGCTTGATGCCAAAACAAAAATATTTATATGCTGGCTCGCTACCACTCACCACGAAAATATTGACACGTGGATGGGGGTAAACGTCTTAAAACAGTAGGCTAAATGGGGCCAATTGGATACAAGACAAAGAGAGAGAGAGAGAGAAAGAGAAAACATGCGAGGTGGGCTCATTTAAGGGGAGTGTTGTATATCTTATGTATTTATCTTCCTCCCTAGATCTCCAGCTAATATATTTACATGTATCGAAATTATTCACTTGACATAATTATACAAATAATTCTTAGTATGAATATAATACTGGTACGAAGTTAGTCAGAATAACCCATTATTATGGCTTCCCTTTCTTCTCTACTGACCTTTGTACGATTTGACCTTGCTTTCATGTACTGTATTATATTTGACCTTGCTTTCATGTACTGTATTATATTTGACCTTGCTTTCATGTACTGTATTATATTTGACCTTGCTTTCATGTACTGTATTATATTTGACCTTGCTTTCATGTACTGTACTGTATTATATTTGACCTGCTTTCATGTACTGTATTATATTTGACCTTGCTTTCATGTACTGTATTATATTTGACCTTGCTTTCATGTACTGTATTATATTTGACCTTGCTTTCATGTACTGTATTATATTTGACCTTGCTTTCATGTACTGTATTATATTTGACCTTGCCTTCATGTACTGTATTATATTTGACCTTGCCTTCATGTACTGTATTATATTTGACCTTGCCTTCATGTACTGTATTATATTTGACCTTGCCTTCATGTACTGTATTATATTTGACCTTGCCTTCATGTACTGTATTATATTTGACCTTGCCTTCATGTACTGTATTATATTTGACCTTGCCTTCATGTACTGTATTATATTTGACCTTGCTTTCATGTACTGTATTATATTTGACCTTGCCTTCATGTACTGTATTATATTTGACCTTGCCTTCATGTACTGTATTATATTTGACCTTGCCTTCATGTACTGTATTATATTTGACCTTGCCTTCATGTACTGTATTATATTTGACCTTGCCTTCATGTACTGTATTATATTTGACCTTGCCTTCATGTACTGTATTATATTTGACCTTGCCTTCATGTACTGTATTATATTTGACCTTGCCTTCATGTATTGTATTATATTTGACCTTGCTTTCATGTACTGTATTATATTTGACCTTGCCTTCATGTACTGTATATATTTGACCTTGCCTTCATGTACTGTATTATATTGACCTTGCCTTCATGTACTGTATATATTTGACCTTGCCTTCATGTACTGTATTATATTTGACCTTGCCTTCATGTACTGTATTATATTTGACCTTGCCTTCATGTACTGTATTATATTTGACCTTGCCTTCATGTACTGTATTATATTTGACCTTGCTTTCATGTACTGTATTATATTTGACCTTGCCTTCATGTACTGGATTATATTTAGAGGTAATTTAACAGTACAATTTTAATTCCATCTATTTTTCTAGTGAGCTAATCTTATATGGAAATCTATTCATATTACCGTACTCTTTTGCCACACTCTCCAGAACCTTCCTTTTCTTCTTTATTGACCGTAGTGTTATCCTAGGTATTCTAGTATCCATTTCAATGTTTTCACATTACTTCATAATTATCCCATCATCTCCATGTCTCTCTCTCTCTCTCTGGTATGTGTGTGTGTGTGTGTGTGTGTGTGTGTGTGTGTGTGTGTGTGTGTGTGTGTGTTCGCAAGACCAGTGTGTCTCTCGTATCTATGTAAACCTGTGTATATCTCCCACCCTCACCCATGTCCTAACCCGTGCCAATACTCCGGGCTCCCCTTGTATCGATGTCCCTCCTCCCCAGTGATGGATGGGGGGTAGGATGGCCGCTCCCCGATATGGCCCTCCCTTCCTGTGTCTCACTTTATAGCGGGTCTCCAGTTTTACGTAATGGTTATGTATATTGGTTATGCAGGCTATATCGTTTATGTATATTGGTTATGTATATTGGTTATGTACAGTATATTGGTTATGTATATTGGTATATTGGTTATGTATATTGGTTATGTATATTGGTATATTGGTTATGTATATTGGTTATGTATATTGGTATATTGGTTATGTATATTGGTTATGTATATTGGTTATGTATATTGGTTATGTATATTGGTATATTGGTTATGTATATTGGTATATTGGTTATGTATATTGGTTATGTATATTGGTATATTGGTTATGTATATTGGTTATGTATATTGGTATATTGGTTATGTATATTGGTTATGTATATTGGTATATTGGTTATGTATATTGGTATATTGGTTATGTATATTGGTTATGCATATTGGTTATGTATATTGGTATATTGGTTATGTATATTGGTTATGTATATTGGTTATGTATATTGGTTATGTATATTGATATATTGGTTATGTATATTGGTTATGTATATTGGCCATGTATATTGGTCATGTATATTGGTTATGTAAATGGTTTATGTATATGTTATGTAATGTTCTTGTATCTCCCTGACTGTAGATAAATCATGATGATACACCCATTTGAATCAGGATGGAATATAAACGAGAAATAATTGTATTTCTATTGCATGTCTACAGTTTAATGTTTCGGTAAGAATGTTCTATAATGTTCATATGTATTTTTCTGGTTGTGGACATGTGTACAGGCTTGAGCTGTACCCATATTTACAGTCGAGAGCAACACCAGCATCGGACCAAAGACGATAAACATTTCTATCGTATCCCAAATACTCCAGTACGTTGCTCTAATATATAAGTACCGGTACTTAGCGAATACCGGTATTCTTAAAGAGAATTGTGTCGAGGAAACAGTGGATATTGCATTATATTGCGTTATATTGTTGTGGGGTAATTTTCAAGCTGTATTTACTTTATTAATATCGTTATGTATATTATTTGTATTTGTTTATTTTATTTTATTTTATTTATTTATTTATTTATTTATTTATATGTATTTTAATGTGAGAAGCTGTATCAATATTCTTGTGTTGTATGTTACAAACATTTATGTATATGATCTGCATAATTATGAAGTATATGTATGCCAAATATGAAAGGTTACTGGTGTAATATCTGAACTAGGTAAACTGGAGGGGGGTAGGGGTGAGTTCGGGGGGGGGGGGGGGGGGAAGTAGTCCATGGAAGAAGGAAAACATGTAACATAATTAAACACCCCGTACAGTGGCGCCATTTCAATTCTGGGAGGTCTGGGGGTTTGTGTGTGAGTGAACACAGGAAATATGGTGCGATACACTTTTACATATGTGTTTCTCCGGCAATATTTTAATTTCTTTTTGCCTATAGGGGGGAAATGTACCCACGATTTGCTACTTTAATAATTCAGGAGTTTTCTCACAATACGTTTTTTATATTACGAATAGGTTATCTCTGAATACGTTTTTCCTAATAATACAACATTTCTCGCACTAAACGTTCTCTAAAGAATACCAAAGTAATCGTATAAACGCTTCTTTCCCACTTTATTAATTCCTCAATTATCACATTCCTTAAAACTTAAATGTGAATGGTAGGAGTGATGATTAAATGAGAATAAATACATAAAAACAACACAGACTAAATATAAACATGCATTTATAATATGTGTGGATAAGGTAATTTTGCTGGGATGGCTTTATATATCTTCCACTATCATGTGTAAGTTCCTCTATAAATACTATAATTATTAGGACAGTCATTTGTGCTCGGTTGGAAGGAATATACATACGGTGGGTTATTAAGTATAGAAATGTGTTTGAATATTTTTTCCTAGAGACATTATATTTTCCTATTTCTGCTCCTCGTCTGTTTACTCCTCTTCTTTTTCCTTGTCGTCCTCCTCCCCAACCTCCTCCTCCTCCTTCTCCTCCTCTTCCTCCTCTTACTCCTCCTCCCCCTCTTTGTCGCTGTGCACCGCCCCAACTCCCCCCACCTCCATCCTCTTACTCCTCTACCTCCGTCCTCCTCCTCTTCCTCCGTTGTCATTTTCCCGCCCTCCTCTTCAACCTCCTATCCTCCTCCTTACTACTCCTTCTCTCCTTACCCCTTACTTCTCCCCTTATCCTCCCCCCCTCTTTTTTCCCTGGGGTTTTTGTTTCGTGTTTTGTCGTCGTGTCCCCTCAACCTCCTCCTCCTCCCCTCCTCCCCTCATCCTCCTTCCTCCTCTCTCTGCCCCTCCTGTTTCCTCCTTCTCCTCTTACTCCTCCTCCCCCTCTTTTTCCTTGTCGTCCTCCTCCCCAACCTCCTCCTCCTCCTCCTCCTCCTCCTTCTCTTCCTCCTTCTCCTCTTACTCCTCCTCCTCTTTTTCCTTGTCGTCCTCCTCCTCAACCTCCTCCTTCTCCTACTCTTCCTCTTCTTCCTACCATTCCTTTCTGCTGGCCTTCCACCCCTCTCCCTCCCCCTTCCATTTATCGTATTTATGCTACACTTGAATGGGTCTTGGGATTGTGATATGTGTGTGTGCGTTGGTGCGTATATGTTGAATTGAATTGAATTGAATTAAGTTTATTTGCTCAGACTTTTACAAAAAAGTATGGAGCACAGCCCCTTACATATTACATGTGTACAGCATGCCTTTGTTGACTAAATTAGTGTTCACCTCTGTATGTGTATGTGTCCTTGTGTATGTGTCCTTGTGTGTGTGTGTATGTGTGTGTGTGTGTGCATGTGTCCTTGTGTGTGTGTGTTCATTCGTGGTTGAAAGTGTTTGTTAGTAGCAGCATGTGTTTGAATGGGAATATGTTTGTCTTTTAACGTACCGGTATATGCGTTGTGCATGTATGTTAATGTGTAAGTGTTTATAATTAATGTAAGTGAGTAAATGTGCATATACCTTATAATTAAGTACATGTATGTGTGTGGACGAGTGTGTGTAAGTATAACCATGTACGTATACTTGTATATACTGTATGTGCCAGGAGGACGGTCATGAAGGCACGAACCGGGCTACAAGTATTATTATGACCAGAGTTGCCCGGGCATTGTGGACAGGGCGCTCCAGGGAAATTACACATATCTTACTGGGAGGTCTAGCTAGGTCGCAGGGAGATAAGCAGACAGCCATAGTGGTAGGAATGAGGGGGACTGGTAGCTATGCACACACACAAGGGAGAGAGGGAAGAATATAGATAAGTATAAATATAAATAGAATAATAGCAAGACAAATAGGAACAGACATACAGTACACCGGATAACAGGGAATGGAGAACAGAAATGTAAACATGAACGTGATCAGTTAGTATGTTATGCTGGTGAATAGACAAAGAGCGAGACACATAGATAAACAGGCATGTAGATAAAATATATATATATATATATATATATATATATATATATATATATATATACTGTATATATACTGTATATATATTAATACATAAACAAACAAATATAGAGATTGGCAGACAGACACAAAAGCAAGACTGCCAAACAGACATGCAACTAAAAACATTTAAGTAAACACAAAAGTTAAGTGGCGAATAAATCCAGAAAGAGGCAAACAGATATAACCAAACAAAAACCGCGAGAGCCGAGCCATTAAATAGAGCATCAGACCAACCTGTTACACCACCAGACGCAGGGAAAAAGTAAAGATAGACAATAAAGCAGAGGGTGTGGAAGGTGTGCAGGCGAGGACATATAAAACACACTATAGTCGGTTTTAGTTCAGCTGGCAGTATATCTCTTTATCGACGGAGACATATAAAACACACTATAGTCGGTTTTAGTTCAGCTGGCAGTATATCTCTTTATCGACGGAGACATATAAAACACACTATAGTCGGTTTTAGTTCAGCTGGCAGTATATCTCTTTATCGACGGAGACATATAAAACACACTATAGTCGGTTTTAGTTCAGCTGGCAGTATATCTCTTTATCGACGGAGACATATAAAACACACTATAGTCGGGTTTAGTTCAGCTGGCAGTATATCTCTTTATCGACGGAGACATATAACACACACTATAGTCGGTTTTGGTTCAGCTGGCAGTATATATCTTTATCGACGGAGACATATAACACACACTATAGTCGGTTTTGGTTCAGCTGGCAGTATATCTCTTTATCGACGGAGACATATAACACACACTATAGTCGCTTTTAGTTCAGCTGGCAGTATATCTCTTTATCGACGGAGACATATAAAACACATTATAGTCGGTTTTAATTCAGCTGGCGGTAAATTTCTATATCGGCATATTGATTACCTAGCTATTTCGAAGGTGGTATAGCGAAATATAGTGTTAATTGTGAAAACTTGGCTTACATTATATAATGCTGCAGATATATAATAGTTTAGTACGGTATTTTCCAATAAATTTCGAGAATTGAGCTGCCAAGGGATTCAATATTTCGCCACGTGAAAGAAATATCGAGTATATTCAACGGACGAGCAAGTTGGAAAAAATACAGTATCAAAACGCAGTCATCTACATTTTAACATTCAACACACAGAAAACGACACATACAAACCCAAGCCGAATTATGCTGTAAACTATAAACGTCTTCATACCCAAAACCGCAAACGAAAATCTGGCAATATATTGAAAGAAACTCTCTATATGAAGCTATTATAACTAGACAGCTACAATGAAACACAAAAACAAAACGTTCCTGAACTTAAAAAAATCTATTTACAGTACAGGAAGTAAGTGTACCGTCATGCAAATATCACACGAAATATATAATGTTTGCAGACTATTGTAAATGTGGAGTAAAATGCGAACAAAGCCAAACAATTGAAACATACAAACTGACAGGCGAACAGAGAAAGGACGAATTTAGTTGGACAGGTCGACAGAGGAGAACAATTACACCAAAATATATATAGCGAGAGAGAGAGAGAGTGTGTGAGTGTCAGAATGAGAGGGGAAAGAGAGAGAAAAAAGAAAGTGTGTGTGTGTTTGAGAGAGAGTGAGAAAGAGTGTGTGTGTGTGTAAGAGAGAAAGTGTGTGTGTGTGTGTGTGGGGGGGGGGGGGGGGGTTTGAGGGTTGATCACATTTGGTAGCCTTTGAATAGTGAACCAGTAAAAAATCTCAACTCGTCAGCATCCCACAGTGTCTTCAAATATCAATGACCTTATGTATACCAAACCATGAGGAGTGACTACTGTATATTGTACAGTTGGTGACACATAAACCTGGTACAGATGGTGTGGAGGACTGGGTGTATATGACCACTATATGGCGGTTCATTAAAGGGAGGGGGGGGGGGAGAGAGAGATTGCTGCACGCCCTTCTCTCTCTTATACAATCCCATTAGTTTTAAGATGGAGATGATAAGACATTGGCCCATTACTTTGGCGATTTTATGACGTTTCGTGCCATTTAGGTGTCGATTTTTTCCCCGGTGATCTTAAAGTGAGCATGCATTTTAGGAGGAATTGGTCTTCGGCCGGACCATTTTTCTGAATAAAGTGAGCTAGGCCTATATCTGTAAACAATTCTGAAAGGATATAAATTAATTCACTCTCATATAACTCAAATATATTCCACTTGTAAGTTGACACTATATTTGACTGTATTCCGTGTCACTCATCCATTGCCATGCCCTTGTATAATTCCAACCTGCTTGGCTAAAATATGTTAATAATCCGCTTATTATTATTATTAGTATTAGTATTATTAGTAGTAGTAGTATTATCATTATTAGTATTAGTATTAGTAGTATTATCACTCACACACACACACACACACACACACACACAAACACACCCTTCTCCTATGCATACCTAATAACATACACGATTGAGTCTATGCATACATCAACAATTGTGTGTACCATTAAGGCGAATTTGCAACTTTTTCAGCAAATTTTGAGATGGGAGCTTCCGAAACGTGTATATACATTCTGTAAACTATGGTAATCTACCTTCAGTCTGGCGGTGCCAAAATAGTCTCAAAATGTTGCCGTAATAGTCTCATAATGTTGCCAAAAGAGTCTCATAATGTTGCCAAAATAATCTCAAGATGATGCAAAAATAGTCTCTAAAGGTAGCCAAAATAATCTCCAAAAGTTGCCAAAATAGTCTCATTTTTTTTCAAAATAGTCTTAAAATGTTGTCAAAATAGTTTTAAAATGTTGTCAAATAGTCTTAAAATGTTGCCAAAATAGTCTTAAAATGTTGTCAAATAGTCAAAAAAAAATCAAAACAGTCTTGAAATGTTGCTAAAATAGTCTCAAAATGTCAAAAGTCTCAAAATGTTAAAATAGTGATAAAATGTTGCCCCAAAAAAGACTCAAAATGTTGCCATAATAGCCTCAAAATGTTGGCAAAATATCTCAAAATGTTGCCAAAATAAAGTTGGGTAACAAGAGTTTCGAAAATAAAAATAAAGATCGTATGAATCCACATTTATAATTATGTATGACTATACAGTACATTCGGCTACACTCGTATATACGCCTGAATACATACATACATACATACATACGAGACGCGAATATTGCTGGGGAAGTCGCTGAAGGAGAAATATAGATGCATATATTCACGATGATCTGATGTGTGTGTGTGTGTGTGTGTGTGTGTGTGTGTGTGTGTGTGTGTGTGTGTGTGTGTGTGTGTGTGTGTGTGTGCAATTTACATATTATGTCTAGGTTTGTAGGCAAAACGAGATTAAACCGAAAGCTTAAGTATACAAAACTTTTAAACTACTTACCAGAGGATTGTGTTTTCATCAGTTTAGGATAAGTAGGCTTACTTTGGCAGGTTAGTTAAGTTAACCCTTTGAGGATTATGACGCTTTTTGACACATTATATTCTAGCTATCATTAGACGATTTTATACAGCTTAGAAAGGATCTGAGGGAATTAAAAAGGTAAGTACTATCGCAATTAACCCTCTGAAATTCAGACAAACTTCCTAATCTTAATAAAATCGTCGATTTAAGGGGAGACTGGCCGTTTGTTTGGCCTATTAATTCATTTATTCATATATTTTTTTAGTTTCCTCCCTAGACCTCCATCAAGCTTAGAAAAACACCCCCTAGACCCTCCTTCAAGATAAATTTGTATTTTTTTCGGTAGAAAAATTTCCCGGCCAAAGGCCGGTTCGTCCTAAAATTCAGGCTCGCTATCGCTCGCCAAGAAAAAATCGACACCTAAATGGCAGGAAAGGTCTTAAAATTGACAACGAAATGGGGCGAAAGGTGTTAAAATCGCCAAACTAATGGGCGTTCGCGAACGTCTTCTAATCTCAAAACTATTTGGGCTAAACATTAGGGAGAAGGGGGTCCAGAAAAACGGTCTGCCTCCCCTTAACTATCAAAACTCGTCATAATCCTGAAGGCGCCACATGAGTGAGTTTACCGACTACCATGTATCGGAGCTTGGAATCCACTACATATGATCATGGTGTGTTCATGGATTGATTTGGCTGCTTGTTCATAAATTAAATTGGACTGCACGTGATGAGCTCTGAAATACAATATAAAGATAACCCTTACAGTACCGGCGATGTGTGTTTTTAATTTTTTTTCAGCTGTATTTAGACGATTTTACGAAGCTTAGGAAAGATATATGGTAGCTAAACGGATTCATCGAGATGGTCTGTAATCCTTTAACCGGTAAACATCCTTCCTAAGCTGAATAATACCATCTAATAGTAGGCAGATTATAATGAAAAGGGTAACCGGACAACTCAACCAGTAGACCATTTCAACCAGTAGCTCTCAACCAGTACCAAATCAACCAATACGGTTCGGTTAGGTTAGGTTAGGTTTGTACTATATTTTGGCACTGGTTTGGTTGGTCTTGGTTGATTTGGCACTGGTTGAGAGCTACTTTTTTATGTTTTTTTTTGTCTATGTGAGTGAGGGAGGCAAAAGGCAGAACTGCCTATAGCGAGTGCCTCCCCTAAAGTCGAAGGAGTGACAGGGCCAAAATCAAGGGACGTTCGAGCCAAAATGCCTGGACACACGGAGTTTGAAGCATAGTCATAGAAAGAGGGAAAGACTGATTCTGGGAGAGAGTTCCAGAGCTCAGCTGTTGAATAGAAGAAAGACTGAGAGTAACGTTTCACTCTTGGGTTGGAGAGTTGCACATAGTAGGGGTGGGATTGTGTTGCAAGACGGGTACCACGTGCCCTACGTAAAGGAGGTGGTATACACTGGGAAAGCTCTGAGGAACACTGATTATTATAGTAGCGATAGAATAGCGAGAGAGATGCAACGTTGCGGCGAAGAGAGAGAGATTGCAGAGAGTTGGTGAGTGGATGGGAGTTAATGATACGAAAGGCCTTCCTTTCAATTTTGTCTAGGAGAGCGGTGTGAGAGGAACCTCCCCACACATGTGAACAATACTCAATACAAGGACGCACTATGCCCCTGTACAGAGCAAGAAGCTGTGCAGGGGTAAAGAACCCCCTAAGGCGGTTGAGCACACCCAGCTTCTGGGAGGCTGCCTTAGCAAGACTGGTAATATGGTCCTTCCAACTGGGAGCAGAAGAAACAGAGACACCAAGAATATTGAGAGAAGATGAAGGATTGATTTTTGTATTGTTGAAGAATAAGGGATAGTCCGCAGGGAGTTCCTGACGGGTAGACAGATGGAGAAATTGGGTTTTGGAAGCATTAAAGGTAACATGGTTTTCTCTGCCCAAATTGGAGATAGTAGTTAGATCAGAATTTAACCCTTTCACGCATTTATGACACAGAGGTTGCCAGATTAGCAATACAAAATAGAGGTCTCTCACTCTTATAATTACCTCTCCAAAATTAGTTTTCTGCCCACAGCTAACTCAAAGACAACTGCAGAGGTTGAAGTAACTAAACTAAAGGTTTCTAAATACCCCTGATGGTAACAAAGGCTTTAAAGTATCCCCAATAGGCTCAAAATCGCGTCATATGTCGGAGAGGGTTAAGTGTTCTATGGCTTTATTCCGTTTGTCGTTGAGGAATTGCTGGCTTGGGCGTTCTGAAAAACTAATGGAGTAGTGTAAGGTTGAGTCGTCTGCGTATGAATGGATGGGAGTTGAGGTACAGTTGAGAAGGTCATTTATAAAAATTAGAAAGAGAATAGGAGATAGGACAGAGCCCTGAAGAACACCGGAGTTTATAGGGTGAGGAAGTGAGCGATGGCCGTCCACAACCGCAGCTATGGAACGGCCGGAGAGGAAATTAGAGACAAAGGCACAGATGGAGGGATAGAAACCGAAGGAGGGTAGTTTAGATATTAAAGATTTGTGCCAGACTCTATCGAAGGCTTTCGATATGTCTAGTGCAATAGAAAAAGTCTCACCGAAGTCCCGAAAGGAGGATGACCAAGAGTTAGTAAGATATGAAAGAAGATCACCTTTAAGGAAGCCATACTGGCGATCTGAGAGCAGATTATGAGAAGAGAAATGGTCTACTGGTTGAGATGTCCGGGAACCAATGATAAGGATGTCACCGGTACTGAAGGGGTTAAAATGAGAGCCAAACATTTTCAGACAGAATTTAAGGGAGCCCACCTCACTGTTTTCTCGGTCTCTCCCTCTCTCTTTGGCTTGTATCCATTCGGCCCCATTCAGCCTACTGTTTTAAGACGTTTACCCCAATCCAGGTGTCAATATTTTCCTGGCGAGCGGTAGCGAGCCATCATATATATGTATATATATTTGTTTTGACAGCAAGCTAAATTTGTAAATTTTTCGATAGAATTTTGTTTTCGGCAAAGCCGGATTTCTCCATACAAGAGGGGCCAGAAAAACTAACCACATCCCTTTAAGAACGAAGCTGTACTCTTAAATATGACTTCGTGGATTGGATATGTTTTTCGTTTGTACCAACAAATTCTCTCTCTCTCTCTCTCTCTCTCTCTCTCTCTCTCTCTCTCTCTCTCTCTCTCTCTCTCTCTCTCTCTCTCTCTCTCTCTCTCTCTCTCTCTCTCTCTCTCTCTCTCTCTCTCTCTCTCTCTCTCTCTCTCTCTCTCTCTCTCTCTCTCTCTCTCTCTCTCTCTCTCTCTCTCTCTCTCTCTCTCTCTCTCTCTCTCTCTCTCTCTCTCTCTCTCTCACCAATTCCCCTTCCCCCCACCCTTACATGTCCACTGGTAAATATAGGTTCTCTCTCCCCTCTTTCCATCTTACATACTTGTATCTACTTCTACAGTATATTGTTATATTCAGGGTGTCCCAGGAGGAAAGGGCATAACTTTGGGAAATTATAAAACAAGGCATTCTAAGCATAACATGTTCTATAACAAAAAATCCAAATCTCAACCATTAAAAAGATATTGATGGGTTAATAAAGTGTCCTCCCCCGCATCACTGAAATGGACTCTTCCATGTCAAATAGTTTCCAACTGGTCCGAATTGAGCTAATATGTCTATAATAATTTTGCACCTAACATAATTATAATATCCTTATAATAACATGGTAAAATATTATCTGAAAGATGGAAGTTTGGTAGGCACTAGGACAGGTAGGCCAGCCTTATGGGGAATTACAGAAGAAAATACAATGTTCAACATGCAATATCTCTACCGGTCGAAATTTTGAATATTTTTTTGTTTAGTACATTTTAGGTTTAGAATACCTTGTTCTATCATTTCCCAAAGTTCTGCCCTTTCCTCCAGGGACACCCTGTATATATACCGTATATATATATATATATATATATGGTCCGGGAAATTTAAAATATCTATCTATCTATTTATCAACCCATATGTATGTATACAGTATATGTATATACTCAGGCACATACCGCATTGCTGGGGGTGGCCGACTCGAGGCAGAGCCCGAACAGAAACTTTTAAAGTTCCATATACCTAACCACAATATATATATATTTTTTGTTTTAATTTCTATGTATACATTTGTCTATATATCATTTAGTTACTCTCTCTCTCTCTCTCTCTCTCTCTCTCTCTCTCTCTCTCTCTCTCTCACACCAACGCCAAATAAGATACACTCCCCACACCGACATTGAGAATCCCACCCAGTGCCGTGATGACCCAAATCCCTCTGTGTATAGTTCCACACGAGGGGAGGAGAGGGAGAGAGAGAGAGAGAGAGGAGTTTGTTAGCACGCCCCCCCCCCCCCCCCCCCCCCCGTCACCACTACCACCACCAGCCACAAATGTCAATAAGGGGTGGTTGGTCTTCAATTGTGGGGGAGACTTGGCAAATATATATTATTCGATTTCTATGGAGGGCTTACATAGATAGATAGATAGATAGATAGATAGATAGATAGATAAATAGACAGACAGACAGATATATATATAGAGAGATAGAGAGATATATAGATAGATAGATAGAGATACACATATATATATAGATGGATTGATAGAGATTGAAGGATTACTAGTATGATTGAATTAAGAATGTACTTTATTATGCTTTCGTTAATTCATGATAAATTAAAGGTTTTATAACAATTGAATGCACTATTTTTACTTTCATACATATAATCACGAAGTACGTACTGTACATATGAATTCATGTATGCAACTGTACTTACAAGTGGCAAACATATACAGAGGCCTATCGCTATCCTTCATGATTCCAATTTCTTCACTATTGTAAAAACTTGGCTCACGTGGGGGAGGAAAATTATGTAAACCCGAGCAATGGAAATATTGGCACTTTTGGAATGAGAAATTGTGTTATATTGACAACATTTCTGGCCACAAACAGTGAACCACCATGAGTCGCATTTCAGATATTTGCCTTCTTATTGTTGTTGTTGTTGTTGTTGTTCCCCAGGCTGTCTGGCCGAGCAGCCCTAAAGCAGGCGTCACACCATGCCGACTTGAGCCAAGACTGACCACGACCTTTAGTCGTGGTCAGGAGTGCCGACCTTCGGCGGAGTGAGCTTAAGGATTTGGGGGGGGTGAGTTTTGGACGGGACGCAGTATGGATGGCCACGCCGCCTGACGGCGACCTGACGGGGTAGAGCGGCGCCCATGCAGGACTGAAGGTGAGACCTAGGTCGCCGCTGGAGTGCCGATCTGCGGCGTAGCGCGTTGACAACGACCCGACGAACGGCGTCGACAGGAGGTAGGGCGGCGTCAATATGCATTACTGTGCCGATGGACGGCGACCCCTTCAGTATGGACGGCTGATTATTAATGATTATTTCAGTTAATTCTGTTATTTTATTATTATTATTAATTTAATTATGTATTGAATGTTGTTATTTTTCATTTTTTCTGTAATTAATATACCTAATCTTATATTTTGATGGTTATTGATAATATATTTATTATTTAATTATTTAATTATGTCGTTTATTTATATATTGACTGTTAGGGCATCGTTGGGTCGCCGCAAGCCGCCGCTGATCCCCGCAGGTTGTTATGGTGACGCCGCCTGACGCAGACCTCATTTATGGTGCCGTGTGCCGCCGTACTGACGCCTACCTTTTCCCGTCAAGCGCCGTCACACGCCATCAGCCTCCCGTCCCCTTCCCGTCCCATTATTTGACCTCACTCCACGCCGACTTGATTTTCAATGTTGTGCATGTAGAACTTTTGAGGGGGTATGTGAAGACCCATCCCGACCTGTTTGTTATGTTGGCGACGGCCCATGATGCGCGGCGACGTAGACCAAGACTGTCCACGACCCTTAGGTCGCGGACAGTCTTGGCCTAAAATCGGCTAGGTGTGACGGGTGCTTAAGGTCCCGAGCAAGCCCAAGGCCATAACCGAGCGCCCCCACAGAACCCTCCCTGCTTACCACTAATAAAGCCCAGGTGACCGAAGCCACTCCAAGGCGGGGAGCTGAGGAGGGTGCAGAAACGCCCGGGAAACCAAAGCCCTACCCAAGGTCCTGTGCCCCTCAGCAATTATGAAGGGAAAGCTGAGGGGCAAAAGAAAAATGTGATGCTTTGGCTCCCAGTCTGCCAACCTCTAGGTTGGCGCCGTCACTTGAGATCTAGAAAATATATAAGTAAGAGGAACTGTCAGAGTAAGCTATGGGTATGCCAGAGAACGCTCAGCTCTCACTCTGATGGACCAGCCCATCACCACTTGCCTTATTTGTATCTAACAATGACCGTATTATTGATTATTTATGTTATCATTATTAGTTATGTTACTATGTATGTATTATGTTTGTTTCAAGACCACCTACTCTGTACCTCACCTGTTTATCGTTATCATTCCTCAGATTTTGTTGAAGTCTTTGTATATCTGTATCAGCAGAAAGACAAAAAACATAGGGTTGTCTGCAGCGATTGTATGTTGTTGTATGTGTATGTGCATATCAGTATGTAAGTGCCTGTATGTATATGTGCGTGGTGTGTGTGTGTGTGTGTGCACGAGCGTGTGTGTGAGTTATCTGTGTGTGATGTTCTCTGTCTCCTCATCATATCCCCCCCCCTCTATCATCATATCCCCCCCCCCCCCTCTATCATCATATTCCCCCCCCCACCCCCCCCCCCCCCCCCCCCCACCCCCCCCCCCCCCCCCCCCCCCCCCCCATCCCCCCCCCCCCCCCCCTCCTCTATCATCTTCCTCCTCTTCCTCGTCAACTCTCTCCCCCGCCAATAAGTTTCCTCATCACCAGGTTTACTTGGCCCCAACTCAATCATGTACTTTTAATGGGAGATGATTGAGTTTTCTGGACCCCTTCTCCGTCATTACTTTTCAAATTTTAAGACGTTCGTCCCATTATTTTGGGTATTTTAAGACTGTTCGCTCTATTTATTTGTGAATATTAAGACCTTTTGTGCCATTTAGGTGTCGATCTTTTCCAGGCGAGCGATAGCGAGCTTGTAATTATAGGAGGAACTGGCCTTCGGCCAAGAAATTTTTCTACCGAAAAATATACAAATTGATCTACGGGATGTTTTTTTTTTTAAGGAAACTAGAAATGGATAAATAAATAAATACATAAACCAATAGACCAACAAATAAACCCTACCCCCCTTAACCCTCTTAGTATTGGGACGCTATTGATATGTTCCTGGCCACAATAAACCCTACCTCCCTTAACCCTCTTAGTATTGGGACGCTATTGATATGTTCCTGGCCACAATAAACCCTACCTCCCTTAACCCTCTTAGTATTGGGACGCTATTGATATGTTCCTGGCCACAATAAACCCTACCCCCCTTAACCCTCTTAGTATTGGCACGCTATTGATATGTTCCTGGCCACAATTTGACGATAGCCTAGGAAGGACCTCAGGCAATCAAAGTTGTAAACTCTATATCATGTACCGTATAACTTCAGCTCATACAAGCCCTTTCTATACTTAATAAAATCGTCTAAAATAGCCGAATATAGGAAAGACTGCGTCATCGTATACTGAAACTGTTAAGGTGAGATGGTTGGTTTTTCTGGACCCCCTTCTCCCTCATGCTTAGCCCCATTACTTTTCAGATTTTAAGACATTTCTCCCCTTTTCGTTGTCAATATTAAGACTTTCGTGTCATCTAGGTATCGATTTTTTCCTGGCGAGCGATAGCGAGCCTGTAATTCAGGAGGGACCGAAGGCTAGTACATTTTTCTACCAAAACAGTAAATAATATATCTAGATGGGGGATCTTAGGGATGTTTTTTTTTAGTTTGATGGAAGGCTAGGAAGGAAACTGAAACAAACAAATAATTATAATAATAATAAAGTTAATACATCGACCAAAAATAAGCCCTTCCACCTAAATATATACAGTAGTTTGTATGTCTTCGTTTTCTATTTAATTTGCATGTAATATCTATTTTATAGTGACATAGCTTGATATATTTGTACGTCCACAGTCATTTATTCGTGAGACAACGACTATGGTTTATTGCAACTACTTACAAACAAATACATTTAATGAAATATGACGCCGTTAAAGGCATAATTGAGATCAGTTTGCAGCCTCTCTTATAATCTGAGAAAACTTAAGTGATCGAAATAATAAGAAAATACATCACAAATAATCATGAGGTTAATTGAGCATAATCGCCTTATGGTATTTCTTCTTCTTTCTCCCTTACACTCTCGCCAGTCGTTCTTTTATATTTTATAATTTGAGGGTCCTTGATTATAGATTATTCTTCACCCATCCTTCCACTTAAGGGGAGATTTCCACTTGAGGGATTTTTTTCTTGACTCCTTTCTCCCTCATGTTTAGCCCCATTGTTTTTCTATTTTTAAGACGTTTGCCCCATTATTTTGACGATTTTAAGAACTTTCAACCCATTTCTGTCAATTTTAAGACCTTTCGTGCCATTTAGGTGTCGATTTTATCCTGGCGAGCGATAGCGAGCCTGTAATTTAAGAGGAACCGGCTTTCAGCCGGGAAATTTTTCTACCGAAAAATGTACAAATTTATCTTGAAAGAGGCTCAAGGGGGTGTAATCTTAAGCTTGAAGGATATCTAGGGACCAAACTAAAATCCTCCCCTTAATCTTCTCCTCTTTGTTATCTGTCCGTGTCCCAGTTCCTTGCATATTTACTTTTGCGTATCAGTTCACTCTTAACCCCTTGTGTACCGGCGATGTCTTTTTAATTTTATTCTAGCTAGTATTAGACGATTTCCTTCAGGTTTAAAAGGGCCTCCAGCAATTAACAGACTTCGAACTATCTCATTTTACCCTTTTTACCACCATGGATCTCTTTTATTAACTGCATACAAACGTGTACATATAGATCAAATATATTAAAAAGACGTCGCCGGTACGGAAGGGGTTAATTGTCCGACTCCTTTTATATTTTTGTTTCTCGTTTATTCTTTATTCGGGTTATTCCATGTTCTCTTTACTTTGTTTCCTTCTATTGTTTTACTATGTGTCTTTACTATGTGTCTTTACTATGTGTCTTTACTATGTGTCTTTACTATGTGTCTTTACCATGTGTCTTTACTATGGGTCTTTACTATGGGTCTTTACTATGTGTCTTTACTTGCTATATTATCTATTAAATATGCTCTTTTGTGTGGGTTTGTTGTTTATAATATTCTTTCTCCTGACCCAACGTGTTTCTTCCATTTGTATAGCTTCCTTAGTTCATTCATTTGTATAGCTTCCTTAGTTCATTCATTTGTATAGCTTCCTTAGTTCATTCATTTGTATAGCTTCCTTAGTTCATTCATTTGTATAGCTTCCTTAGTTCATTCATTTGTATAGCTTCCTTAGTTCATTCATTTTAGCCTTGTGTTTTTCTTCCTCTTCATGTCCATTATATTATTATTCCACATTATCCTCCTATAAATCCAATTCGTATTCTTCTTTATCATCTTTTGTTCTTATTATTTTGTTGTTTTTCTTACTTGTTGTTCTTTTCTTCTCAACCACATTTTAACCCATTCATTAATTAAGGACGCATGTCTACCCTCAACTGCTATTATGCACCTTAGGAAGGAATTTTGGAAGGGTAATAGTGATAACATAATTATACCCCTCTGATTCCCGGAGAGCCTTCCAAATCTGAGTCGTATCGTCTAATGTTAGTGAGAATATAATGTGAAAATAGGTCCTTTCCAAAAGTTTAATGCCGGCAATATACAGTAAGTCTAAATTATTACAATATAATTTCCTTATTGGTAGCCATTCGATTTGTGTATCCCGAGGTAGGCTCTTATGGGCATTATCTCTGTGTATAGCTAATTCTCTCTCTCTCTCTCTCTCTCTCTCTCTCTCTCTCTCTCTCTCTCTCTCTCTCTCTCTCTCTCTCTCTCTCTCTCTCTCTCTCTCTCTCCTCTCTCTCTCTCTCTCTCTCTCTCTCTCTCTCTCTCTCTCTCTCTCTCTCTCTCTCTCTCTCTCTCTCTCTCTCTCTCTCTCTCTCTCTCTCTCTCTCTCTCTCTCTCTCTCTCTCTCTCTCTCTCTCTCTCTCTCTCTCTCTCTCTCTCTCTCTCCACCCCTAATGCAAATATGCCTTACGCTTGAAGATTCCGGTAATATTTATTCTGTTATTCTCCTAACGCCCCTCAAGTGGTCGATTGTTGTGACTTGTTATTTTATATTATAATTTGTTATTGCTGTTGTTGCTATAATGTTGGTATTGTCACAAAATGTATTGTCGTGTTTCATATTTGGTTGCATACGTTTTGCTTTCACATACAAAATTAAGCCCTTTTCTTCATCATTTCATAAGCACGAACCATATTTTCTTGCAGTGTTAAATAATTCGTTATATCTAAATTATTATTTCAATAATATCGACAGCCATGCAGCTTTGAGACCCAAACTGTATAAACATGCCGTTCTATTGAGCGAAAATTTGCATCAAAATATTTCGTCGGGATATCTAAATTGACCATACAAGATTAGTGGCCCTTTATATTACCGTCTGGATAATTGTCACCTAAAGTATTGCATGTGTGTTGCTGTCATGTTCACCTTTGCCAAGTGGAAATACACTACTTTAGAGTGTGACTGTGCCTCCCCTCTAGCCTCGATGTCACTAATGCCTGAAAAAAAATGCTATTAAATAAAGAAAGGCACATAGTAATTTATGACGATCTCTTCCATATTACTAAACCTCCATATGATTATCTTCAACATTTAAATTAGCTTTCGTATTCTAACAGTTAACATACTATATCATTTCGATGTGAGTATCTTAGGTTCGAATCTGTGGAGTGCCACATGTATCTGTTGATTTCATTAATTGAGTTTAGAAGTAATGTTGGTTGGTGAAAAAATATAAATAAGTAAGAACTTATGGACTTTTGGTGGCAGCTCTACTTTCCTTCCTGCAGTGCCAGTCGCTTGAGCCGCCCTTGAGAGTCGGAGCAGACCCCTTTAAGAGGCAGTGTGTCCACACCCTGGGTCGGCTGGCGGCTTTAAGGGGACACACAGCCACTTGGGACTCTTTCTGATGCTTTAGGGAGCTACTTACTTCAACGGCCTGGGAGCCACTCGGGACACTTGGGAGCCAGTCTTTGGACGCCACGGAGGCATATCAGTCTTACTGGTTTGGAATTACTATTGGGGTTAATAACGCCGATAAACGTTTTAAAAATTGATGGCTTGGACATTCCTTTTCCTTTAATCCAACCTCTTTATTGGTCCAATCATTTGTGGGTTGATTTTGTTTATTTATGTTGTATTGTTTAAGTTTCCTCCCCAGACCTCCCCAGACCTCCCCAGACCTCCCCAGACCTCCATCAAGCTTAAAAAAATACACCCCCAAGATCCTCCTTCATGATATATTTGTACCCTTTTCGAGAAAAATGTTCAGGCCGAAGGCCGCTTTCTCTTAAATTACAGGCTCGGTATCGCTCGCCAGGAAAAATAGACACTTAAATGACACGAAAAGAATTAATATTGACAAAGTTGTAGGGCGAAAGGTCTTAAAATCGCCAAACTAATGAGTCGAACGTCATAAAACCTGAAAACTAATGGGGCTAAACCAGAGGAAGAAGGGGTACCAGAAAAACTACCCATCTCCCCTTAACTCCATTATGATCGTTACAAGACAGGGTTTCTTATCAACTAGAAAAGCTTCTTTTGTTCAGGAATATTAATTCTATCTACAGTCTTTGTGTCAGATAGAAGCCATACATAGAGCAGACTGTCAACCAATACGGCAGCTTACTATTAAGGGGGTAGTGCTTGGTTTCTGGTCTATATATTTATTTGTTTATTTATTTTTGAGATTCCTCGTTATACCTCAAGCTAAGAAAAACACCCCTTAGACCCCCTTTCAAGATAAATTTGTACATTTTTCGGTGGAAAATTTTCCCGGCCGAAGGCCGGTTCCTTCTAAAATTAGAGGCTCGCTTACGGTCGCCAGGAAAAAAACGACACCTAAAGGGCACGGAAGGTCTTAATATTGACAAACAAATTAGGCGAAAGGTCTCAAAATCGCCAAGCTAACGAAACGAACGTCTTAAAACCTCAATACTAATATGCTAAACATGAGGGAGAAGGGGGTCCAGAAAAAGCGAGTACTACCCCCTTAATGCTTTGCTTTTATTGCTTGTATTAGTGCTAATAGATATTTAATTCAGTCCCAATTTCGCTCGATTATTACAATGTGGTAGCATTATCTGACATTCTCACTTATAAATACCTTTTCTGAAACATTCTGTATAATTTATAACGATAACCTTCAATATTTACAATTCTAATGAGGCATCAATTTGAAATATAATTAACTGAGAACCATTTTACGTCTCACATTCGTGCCTGTCCATTTACTGATTATGACATTATCCTTATATATTTCTTAAGAGACTTTTTATACACTTTCCTCATTTAGAGAAAACTTATCTTCCAAATTCATCTTAGACAATATATAGAAATGTTATGCTGATTAAAATAAAATATGTGTTCTGTATCTCTTTTTAAAATAAAATATGTGTTCTGTATCTCTTTTTAAAATAAAAGATGTGTTCTGTATCTCTTTTTAAAATAAAAGATGTGTTATGTATCTCTTTTTAAAATAAAAGATGTGTTCTGTATCTCTTTTTAAAATAAAAGATGTGTTATGTATCTCTTTTTAAAATAAAAGATGTTCTGTATCTCTTTTTAAAATAAAAGATGTGTTCTGTATCTCTTTTTAAAATAAAAGATGTGTTCTGTATCTCTTTTTAAAATAAAAGATGTTATGTATCTCTTTAAAATAAAAGATGTTATGTATCTCTTTTTAAATAAAATATGTGTTATGTATCTCTTTTTAAAATAAAAGATGTGTTCTGTATCTCTTTTTAAAATAAAAGATGTGTTCTGTATCTCTTTTTAAAATAAAAGATGTGTTATGTATCTCTTTAAAATAAAAGATGTGTTCTGTATCTCTTTTTAAAATAAAAGATGTGTTCTGTATCTCTTTTTAAAATAAAAGATGTGTTATGTATCTCTTTTTAAAATAAAAGATGTGTTCTGTATCTCTTTAAAATAAAAGATGTGTTCTGTATATATCTCTTTTTAAAATAAAAGATGT
Organism: Paralithodes platypus; assembly: GCA_032716605.1. Taxonomy (NCBI): domain Eukaryota; kingdom Metazoa; phylum Arthropoda; class Malacostraca; order Decapoda; family Lithodidae; genus Paralithodes; species Paralithodes platypus. Next base: position 131,196,736 of record CM064487.1, read on the forward strand.
GTTCTGTATCTCTTTTTAAAATAAAATATGTGTTATGTATCTCTTTTTAAAATAAAAGATGTGTTCTGTATCTCTTTTTTAAATAAAAGATGTGTTCTGTATCTCTTTTTAAAATAAAAGATGTGTTATGTATCTCTTTTTAAAATAAAAGATGTGTTCTGTATCTCTTTTTAAAATAAAAGATGTGTTCTGTATCTCTTTTTAAAATAAAAGATGTGTTCTGTATATCTTTTTCAACTCAATTACGACAGCTTCTAAATTAATGTTTTATGAGTACTGTGTCACCAATTATAATCTACCTTCAACTAGTCGCCGAATTCAGTACAAAATAGTCCCGGAAAGCTTCCAGATTACGGAGTTTCTTTCACATCAAGGGGTGTTTTTCCTGGACCCCCTACTACCTTATGTTTAGCCCCATTAGTTTGATATTTTAAGACGTTTGCTCAATTACGTTGGCGATTTTAAGACCATTCGCCGCTTTTCTTTGTCAATTTTAAGACCGTTCGTACCATTTAGGTGTCGATATTTTTCTGGCAAGCGATAGCGAGCCTGCAATTTAGCAGTAACCGGCCTTTGGCCTGGAAATTTTCCTACCGAAAATGTTTACAAATTTTCTCGGAGGGGAGTCCTGGGTGTATTTTGTCCGAGGGGAGTCCTGGGTGTATTTTCATCCTTCTTCTTTTTTATACTTGATGGAAGTCTAAGGAAGAAACTATAAAATATGATAATACATAATCAAATAAATATAAACAAATACAATTAAATCTTTCCTTAAATTGGCTGATCAAAGGTTACCTGAGAAGCGTTCCTTGAAATCCTGTTCCAAGACCCCAGCCTGATTGCCTTTGATAGACTCCACACGCTCCACAGACCCTCTAAGAAGGATCACACACACACACCTTTTATACTTCCGGGTCTTAAGGTGAATAGAAACTAGGCCATTTGATGTAGAGAGTGATCCGTATATTATCCTCTCAGGCCAGGGAGAGTATATAGCTTTCAGGGGTCATCAACTCAACGGGTGGTAGTTATCAAAGCGGCCAGGAATCTGTAATCTTCTGGTTAAGGGGAGATTTCCACTTGAGGGATTTTTTTCTTGACTCCTTTCTCCCTCATGTTTAGCCCCATTGTTTTTTCTAATTTTAAGACGTTTGCCCCATTACTTTGACGATTTTAAGATCTTTCAACCCATTTCTGTCAATTTTAAGACCTTTCGTGCCATTTAGGTGTCGATTTTATCCTGGCGAGCGATAACGAGCCTGTAATTTAAGAGGAACCGGCTTTCAGCCGGGACATTTTTCTACCGAAAAATGTACAAATTTATCTTGAAAGGGGCTCAAGGGGGTGTAATCTTAAGCTTGATGGATATCTAGGGACCAAACTAAATACCTCCCCTTAACAGCATATATGGTGTAGATAGATAGATAGATAAAGAGAGAGATAGAGAGTGTGTGTGTGAGAGTGAGAGTGAGTGAGAGATTAGATTAAGTAGATATAGATATAGGTAGTAAATATAAGGTAGTATATATGGTAGAGCGACTAGAATTTATGATTAAGGTCCGCAAGACGGTGAAACAGAAGATTAAGCTTTATTTTTATTAATTTCACCACAACACCAAAATCTACCAAGATTGGAAGCCAAAGCGTCACATTTTTCCTTTGCCCCTCAACTTTCTCTTCATAATTGCTGAGGGGCACAGGGCCCTGGGTGGGGCTTTGGTTTCCCGGGCGTTTCCGCACCCTCCTCAGCTCCCCGCCATGGAGTGGCTTCGGTCACCCAGGCTTTATTGTGGTCGGCAGGGAGGGTTCTGTTGGGGCGCTCGGCTATGGCCTTGGCCTTGCTCGGGGCCTTGGGGCTGTTCGGCCAGGCAGCTTGGGGAACAACAACAACACCCCCAAATGAAATTAATTAAAATAGGATGGTTAAGGGGACATGGGCCGGTTTTCATGACCACTTTCTCCCTCATGTTTAGCCCCATTCGTTATCAGATGTTAAGATGTTTGCCCCATTAGTTAGTCGATTTTAAGACCTTTCGCCCCATTTCTTTGTCAATATTTAGACCTTTCGTGCTATTTATGTGTCGATTTTTTCCCTGGCGAACGATAGTGAGCCTGTAATGTTGGAAGAACCGGCCTTCAGTCGGGACATTTTGCTACCGAAAAATGTACAAATTAATCTAAAAGGGGGATCTAATGGCTGTGTTGTTTTTTGTTTTTATTTATTTGATGGAGGTCTAGGGAGGAAACTAGAAAAATAATGAATACATGCAAATATCGCCCAAAACGTGAACCATCCCCGCTTAAGTTATAAATGAAGAATTGTGATATAAAAATGCTGATGAAGGACGTTTTAGATCATTTGGAGTTTTGGACCATTTCATCTTCAGAGTGGGCCATCTCTCTCTCATCAGGCCTGGGAGGGTTTAGCTTTTATAGAACTTATGGGAGCCCGCCTCGCTTTTTCCATCTTTCTCTCTCTCTCTCTCTCTCTCTGGCTTGTATCCATTTGGCCCCACTCAGCCTACTATTTTAAGACGTTTACCCCCATCCAGGTGTCAATATTTTCCTGGCGAGCGGTAGTGAGCCAGAATATAATACATATATTTTTGTGTTGATAGCAAGCTAATTTTTTTAATTTTTCAATAGAAAAATTTCTCCGGCGAAGCCGGATTTCTCAATACAATGCTGACTCGCTATCGCTCGCCAGGAAGAAATCGACACCTGGATGGTAATACACGTCTTAAAACAGTTGGCTGAATGGGGCCGAATGGATACAATCCAGAGAAAGAGAGACAAGGAAGGAAAGATAAAAAAAGGCAGGTGACCCCCCTTAAACTCGAGGATATTATATTTCAAAGATGACCTGGATCCTTTTATCTTCTGGATGGTAGGTTACACATATATATACAGAAGGGGGATGCTCTGATTGGGTAGGTTATACATATATATATACAGTAGGGGGATGCTCTGATTGGGTAGGTTATACATATATATATACAGTAGGGGGATGCTCTGATTGGGTAGGTTATACATATATATATACAGTAGGGGGATGCTCTGATTGGGTAGGTTATACATATATATACAGTAGGGGGATGCTCTGATTGGGTAGGTTATACATATACCGGTATATACAGTAGGGGGATGCTCTGATTGGGTAGGTTATACATATATATACAGTAGGACGATGCTCTGATTGGGTAGGTTATACATATGTATACAGTAGGACGATGCTCTGATTGGGTAGGTTATACATATATATACAGTAGGACGATGCTCTGATTGGGTAGGTTATACATATGTATACAGTAGGACGATGCTCTGATTGGGTAGGTTATACATATATATATACAGTAGGGGGATGCTCTGATTGGGTAGGTTATACATATATATATACAGTAGGGGGATGCTCTGATTGGGTAGGTTATACATATATATACAGTAGGGGGATGCTCTGATTGGGCAGGTTATGCATATATATACAGTAGGGGGATGCTCTGATTGGGCAGGTTATGCATATATATACAGTAGGGGGATGCTCTGATTGGGTAGGTTATACATATACCGGTATATACAGTAGGGGGATGCTCTGATTGGGTAGGTTATGCATATATATACAGTAGGGGGATGCTCTGTTTACCAACCAATAAATATAATAAATATGAAAAATTTATGATTGGGTAGGTACTGGTAATGATGACAGGACATATTGAATACAGTGGTTGGAAAATAGAAGTTTGTTAAATAGAATGACTGTTTATTGACATCAACCACTGTTGGATCATAATTCGTATACGCATGCTTAGGTCTAGTACAAAATAATTACAAAGCTCAAATAAAATATATAACAGGACGATCCACTAAAATTAATGAATGAACTACACCTGATAAAAGCTATAAAACTAAATTAAGGTTTTCATGACAACAAATATTAAGAGCAAACCTCGTTATGGATTCCAACAGTTGTGGCTCAGGCTATCATCTACCTTTATTTATTGATTGATTTTTCTATTTGTTTCTATTAATTTTTTGTTTTTGTGTTGTGTGTGTAGGTTTGTTTGTTCTTTGTGTAGCATATAACGTCTCTCCAGTTACTAGCAGTCGGGTTTGGCTACTGATTGAGTGTAAGCAAAGATAATAATAGCGATGATATACAGTATGATTGGTGAGTGTGCATTAGTATGACGTTATCTATATGAAATCACAACACAAGAGAAGGAAAGGGAGTCTTAATATTCAGAAACACAAATATTACCAGGATATCGGAAAAGGCCACAACACTTCATCTTCAATATGTTATGGCTCAACACACACACACACACGCGCACACACGCACACACACACACACACACACACACACACACACACACACACACACACACACACACACACACACACGCGCACACACACACATACAAAACACACACAAGTGAAAAGAGTTGAAATTAACACAGATATATGAAACATATAGAGAGACAGTCAAACACCCACCCCAAGGCAAGATAGAGAGGCGGATGGAATTCATCAGGCCACAGCCATCCGCCGTAATCGGTTTTCTGTTATAACTTTGGCAAACCGGCTATCTCTATAATACCTGGTGTAGAGTGTTTGTCCTAAAAGAAAAAGTAGTATAGTACTAATGAAATAGTCAAAATCAGGGGGTTGACAAATTCGGGAAGTCAATTTTGTAGTCAGAAGTAGAGTACACAAAATCAGTTCGTTCAAATTGGGGAAGTCACATTTTGTTGTCGGATATCGAAGAAGAAATCCATTAACTACATCAAAAAGTATTGAAACATATTTAGCATGAGATAAAGTGAGGTTTAGCTCTGGGAGGCAGGGGACGCTCAACCCCCACTCTGACAGGATCAGCCCACACACACACACACTGAGGTAGACACACCTACACAGACACACACAGGTATACACGGACACACACACATACACAGGTAGACACGGACACACCTGTTGCCGCCCTACTCTGCTCTGACCTTGACACTCCTTTCCTCACTAGAGACTCCCTTTGATTTCACTTTCCTGCTCGAGGTTCTGGCCTCTCGTTCCAGAGAGACAGCTCGATATTTGCCTTTTACCCTGTCTGTCTTTCCGTCTGTATAAAATGCATGTTTGAGGTATGCTTTCTGTCTGTCTGTCTAAAATGCATGTTTGAGATCTGCTTGCCTGTTTGTCTGTCTCTGTCTGTCTGTCTGTCTGTCTCTGTCTTTCTGCCTGTCTGTCTCTGTCTTTCTGTCTGTCTCTGTCTTTCTGTCTGTCTCTGTCTTTCTGTATGTCTCTGTCTTTCTGTCTGTCTCTGTCTCTGTCTTTCTGTCTGTCTCTGTCTTTCTATATGTCTCTGTCTTTCTGTCTGTCTCTGTCTTTCTGTCTGTCTCTGTCTTTCTATCTGTCTCTGTCTTTCTGTCTGTCTCTGTCTTTCTGTCTGTCTCTGTCTTTCTGCCTGTCTCTGTTTTTCTGTCTGTCTAAAATATATGTCTGAGGTCTGCATCCCTGTTTGTCTGTATGTATTTCTATATGTCTCTGTCTTTATGTCTGTCTGTCTAAAATGTATGTTTGAGGTCTGCTTACCTGTCCGTCTCTATCTTTTTGTTTGTCTACAATATATGTTTGTCTGTTTGCTTGCCTGTCCGAACACACATACACACACACACATACTCACACTCACACACACACACACACACACACACACACACACACACACACACACACACATGTACAGATGATCCCCCAATACATACCCAAAATATCATCGGTCCGGACAGTAAACTAATGTTCAGAGGTAGCAAGGAAAATTTAAATAACCATGCCAAAGTCGCCACCCGGGATTGGACCCAGGAACAAATATAATAACAGGGAAACTAATAGGCAGGGGTTCAATCTCAGCTGGTGCCTGGGAATGTTCACAGGCGGAATTGCTTGTGTCATGAACAGTGGAAAATCTCTCCTCGTGGAAGTGCAGGGATTAATTATTAGTCTCTCGTACATTTCCGGGTCTACTTCATCCTCCCAAACTATTCTGCTTTATGAGGGGTGGGGGAAGGAGGGTATGTGTGTTCTGGACCTCTTTCTCCCTCATGTTTAGCTCCATTGGCTTTGAGATTTTATGACGTTCGCTCCATTAGTTTGACGATATTAAGACCTTTCGCCTCATTTCTTTGTCAGTTATAAGACAATTTGTGCCATTTAGGTGTCGATTTGTTGTCTTAGCGAGCAAAAGCAAGTCTGTATTTTAGGAGGAACCGGCTTCGGCTGAGACAATTTTCTACCGAAAAATGTATACATTTGTCTCGAAGAGGGGTCTTGGGGGGGGTGTTTTTAAGCTTGATGGAGGTCTAGGGGGCATACTTCTATCTAGCTATCTATCTATCTATCTATCTATCTATCTATCTATCTATCTATATACTCAGGCCCAATCCCCACCTTTCCTTTTTTTTTGGGGGGGAGAGGGGGGGATGCCGACTCAAGACTCACTGTACTTCTCACTGTACTTCGCTTTTCTTTCGCCTTATTTACATTCTATATTGCCTTCCTCCTCTTGATCTTTCTTTGTGGTGTTCCTGTCTTCCACATCTTGTCTTTCCATTCAGGTCTTTGTCTTCCTTTGGTCATTCTTCCTCTTCTGACTATGTTCTTCAAACTTCTGACGTTATTGGCATTATCTTGTATTTCTCATCTTCATACATTCTTTCTCTGTTTTTTGTGTAATGCTGTTCCTTTCTTCCTTTTTGGCCACTTTATTTCAGTCTTCCACTTCTTATTATCCTCTTCTTCTTATCTTTCCTTTTCCAGTCTATCTCTTCTAGTCCTCTTCCTGCCGTCATTTTCTTTCAGTCTTTGTCTTTCAGTATGTTTCCTCCAGTCTGTCTTTTCTAGTCTTCCTCTTTCTGTCTTCCTCTTCCTGTTTCCTCGGCCAGTTTCCCCTTTCCTGTCATTCTCTTCCTGTCTTCCTCTCCCAGTCTCCCTCTTCCTCTCCCAGTCTTCCTCTTTCTCTCCCAGTCTTCCTCTTCCTCTCCCAGTCTTCCTCTTCCTCTCCCAGTCTTCCTCTTCCTCTCCCAGTCTCCCTCTTCCTCTCCCAGTCTTCCTCTTTCTCTTCCAGTCTTCCTCTTCCTCTCCCAGTCTTCCTCTCCCAGTCATCCTCTTCCTCTCCCAGTCTACCTCTTCCTCTCCCAGTCTTCCTCTTCCTCTCCCAGTCATCCTCTTCTTCTCCCAGTCTCCCTCTTTCTCTCCCAGTCTATCTCTTCCTCTCCCAGTCTCCCTCTTTCTCTCCCAGTCTTCCTCTTCCTCTCCCAGTCTTCCTCTTCATCTCCCAGTCTTCCTCTTCATCTCCCAGTCTACCTCTTCATCTCCCAGTCTACATCTTCCTCTCCCAGTCTAGCTCTTCATCTCCCAGTCTACCTCTTCCTCTCCCAGTCTTCCTCTTCATCTCCCAGTCTACCTCTTCATCTCCCAGTCCTCCTCTTCCTCTCCCAGTCATCTTCTCCCAATCTTCCTCTTCCTTTCTTCTCCTCTTTTAGTCTTCCTCTTCCTCTCCCCGCCACTTTCTCCCACTCCCACTTTACTCTTCTTGTGAGCCTCTTCCAGTATTCCTGGTGCTCTCTCTCACTTCTTACCATCTCCTTGATGTAATTCCGGCTGACCTCTCTCTCTCTCTCTCTCTCTCTCTCTCTCTCTCTCTCTCTCTCTCTCTCTCTCTCTCTCTCTCTCTCTCTCTCTCTCTCTCTCTCAGTGATATCCCTACACCATCGCCGATTCAGATTGATAATTCAGATGTTCTAAGCAATATCACCGTTACAGAGAGAGAAGTATTGAATTGTTTAGATAAACTCAAGGTAAATAAAACGCCAGGACCTGATACAATCTCGCCTAGAGTTCTAAAGGAAGCTAAGGATGAGCTCTCCAAACCACTGACATTACTATTCAATAAATCCTTGCAGTCTGGAACTATGCCTGATCAGTGGAAGCTAGCCAACGTAACACCGATATTCAAAAAAGGCAGCAAATCCCTACCCAGTAACTATCGTCCAATTAGCTTAACCTCAGTTGTTTGTAAAATGCTAGAAACGGTCATACGAAACAGACTTGTAAATCACTTAGAGGAAAATAACATACTTAAAGATACTCAACACGGCTTTCGTAAAAAACGTTCCTGTTTAACAAACCTCTTAGACTTCTTCCACGATATCCTCAACCTCTACGATGAGAGTAAAGCTGTAGATATTATATACCTTGATTTTCAAAAGGACTTTGACAAAGTTCCCCACAAACGTTTACTGCTAAAACTAAAAGCGCATGGAATACAAGACGGTGTGTTGAAATGGATAGAAAATTGGCTCAGCAACAGAAAGCAAAGGGTAGTCATAAACGGTAAGGCATCTAAATGGACCAATGTAAGTAGCGGGTACCCCAGGGATCGGTACTAGGACCCATTCTCTTTCTAATTTACATCAACGACATAGATGAGGGTCTCACCTGTACAATCTCAAAATTTGCTGACGATACAAAAATTGCAAATAGCGTACTCTCAAAAGAACAAGTTGACGATATGCAACACAATCTAGATAAATTGTCATGTTGGGCCCAAATTTGGCAAATGAGTTTCAATGCGGATAAATGTAAAGTACTACATGTCGGATACCTAAATGAGAAAGCAAACTATTCGATGAATGGCACTCAGCTTAAGAATGTAAACAGAGAAACCGATCTGGGAGTAACAATATCGAGTAACCTAAAACCGAGTCAACAATGTTCAGAAGTTGTTAAGAAGGCAAACAAAATAATTGGCTTTATAGGCAGGTCATTTGAGCATAAATCCAAAGAAGTTATCCTAACCCTTTACAATTCCTTAGTCCGCCCTCTTCTGGAATACTGCGTTCAATCCTGGTGCCCTTATTACCAAAAAGATATAAACAAGCTAGAACGAGTTCAACGTAGAGTTACCAAAATGATACCTAGCCTAAAGAACAAACCATACGAAGAGCGTCTTAGAGAATTAAATCTATTTCCTTTAACCCAGCGCAGATTAAGAGGTGACTTAATTCAAGTGTTCAAAATCATCAAAGGCATCGACAATATGAACTGTAGTAAGTACTTCACTATCGACCAATCTAATTACACGCGGGGAAACGGTTGCAAAATTATTACTAAATCTTTTAACTCGCACGAATCTAAGAATTTCTTCTTCAATCGAGTTGTCAACTTGTGGAATGGGCTTCCCCGAAACGTTATAGACTGCATCACCGTTGATTCATTTAAACTCCGCCTAGACAAATATCTCTCATTGTAAATGAATAACTTTATTTTATCCCCCCCTCAGTTACTAACCCATCTGTCCTCTACTAACTCCCTAATCCTGCCACGGACATTAGTTCCAGGGCAGTAATTCCCTTTCCAATGTTCCCTTACCCACTCTAAACCACTGTTTGGACACTTGATCCTCAGTGTTTTGGAGGACAAGCAACCTGGAAGGGTCACTAGACCTGTTGTTGCTTGATTTCCTTTGTACTCCTCTCTCTCTCTCTCTCTCTCTCTCTCTCTCTCTCTCTCTCTCTCTCTCTCTCTCTCTCTCTCTCTCTCTCTCTCTCTCTCTCTCTCTCTCTCTCTCTCTCTCTCTCTCTCTCCTTAAATATATACACCGGACTGAATACTGTGGGACTGAGACGAGAAATATCCTAAGAGTGATGACAAAATAAATAAAAGAGGCAACAATTAACTAGGATTCAGATATGTGGAGAGAGGAGATAAATGGTAAATCAAGTCTGGAAATATACAAAATATGGAAGGAAAACATTATAGAAGAAAATATATAGGATAATCGTCCATCGTCAATCATAATGTATAAGGCCGGAAGTGGAACTTTACAACTAAATGATAGAAAAAGACACACCAATGGTGAAGTAGCATGTGCATTATGTGACCATGAATATGAAGACACACAAATGGTGAAGTAGCATGTGCATTATGTGACCATGAATATGAAGATACGAAAATGTTTATGTTAAAGTGCCCAGCAATACAAAATTAAAGAATAAGAGCTAAAGAACTGCAACAACCATACCAAGAAGAAGAATTGGATATACTAGGTGATTATTTATTCAAAGAAGAAAGTCAGGATGAAAAAAGGAAATCATATACCTGTATAGATGTGGAAAAGGAGAGAACAAATAATTCAAGAATCAACATCAATCTAATAAAGAAAAGAAAAAGAAACAAACGCACAAACAAGATAATTGACTTCAAGGAGCTGCCGTTGACAAGGTGTTTCGCTGCTTGGAGACGACATCAGACCTCACACATCAGATAATATTATACATCAAATCTATACAATGTAGCATGTTCTTACAAATTTCCACATATGTTTATATCTAATTTTCTAACTAACTACCGACCGGCCAAGTACAAGGTGAGCAATTCAAAATATAATTTTGCTTGTTATTTTATTAATCCAAAATAATTACTTTCCTCTGGCCTTTATATTGTACTTTCTCTCTAAGCGTTAATTCCGCATTCTCCCCTTGCCCTCCCATCCGTGCCACCTTGTTCTCTGAAATGATTGGCACTCTCTCCTTTATTACTCTCTCTCTCTCTCTCTCTCTCTCTCTCTCTCTCTCTCTTTTGTCCCCACTGCCTGGAAAGAAGCAAATATAACCCCTATTTTAAATAAGGAAGATAAACATCTGGCGAACAACTACAGACCGAATAGCTTAACCTCAGTTATAGACAAAATCTTAAAATCAATCCTGAGGGATAAAATAGTAGACTATCTAGAAAGCAACAATCTAATTATAAATAGTCAACACGGCTTCAGATCAAACAAATCATGCATGACTAACCTAATAGAATTTTACAACAGACTCCTAACGATAAATGACGTGACCAAATTTCTCCATATTATCTTCCTGGACTTCCAAAAGGCATTCGACTAAGTCCCCCATAAGAAACTGCCAACCAAAATGAAGGCCCTAGGCATAACAGGATTTATTTTCAACTGGATCAAGGACTGGCTAACGAACAGACGACAGAGAGTAGTTATAAATAGAACAGAATCCGACTGGACACCAGTGACCAGCGGTGTACCACAGGGATCGGTGCTGGGTCCCGTTCTTTTCATAATTTACATAAATTACCTAGACGTCGGGATCAATAATTACATCTCCAAATTTGCCGATGACACCAAAATAGGAAACACCATATTAAACGAAGAAGATCGCATAAACTTGCAAGCAGTTCTAAAAAAAATTGAAGAATGATCCATAAAGTGGCATATGCCTTTCAATATTGATAAATGCCAATTAATTAATGTGGCAACTCAAACAAGAACTATGAATACAGCCTTTTTGACCAATATATAAAGAAAGTTCCAAAGGCCAAAGATCTCGGTAAAATCATTACAGACAACCTGAAGTCATCAGACCAATGCGCAGCAGCAACGAACAAGGCCAATAGAATGCTAGGTTATATCAGGAGGACCTTCAAATATATGAGTGAAGATATAATGATACCAATCTACAAGAGCCTAGTAAGACTGCAACTTGAATACGGTGTGAAGTTCTGGTCGCCATACCTAGTCAAAGACATTGAAATTATGTTGAGAGTACAGAGAAGAGCGACCAAACTAATCACAACTGAAAAACAAAACATACGATGAAAGACTGAAAAAAATTAACTTATTCTCACTAAAGAAGAGAAGAGTAAGGGGCCAACTCATTGAATGTTTAAAAATCTTAAAAGGCTTTGACAGAGTAGACACAAATGCGTTGTTTTCTTTGATTTATCTTCCTACTCGAAATAACGGCATGAAACTCAGAAGAGTTAACCTAGACGTCAATAAGAACTTCTCTAGCTATAGTATAATAAACGAGTGGAAACGAGCTACCAAATAATGTAATGGCCAGTACATCTATCAATATGTGCAAGAACCGACTCGATGCCCACCTGAGAATAACAGTTTTATTTAAGTGATTAGTATCCCCCCCCCCCCTCCACTGGATCGTCTGGAGGCTCTGCGAGATTCCTGAGAGTCGACGTCAGCCAGTCGAGACAGCCAGGGCCTGCCGGCCCAGTTATATGATAACTCTCTCTCTCTCTCTCTCTCTCTCTCTCTCTCTCTCTCTCTCTCTCTCTCTCTCTCTCTCTCTCTCTCTCTCTCTCTCTCTCTCTCTCTCTCTCTCTCTCTCTCTCTCTCTCTCTCTCTCTCTCTCTCTCTCCTTATTATGTTGGCCCTCTCTACCGTATTACCCTCTCCCCTGCCTCTAGTATGGAAATATCTTGGTCCTTGAGCCTTGTCTTGTGATGTTATGCATTTATTTCTGTTATATCTAAATTTTCAGTTATTACATGCATTTAAAATCCTTGTTTACGTCTAGATGAATGGAACTTGAAAGTTGATATGACGATAGAGGAATATTTATGTCTAGTCTTCTGTATGCTAAAAATGAACCATTGCTTTTTGTGAAATGTGAGCCTGAGTTAGGTAGTATGATCTGTATTTTTCTGATAGTGTGTGGAAGTCGAGGTTTGAGAGCATATATTGGTATGATCAAAGTAATAGTAGTTGGAACAGAAGTATTTACAGGCTCTATTATTCAGGAAAGCGTAGAAAACTATAATTGGTTGATATAAGAGAAAAGTGTACACGAAAAGTTGAAAATAGTGACATGTAAAAAGTGTGATAGGCAATGATAGTTTTGATCACGAGCCGAAATGTGGACACAATATTAATTAGAAAAATTACATGGTGAAGTTATAATAGCAACAACAAATTAGAAGGGTGCAATCAGGTTTGGCATAAAAGTGAAAAGTTTAAAGTGAGGAAAGTGAAAAAGGATATTTTAATCGAGTCAAAAATAGGAGCATTCGGAAGGTGTGGCGATCAAATGGTAAACATAGGTGTTATCATCTGGTATGGTTTCACGAACAGAACACAGTGATGACAACCAGATATATAAAAATGTACATGAAGTTATGAGAGAATGCAAAAGACCAAAAATATTATATGTCACGTTATAATATGGGTGTGAGTCAAAGCGCGGACATGTAATGAGTGAAGCCAGAGAAGTTGGTTAAAGGGAGGTTTTTAGTTTGGTCCCTAGATATCCTTCAAGCTTTAGATTATACACCCCCTTGAGCCCCTTTCAAGATAAATTTGTAAATTTTTCGGTAGGAAAATTTCCCGGCTGAAAACCGATTCCACTTAAATTACAGGCTCGCTATCGCTCGCCAGGATAAAATCGACACCTAAATGGCACGAAAGGTCTTAAAATTGACAGAAATGGGTTGAAAGTTCTTAAAATCGTCAAAATAACGGGGCAAACGTCTTAAATTTAGAAAAACAATGGGGTTAAACATGAGGGAGAAAGGAGCCAAGGAAAAAATCCCTGAAGTGGAAATCTCCCCTTAAGTGATAGGAGGGAAGAGGGTTTGGATAGCAGAGAGCTGCAAGGCTTTGTACATTATTAAGGGGGTAGTGCTTGTTCCTTGGTCTATATATATTTGTATATTAATATATCTTTGAGTTTCCTCGCTAGACCTTCATCAAGCTGAAAAAGACACCCCGTAAACCCCCATCAAGACAAAATTGTAGGCTACATGTTTCGTTAGAAAATTGTCCCGAGCGAAGGCCGGTTCCTTCTAAAATTACAGGCTCGCTATCGCTCGTACCAGGAAATAATCGACACATAAATAGCACAACAGGTCTCAATATTGACAAAGAAAAGAGGCGAAAGCTTTCAAAATCGCCAAACCAACGGAACGAAAGTCTAAAAATCTGTAACTAATATGCTAAACATAAGGGAGAAGGGGGTCCAGAAAAAGCGACTACTTCCCCCTTAACTTGACAAATGTGTGAAGGTCGTCAGTGGAGATACAGTCATGAGCCGGATAAGCTGTGTGGTAACTTATAGCATTTGAGATGAGGCCAATATTTCGCGGCCTATTCCTTGACTGGTGCTTGTACTGTATGAGCCTTGACTGGTGCTTGTACTGTATGAGGTATTGACTGGTGCTTGTACTGTATGAGCCTTGACTGGTGCTTGTACTGTATGAGGTATTTTCTGGTGCTTGTACTGTATGAGGTATTGACTGGTGCTTGTACTGTATGAGGTATTGACTGGTGCTTGTACTGTATGAGGTATTGACTGGTGCTTGTACTGTATGAGGTATTGACTGGTGCTTGTACTGTATGAGGTATTGAATGGTGCTTGTACTGTATGAGGTATTGACTGGTGCCTGTACTGTATGAGGTAATGAATGGTGCTTGTACTGTATGAGGTAGTGACTGGTGCTTGTACTGTATGAGGTATTGACTGGTGCTTGTACTGTATGAGGTATTGACTGGTGCTTGTACTGTATGAGGTATTGACTGGTGCTTGTACTGTATGAGGTATTGACTGGTGCTTGTACTGTATGAGGTATTGACTGGTGCTTGTACTGTATGAGGTATTGACTGGTGCTGTACTGTATGAGGTATTGACTGGTGCTTGTACTGTATGAGGTATGACTGGTGCTTGTACTGTATGAGGTATTGACTGGTGCTTGTACTGTATGAGGTATTGACTGGTGCTTGTACTGTATGAGGTATTGACTGGTGCTTGTACTGTATGAGGTATTGACTGCCTTGGACTTCATTATGTCTTAAACCTATCATCATTATCCTAAATGCTAGACTTAAGGGGAGATCTCCACTAGAGGGATTTTTTTCTTGACCCCTTTCTCCCTCATGTTTAGCCCCATTGCTATTGATATTATAAAACGTTCGCCCCGTTAGTTTGGCGATTTTAAGAACTTTCAACCCATTTTAAGACCTTTCGTGCAATTCAGGTGTCAATTTTATCCTGGCGAGCGATAGCGAGCCTGTAACTTAAGAGGAAACGGCCTTCGGCCGGGACATTTTTCTACCGAAAAATGTACAAATTAATCTTGAAAGGGACTCAAGGGGGTGTAATTTTAAGCTTGCTGGAGGTCTAGGGAACAAACTAAATACCTCCCCTTAACGCTTGGTTGTATAACTATTGATATACATAAAAAGTATGAACCAATCATTTACATGTTCAAATGAACACACTTCAACGACAAAACATTTGTTATGTTCATATGTTTTATCACAATAAAGCGTTATTTTTTTGCAAAGGATGACTTGTGTGTGTGTGATATTATCTTTAGTTCTGTGTATCAGATTACAAAATACAAGACTCCCTGTAGCTATCGTGTTTTCTTAGGGTTCCTTGGAATGGCTACTAATTAACTGACTGACGGGATGCTATTGTCTTGTATTATTATTATTGACTGACTGACGGGATGCTATTGTCTTGTATTATTATTATTGACTGACTGACGGGATGCTATTGTCTTGTATTATTATTATTAACTGACTGACGGGATGCTATTGTCTTGTATTATTATTATTAACTGACTGACGGGATGCTATTGTCTTGTATTATTATTATTAACTGACTGACGGGATGCTATTGTCTTGGATTATTATTATTAACTGACTGACGGAT
Source organism: Paralithodes platypus (assembly GCA_032716605.1). NCBI lineage: Eukaryota > Metazoa > Arthropoda > Malacostraca > Decapoda > Lithodidae > Paralithodes > Paralithodes platypus. The sequence continues at coordinate 131,212,248 of CM064487.1, forward strand.
GCTATTGTCTTGTATATTATTATTAACTGACTGACGGGATGCTATTGTCTTGTATTATTATTAACTGACTGACGGGATGCTATTGTATTGTATTATTATTATTAACTGACTGACGGGATGCTATTGTCTTGTATTATTATTATTGACTGACTGACGGGATGCTATTGTCTTGTATTATTATTATTGACTGACTGACGGGATGCTATTGTCTTGTATTATTATTATTGACTGACTGACGGGATGCTATTGTATTGTATTATTATTATTGACTGACTGACGGGATGCTATTGTCTTGTATGTATTATATTATTGACTGACTGACGGGATGCTATTGTCTTGTATTATTATTATTGACTGACTGACGGGATGCTATTGTATTGTATTATTAGTATTCCTTTGGCGCTGCTGTTTCCTTGGTTGGCCTTTCCTCAGCCTTTGTCACCTTTCTGCCTCTGTCTTCCTCAAGCTCTTTCAATCTCTTTCTGCCTCTATCTTTTTCAATTTCTTTTCACATAAACTAATCTGCATTTATGACAATTCGAAGATTAGAGCAGAATAATATAATCAGGTACGTGTGTGTGTGTGTGTGTGTGTGTGTGTGTGTGTGTGTGTGTGTGTGTGTGCAAAGGAGTAAGTACAAAGGAAATCAAGCAACAACAGGTCTAGTGACCCTTATAGGCTGCTTGTCCTCCAAAACACTGAGGATCAAGTGTCCAAACAGTGGTTTAGAGTGGGTAAGGGAACATTGGAAGGGAACTACTGCTCTGGAACTAATGTCCGTGGCAGGATTAGGAAGTTAGTAGGGGACAGATGGGTTAGTAACTGAGGGGGGGATAAAATAAAGTTATTCATTTGCAAACGCAGTCAGTCGCGGGTTTGATGCGAGATATTTGTCTAGGCGAAGTTTAAATGACTCAACGGTGCTGCAATCTATAACATCTCGGGGAAGCCCATTCCATAAGTTGACAACTCGATTGAAGAAGAAATTCTTAGATTCGTGTGAGTTAAAAGATTTACCAATAATTTTGAAACCGTTTCCCCGCATGTAATTAGATTGGTCGATAGTGAAGTACTTACTACAGTTCATATTGTGGATGCTTTTGATGATTTTGATCACTTGAATTAAGTCGCCTCTTAATCTGCGCTGGGTTAAAGGAAATAGATTTAATTCTCTAAGACACTCCTCGTATGGTTTGTTCTTTAGGCTAGGTATCATTTTGGTAACTCTACGTTGAACTCGTTCTAGCTTGTCTATATATGTTTGGTAATAAGGGCACCAGGATTGAACGCAGTATTCCAGTGTGTGTGTGTGTGTTTGTGTGTTTGTGTGTGTGTGTGGGGGGGGGGCTGAGACTTTACGACTCCTCCCCCCCCACCCCCCACCCCTTTATCATTTACAAGGACTATATATAACCCTTACTAATTTCCAGTCTTGCTCACGTCTCTCCTGCTCTCCTGTTGCCAGTTCCCTCTAGTGTGTAAATGTGTTGTATCTTGATTTTTGTTCTGCCTCTGTCCAATCCAGCTCGCCTTAACCCCTTCTGTACCGGCGGCGTCTTTCTTATCGTTATTCTGGCCACTCATTTTCAGTTTATATAAAGCTTTCATCGATTAACAGACTTGGAACTATTTCACTTAACCTATTTTACTACCACAGATCCTTCTTAAAGTGCACAAAATCGTCTAATCGTAGCTAGAATAAAGTTAATAAGACGTCGCCGGTACAGAAGGGGTTAACTCAGCTTTCTCGTGCCTGCAGTAAGAAAGATCGGCCATCTTTATATTTGACGCCATTTTGGAACCGTAATTAGCAAACAACGGAGAAATTTTGTAATTATATTTTTGTATTCATTATTTATTATTATTATTATTATTATTATTATTATTATTATTATTATTTTGCTTTATGGTAAAAGTTAGATCCAAACAAAAACAAATTATATCTTGTACCAGTCTTGCCGAATGTTTGTTCTGGGTATGGACATAATTATTTGATTGTAAAGCGAGGAAAATGACACCAGTGGCACGAATATGACGGATCGAGGTTGGCCGGTCTCTTCATACTATAGGGTCTCTTAGTGTCTCGCTGTCTCTTCTCTGCTCAACCTTCGTATCGTCCTAATCGGAGTTTCTCTTGGCTCCAAATTAAACTTCTTTCTGCAGCACAAAACAGTGGCGTATTTATGGAAAGCGACACTATATTGTCTTCATGTTTTATGGAAACGACACTATATTGTCTTCATGTTTTTATGGAAAGCGACACTATATTGTCTTCATGTTTTATGGAAACGACACTATATTGTCTTCATGTTTTATGGAAACGACACTATATTGTCTTCATGTTTTATGGAAAGCGACACTATATTGTCTTCATGTTTTATGGAAAGCGACACTATATTGTCTTCATGTTTTATGGAAAGCGACACTATATTGTCTTCATGTTTTATGGAAAAGCGGACACTATATTGTCTTCATGTTTTATGGAAAGCGACACTATATTGTCTTCATGTTTTATGGAAAGCGACACTATATTGTCTTCATGTTTTTATGGAAAGCGACACTATATTGTCTTCATGTTTTTATGGAAAGCGACACTATATTGTCTTCATGTTTTATGGAAAGCGACACTATATTGTCTTCATGTTTTATGGAAAGCGACACTATATTGTCTTCATGTTTTATGGAAAGCGACACTATATTGTCTTCATGTTTTATGGAAAGCGACACTATATTGTCTTCATGTTTTATGGAAAGCGACACTATATTGTCTTCATGTTTTATGGAAAGCGACACTATATTGTCTTCATGTTTTATGGAAAGCGACACTATATTGTCTTCATGTTTTTATGGAAAGCGACACTATATTGTCTTCATGTTTTATGGAAACGACACTATATTGTCTTCATGTTTTATGGAAAGCGACACTATATTGTCTTCATGTTTTATGGAAAGCGACACTATATTGTCTTCATGTTTTATGGAAAGCGACACTATATTGTCTTCATGTTTTATGGAAAGCGACACTATATTGTCTTCATGTTTTATGGAAAGCGACACTATATTGTCTTCATGTTTTATGGAAAGCGACACTATATTGTCTTCATGTTTTTATGGAAAGCGACACTATATTGTCTTCATGTTTTATGGAAAGCGACACTATATTGTCTTCATGTTTTATGGAAAGCGACACTATATTGTCTTCATGTTTTTATGGAAAGCGACACTATATTGTCTTCATGTTTTATGGAAAGCGACACTATATTGTCTTCATGTTTTATGGAAAGCGACACTATATTGTCTTCATGTTTTATGGAAAGCGACACTATATTGTCTTCATGTTTTATGGAAAGCGACACTATATTGTCTTCATGTTTTTATGGAAAGCGACACTATATTGTCTTCATGTTTTATGGAAAGCGACACTATATTGTCTTCATGTTTTATGGAAAGCGACACTATATTGTCTTCATGTTTTTAGAAGAGTGTCCGTAAACAAATGGGCAAGCTACGTTCTGTGTGCCTAATGTTGCATATGAAAATCATAATGTATTTATATATTGAGATAGCA
>CM064487.1:131220815-131313360 GCA_032716605.1 Paralithodes platypus
TCTAATAGTAGCAAAAATAAGGTTAAAGAGACGTCGCTGGTACAGAAGGGGTTAAAATACACTAGGCTAATATATCTATAAACACGTGGTTTTGGCATATGAAAATCCCCTTGCTTGACTACCATTTCTTCGACAAGTTTCAGTTTGAAGATTATGACGCATTTTCACGGTTGATTCTGGCTATCATTAGACGATAGTATACAATTTACGAAGGTTCTGTGGGAATTATAAGGGTAAAGATGATTCCAATTAACACTCAGGAACAAAAACTGCTTTGATCAGTATTTCACAATCATAATTAAGGGGGGTCACCTGTTTTTTTTTTTGTATCTTTATCTCCTTTTCTCTCTTGCTCTGGCTTGTATCCATTCGGCCCCATTTAGCTAACTGTGTTAAGACATTTATTCCCATCCAGGTGTCGATTTCTTCTTGGCGAGCGATAGCGAGCCGGCATTGTATGGAGAAATCCGGCTTCGCCGGAGACATTTTTATATCGAAAAATTTACAAATTTAACTTACTGTCAAAAATATATATATATATATGCTGGCTCGCTACCGCTCGCCAGGATAATATTGACACCTGGATGGGGGTAAACGTCTTAAAACAGTAGGCTGAATAGGGCCGAATGGGAACAAGCCAAAGAGAGAGGGAGAGATAGAGACAAAAAGCGAGGTGGGCCCCCTTAAAATACCAGTACGAGTTTATACACATCACATCATAATTATACAGTATATTACCGGACCATATGCCTCCTACAGTAACAGTAAATCGCAAAGAAAATACAGGTCTCTTTTAAGGAAGTACCGGTAGTGGTTATTTGGTTAATATATTTATATATGTCTTTATTTATTTTACAGTAACCTCGCTAGACCTCCATCAAACTTTATAGAAAACACCCTTTACACCCACCCCCCCCCCCACCCCCACCCTCCGTCCATCAAGATAAATTTGTTAATTTTTCGGTAGAAAAATGTCCCAGTTGAAGTCCAGTTTCTCTTAGAATTACAAGCTCGGTATCGTTCGCCATAAAATAATCGACACCTAAATGGCACGAAAGTTCTGTATACCCGTACTGACAAAGAAATGGTGCGAAAGGTCTTAAAATCGCCAAACTAATACAACGAACGTCTCAAAACCTCAAAATTAATAGAGCTAAACAAGAGGGAGAAGGGAGTCCAGAAAAAAACAAATACCTCCCCCTTAATATCATTCTGCCCAGCGGCGATTCCCACACTATTTTTGTATGAATTTCTCGTTAGCCCAAGAGTAATGAAGGTGCCATTGGTGGGACCCTATGACCCCCGCCGGCCACAGAGGTCACAGAGGTCATAATAGTCCATGTCAAACGAAAGCCGTGTTCATTATTATTAGTGGTTCTTATTGTATATGCAAAGGTAAGAATATGGTACATAGTTCAAATTATGTCTGGATGTAATTTAATGGCCAAAACAATGCTATTTCATGTTAATTATGTTATATTCATCCTCCTATTCTTTCAAGTCTTCAAACAAAATTGTTTCAGTTTGACACCCTGCAAATGATACTATATGGCATTCATTATAATGATACTATATGGCATTCATTATAATGATACTATATGGCATTCATTATAATGATACTATATGGCATTCATTATAATGATACTATATGGCATTCATTATAATGATACTATATGGCATTCATTATAATGATACTATATGGCATTCATTATAATGATACTATATGGCATTCATTATAATTAGGCAAAAAACAAAAACAAATTAATACTAACCTTCATCACTAAAAAACGACTAGAGTAGTTGACTTGATCTAGCATTTGAGTATAATCAGCCAGGAAATAGGTGTGGAAATTTACAGGTCAATTGCTCCAGATCTTTTTGAGGTACAGAGGTTAGGAGTCACGTTTTTTGCCAACCAATTATGAATGGACTATAGTCCATGAGTCAGGGTGAGAGTCGGTACTATCAGAAAAGACTTTTAGCTAAATTAAATATCAACGAAACATTATATCATATTATTGTGTAGATGTTACTTCGATATGAGAACCTTGCTCAATGAAGTTCCCATGTCCCTTAACCCCTTCTGTACCGGTAACGTCTTTTACATTTTAATCTAGCTACTATTAGACGATTAAATTAGAAGATTTAATCTAATTCAACAATATACAGGCTTCGAACTATCACACAAAACCCTTTTAACTACCACAGATCCTTCTAAAACTGCACAAAATCGTCAAAATACAGCTAGAATAAAAGTATGAAGACGGTAAAGAAAGTGTGAATATTGCTTACTATCCATATATATTCCTTATTGGAGATATTACTGATATTTTAACTCTTGGATGGTACCAATTCGTGTCTTTTCGGAATTCTGGCCCATCGACTATAAGGAGAAGTAAGGGGTCACACAGGGTCACAAAGAAGTCACAGGGCGTCACAAAGGGGTCAAAAGGGGTCATAAAGGGTCACAAACAGATCACAGGGGGTCACAAGAGGTCGCAGGGGGTCACGAAGGGGTCACAGATATTTACAAAGGGTCACAGCGGGTCAAAAAGTTATTACAGAGATTACAAAAGGGTCACAAGGGATCACACAGGGTCAAAAAGGGGTCACATAGGGTCGCAAGGGGTCAAAAGAGGTCACAGGGGTCCAAAATGAGGCCACAGAGGTTCAGAATGAGGCCAAACATACAGTAGAACAGGGAGGAAGTCAATAGAGAGGAGCTGTTAGGGTGGTCTGGGCCGGCCGAGATTTCAGACGAGAGAAAGGGAGAAGTGTGGGGGGGGGGGGGGGCTCATTTGGTACGTGGGAGAGATAGCAAGACGAGTGTGTGTGTGTGTGTGTGTGTGTGTGTGAATAGTGACAGAGGCGAGTGTGTGTGAGAGCAAAAACAAATAGTCTGTGCACGTGTGTGTGTGAGAGAGAGAGAACAAAAAAAGAGAGAGGGTGTGTGTTTTCGTGTACGTGAGAGAGAGAAAGAGTTTAAAAGTTGGTATATTTAAATTGTGGAAGGGATGGGGAAGATATGTGGGTGTGTGTGTGTGAGAGAGAGAGAGAGATTTACATAGACATACTGGCCACGCAGATTACGATCCCTGCAAGGTGGCCAGGACTTAATTCTAGTAGAGATAAAATTTTCGCAAAGGGCGCCGATCAAGCAGCGGGAAGACAAAATCATCATCATCAGATAGCAACCCTAAGAAAAAGTGGAAGGAAAGAATAGCAAGGACACGAGAGAGAGAGAGAGAGAGAGAGAGTTACATAGATACACAGACCTTGCGGTCCATACTAGGTAGTCTGAACTTAGTGATAAAATAGAATTTGCTACAAAGCGGAAGGCAAGGATAGCAAAGAAGAAGGCTCTCTCTCCTCACCCACCTCTCCCTCCGACCGTTGATAGGCATGAAATTTAGTTGGGGAAAAAAGTCCAAAAGCAGAATGAGAACAACTTCTACTGGGAAAATTATAGTAAAGAACGAAGTTGAGAACTATTATAAACTACTGATGCTCAACCTTTTTTTTTTTTTTTTTTTTTTTTTTTACCTATATTATTGCCACCTCCTCAAAATGAATGTCTAGACTTCTTTTGAATTTGTTAAGTGTCTTACATTGTACCACTTTCTCTGGCAATTTGTTCCACTCGATGACCACACTGTAGGTGAAGAAGTGCTTTGTGACATCGAGATTCGCCCTCCTGGTTTTTCATTTCATTACATTTCCTCTAGTTAATGAACTATTATCTATTTTGAAAAGTGAATCTACATCAATGCTGTCAAATCCCTCTAGTATCTTGATACACTCGATTAAATGACCTCGCAATCTTCTTTTCTTAAGTGAAAACAAATGTAATCTTTTTAGTCTTTCATGATAAGATTTATTTTTTTGTGACGGAATCAACTTTGTCACTCTGCTCTACGCTGCACCGACTCGAGTTTCTCAATGTCCTTGCTCAGATAAGAAGACCAAAAATTGCACGCCATATTCAAGATGGGGCCTCACTATACTTTTTAAATAAAGGTACTATAATGTTCTCATTTGTATAAGTAAAATTGCTTTTAATATATCCCAATGCTCGATTGGACTTGTTCGCAGCTGCTGCACATTGATTTGAGTTTTTTAGGTTTTCAGATATAAGAACCCCCAAGTCTTTAACTAATGCACTTGTTTTGATTGGCTGGCCTTTCATCTTGTATTCATATTTTTTTGTTTTATTACCTATTTGCAAGACCTGGCATTTGTCAACATTGAATGGCATCTGCCATTTTTCCAATCACTCTACTATTTTATTTAAATCAGATTGCAGAGAGAGAGAGAAAGAGAGAAAGCCATTTAGCCTGTTGTTGACATGTCGCAGCCAGCCACCTCATTCGTCATTTGGTGTGAGGCAAACACTCTGGTGATTGATGGAAGCTGCCCCATTGACAGCTGGGTGATGGATGCTGCCACCCGTAGGTAGGGCAAACTATTGCACTCCATACTAATTGAATAGCCCTACATAGGACAACAATAATCTGATACACAACTCTCTCTCTCTCTCTCTCTCTCTCTCTCTCTCTCTCTCTCTCTCTCTCTCTCTCTCGCTCTCTCTCTCGCTCTCGCTCTCTCTCTCGCTCTCGCTCTCTCGCTCTCTCTCTCGCTCTTTTTTAATTTTATTTATTTCTGTTTGTTTGTTGTAAATCACTTTATTTGAAGAGTCTAAGATTATGTCGTTCTTTTCGATGAACTCTAAAACTTCGACTCTACACAAGTGACATAAAAAGTCACTTGTTAGTCCAGCAATGTCTCAAGGTTAGTTTGGAGTGATGATAAACTTGCTGAATTTTGAATAATCTGATGCGCCCTGTTCGACACTTGATGCATATATAATTAATGAATAAATCAAAAGTTACTAATTTTTATAGAGGATTGCAAAGGATAATAAATTGATCCTCACGAGGCAGTTTGTGATGGGCCTTCCACTACCTGTGCCATTCTTTTAACTTTATTCTGGCTACTGTTTGAAGATTGTATTCACTTTCAAAAGGGCCTCCAGCAATTAACAAGCTTCGAACTATTTCACTTAACCCTTTTTACTACAACAGATCCTTCTTAAACTGCATAAAATCCTCTAAATATAGCTAAAGCAAAATTAAAAAGACATCGCACGAACAGAAGGGGTTAAAATAGGGCCACCACGATCTGTAATTGAAGGGTTAGTGTTCGTGAGCCAGTTAGCGTCCAGATTTGCACCTTCCTAAGAGAATAATGGCTGTGATGAAGGATGTGCTCAGTTACGCTGGACAACACGTGCGATCTTGTCACCTATTAACCCCTTCTGTACCGGCGACGTCTTATTAATTGTATGCTAGCTATATTTAGACGATATTGTAAAGGTTAAGAAGGATTTGTGGTAATAAAAAGGGTTAAGTGAGATACTTAGAAGCCTGTTAATTGCCGGAGGCCCTTTTTAAACTAAATACAATCGTCAAATAGTTGGCAGAATGCATTGAGAAGGACGTCGCCAGTACAGAAAGGGTTAAGCTTGGGAGATAATGCACAATTCGATGGGGTCGTCATGCATTGGCAACGTGAAAACCATGGCTATAATATGTGTATTGTAAGGCTCACTTTGTTTTCTCCCGGTTTAAATATAAATTAGCCGAAAAAATATTAAAGCACTGGCGACTATCACAAATTTACCAGTCAAATAATTTACTGACGTTGCTGACCATGCTTTACTTTAATTACCGCTATAAAATGCGATTCAGCAAGATAAAAGCATTCAGTTCCAAACGGCTAGAAAACTATATTAAAATATGGTTTTATAAAAGACGTAAACACTTTCAAGTAAAAAAAAACTCAAAGTATAGGTTACTTATATTATATTAATTAAGCATACTAGCAAGCCATATCTGAACAGTTTGCTGACATTTTGAAAAATATAAATTTCGCTTTGAGTATATTAATTATGGAATGTCACGAACCTTAGGTTATATAGTATTTTTAAGTGCCATATCCACCCATTGCGCTATAAATATTTTGTCAAAGTGCAGTAAAAGCTGATGGATTACCTGTTTTGATAAGATTGTATAAGAAAGAAGTTAATACATTTATTTTACAAACTGTTGAATATGCTAAAATCCTCTTGGTTCTTATTCTCACTACTTTTAACTCATTTATTTTGTTCGTGTTTTCATAAAAAAAAAAATATCGTCTTCTTTTCCTCTGTATTCTCTTTTTCCCTTCGCAACCTATTTTCCATTCCCCTATTATTCGGTCCGTAACTCCCTTGCATCTGTCTTCCCTCTCCTCATTATCGTGTTCCTTGCTTATTCTCCCTTTCATCTTTCTCCCTTATCTTCTTTGTTAACTCTATCTCTCCTAACTAACCCATTCTTCCCTTCCTTAATTATTCTGTCCTTTGCTTATTCTACCTGATTATCTTTGTTATCTCTATCTCTCCTAACTAACCCATTCTTCCCTTCCTTAATTATTCTGTCCTTTGCTTATTCTACCTGATTATCTTTGTTATCTCTATCTCTCCAAACTAACCCATTCTTCCCTTCCTTAATTATTCTGTCCTTTGCTTATTCTACCTGATTATCTTTGTTATCTCTATCTCTCCTAACTAACCCATTCTTCCCTTCCTTAATTATTCTGTCCTTTGCTTATTCTACCTGATTATCTTTGTTATCTCTATCTCTCCAAACTAACCAATTCTTCCCTTCCTTAATTATTCTGTCCTTTGCTTATTCTACCTGATTATCTTTGTTATCTCTATCTCTCCAAACTAACCCATTCTTCCCTTCCTTAATTATTCTGTCCTTTGCTTACTCTACCTGATTATCTTCCTTGTTCTCTCTTTCCTAATTCACCCTTTCTTCCCTGTCATCATTATTGTATTCCTTACTTACCCTGTTTCATATTTCTCCCTTATCTTCCTTGTTCTCTCTCTCTCTCTCTCTCTCTCTCTCTCTCTCTCTCTCTCTCTCTCTCTCTCTCTCTCTCTCTCTCTAAACTCTCCGATCTTCCCTTTCATCATTATCGTGTTCCTTGTTTATTCTAACTTATTATATTTATCCTTTATCTTCCTTGTTATCGCTCTTATAACTCATACTATTTTGTCCTTCCTTAATTATTCTGTCCCTTGCTTATCCTATCTTTCATTTTTCTCCCTTATCTTCCTTGTTCTCTCTCTCTCCCAACTCACTCTAATTTTCCTTCCATCATTATCGCGTGCCTTCCTTTTTCTCCCTTTTATTTCCCTCCCTTCCATTCCTCTTCATTCCCTTCGTCCCTTGTCCCACCACCTACCACCAAGGTCATTCAATCACTTCCAAATCAATCCGGTTAGGAAACGATTCATGGGCTGAATGTGATTTCGAAAAAAAAAGAAAACAAAATTCGCGCCGATTCAAGGCCAGTTTAATGGAGTATTCAAAATATTCAGGTCTTACCAATAAAAACATATTTTGTTTTGCCATTGGAGCTAGAAAGAAAATTAATTCAGCCACTTCAAACGTTCAACTGGGTGATTAAATTCGTCTGTACTTGTGAGTATCAGGCTACAGTCTGACTAAAGTGCAAGGGTGTGTAATATTCTGGGTTTTTTACTACATTGAATGTATACATGCATATTTAGTCAATGCTTAGTCAAATTCATTGTAAAATAGACCAATCTAAAAATTATATTATAATATTCAATTATATAGGCATGGCTCTGGACTAGGAAGCGACTTGAATATTTATATGAATAAAGAGCTAATAGAACTTGAATTGACGCTTAAACGTATGTTCAATTATTTTTCTTAAATGCATGATATTTGTAGAAGCAAATATAGTATATACAAAACACATTATGCCAAAACAAAACAAAATTAACGCAAATGCAGACTTTTAAAAGTAATATGATAAATACACAAAGGAATGCATAAACTATAAACTTTTAACTAATTATATACTACACAGTTATCTTTTCTTTAAGTGTAAAATTGGGTAATTATTATATATAATTTTATAATCAATTGTACTAAACAGAATACCGTAGAAGGGAGAGGCAAGTTTTGATATATTAATTAACCCTCTCCGACATATGACGCGATGTTGAGCCTATTGGGGATACTTTAAAGCCTTTGTTACCATCAGGGGTATTTAGAAACCTTTAGTTTAGTTACTTCAACCTCTGCAGCTGTCTTTGAGTTAGCTGTGGGCAGAAAACTAATTTTGGAGAGGCAATTATAAGAGTGAGAGAACTCTATTTCTTATTGCTAATCTGGCAACCTCTGCGTCATATGTGCGTGAAAGGGAAGGTAAATATATCCAATAGGAATCGAAAAATAAGTAACCTGTGTACTTATAAATAACATAAGTTACACAAACACACACCCACACACACACACACACACCATAACAACGTTTCTCAGAGCTCTCTCTCTCTCTCTCTCTCTCCTAGTTTTCCCTATATCTCTTCTCCCTGCGTCACTCTCAATTTCTGCTCGTCTTGATGCCATTAGCTCGAACCAGGAGAGAGAGAGAGAGTGTGTGAGAGAGAGAGAGAGAGAGTGTGTGTGTGAGAGAGAGAGAGAGTGTGTGTGTGAGAGAGAGAGTTTCCTGATGTAATGGTTTAGATGCTTATGTTCTGGGTGTGGTGTCCCGAGTTCGAATCCCGGGAGGACCATATACTTTCATTAGTTTTTTGGGGTTTATGGGGTTATTGGGGTTTGTAATTGATGATTAATTTTAAGAACGGGGTGTTACTTAATATATTCCCACTCGGATTAATTAAAAAAAAAAAAAAAAAAAAAAAAAAAAATGGGGGGGGGTCCTCGTTACAGTTTATCCCCATTAAGAATATGGCGGTTTCTGATAGTTAATGCTGGCTATTATTAGGCAATTGTATGCAGCTTTGAAAAGATCTGTGGGAATTATAAGGGTAAAGCCTATCTCTATTAACCCTCTGACTTCCACATACCCTTCCTAATCTGAAGAAAATCGTCTAATAGTACCGTAGCCAGAAAACAGACAGGAAACGCGTAATCGGATCTTGAAAGGGTTAAAAGCGTTATGATTTCAGTACACACTTATTCAACGCACCAAAAATATATATTATTTTAGGCATAACTACAATACTACTAAGAAAATACGGCTTCTACTGAGTAATTCTAGGTAAGTGTCCCTCCTTACTTCAGTACCCGCCTCGTCGTGCTTTGGTTCTGGCTATCATTAACCCCTCGTGTACAGTCGCGCTAATAAGTGATGCCTCGGCACCAAGTATGTTTTGATCAATAATTAGTATCAGCAATATATAAGCTTCATTTCTTCATATCGAGTGAAATATACAAACATGTTCCTACACTTAACCACCCTATTCAACATTTGCCAGACATTAATACAGCACAGAGCAAGCCAAACGTAATGACAGCTGGGACATGACTTATTAGCGCGACCGTATCGGCGACGTCTATATATCTACCTTTAATCTGGCTACTATTAGACGATTTTATTCAGTTTAAAATTAGTTAACAGGCTTCGAGCTATCTCACTTAACCCTTCGTACTACGACAGATCCTTCTTAAACTACACAAAATCGTCTAAATGTAGCTGGAATAAAATTGAAAAGGCGTCGCCGGTACAGAAGGGGTTAACTTTTTCAGTTTACCATGGCGCATTCTTTCATATATATAATTTGGCTATTATTATACAATTTGATCAAGCTTGGGAGGGATTTTGAGAGCTACAGGTTAAACGTTTGAGGGAGTCAAAGGGTTACTTGATGTAGCTCACAGCCCTTTAATCCCTAGAAGTCATTACTAAGCTGACTATAATCATCTAATGTTTGCATGAATAAAATTAATATGTTACTATAATAATCCATCGACTAATACTAAAATCATATAGGAATAGATAAAAAATGCTTGTCATTTTCATAAGAGAGAGAGAGAGAGAGTGAGAGTGAGAGAGAACAAAAATAAAATACAAAGAGTGAGTGTGTGTGTGTGTGTGTGTGTTTGCCCGTGTGTGTGTGTGTGTGTGTGTGTGTGTGTGTGTGTGTGTGTGATAATTACCCACTGTTTCCACATGTATTACCCATCCGCCTCACTATACCTTCCAGTAATAATCGCGTCCACATCCCGAGCCCCATATTATTTTTGTTTCCACCCCTCATCGTCCTGTCATCCATATTTTAACCACCCACTTCATTATTCTCTCTTCCTCCCCGTTAACCCTTCTTTTCTTCAGCGGCCTCTCTCTCTCTCTCTCTCTCTCTCTCTGGCGACGTTCAAGTCCTACAAGGTATTTCACTTCCAAAAGTCTTCATGTACGGGAAATTGCCGGAGGGTGAGGAGAGTGTTTTGCTTTGCTATCCTTTGCTTCCACTTTCCTTTATTCTGGGTTTTGCCATCGGTACTAGAATAAAATCCTGGCCATCCTGCTGGTATCGCAAGGTATGTGTGACCATCTTATATTTGTAAATCTATGTAAATATCTCTCTCTCTCTCTCTCTCTCTTTCTCCCTCTCTTTCTCCCTCCCCTCTCACACACTATCTCTCTCTCTCTCGTCTTCCCCTTTAACTGTTTCCCTACGCTTGCTTTCCTTCCTTCCCCAAGCCTCTCTTATTTCTGCAGAACACGAGCGTCAGTTTTATTTTATTATACTTACTGTATATATTTACTTATTTATTTATTTATATATATATTTATTTATCTCTACCAGGAGACTTTCTCATTGTCTGCTTTGTCAGCTATAAATATAACAAAATGCTAAATGACTACTGACTAAATATTTGTATTATCACTATTATGTAAACTAGATGGCATGGATAACTTCTTACATTAGATAACTCCTTCCCAAATACCTCTAAACCAGTGGTTCTTAACCTGGGGGGCGCGCCCCCCTAGGGGGGCGTTTGACAATGCTAGGGGGGGCGTAGGGTAATCAAAGTTCAAAATAGGGCTAGGCCATTCAAATACATACAGGGTAATCGCAAAGATACATATGAATAAGAAACTTTGATAGGAAAACTTCACAACCGTCATTCCGAGCAACCACATGATTGTAGTGTTGACATAAAACCATTAATCAGTTTTAATCCTTGTATGCATATTGGTTATTTGTTCGCCCTTTTTATAGCATCTTGCGTCTTAAGCATCCATATGGAATGGATAAAAAAAAAAAAATCTAGGCACCAGAGGCATGGGGGGGGGGGGGGATCATAAATACAATCCTGACCAAAGCGGGGCGCGGTGCTAAAAATGTTAAGAACCACTGCTCTAAACTGTCTAATAAAGGGAGTTCTCTCTCTCTCTCTCTCTCTCTCTCTCTCTCTCTCTCTCTCTCTCTCTCTCTCTCTCTTTCTTTGTCTAGTCTGCTCCCTAGACCTCCATCAACCTTTTAAAAACACCCCTAAGACATCCCCCCCCCCCCCCACACCTCCCTTCAGGTTCCTCCTATATTACAGGCTCGCTATCGCTTGCCAGGAAAAAATCGACACCTATATGGCACGCAAGGTCTAAGAAATTACAGAATATCTCAGAACTAACTGGGCTAAGCATGAGGGCAAAGGCGGTCCAAAAAAAAAATAATAATAATAATCCTTTCGTCTGTCCAGCGCGGTCATATCCAATAACCTCTGGTTCTTATGGCCTCTCATTCTTCATCAAATACCATCCTTTGAACACATTGAGGATTATTACGCTGTTTGGCAGTTTATTCTGGCTATTATGAGAAGATATTATTTAGATTAGGAAGGGTTCATGTAATTCAGAGGGCTCATTGAGTCAGTCTTTACTCTTATATTTCCCACAGATCCTTCCTTGATGTATAAAATCGTCTAATGATAGCCAGAATAAACTGTCAAAACGCGTCTTGATCCTCAGAGGGTTAATACTATCCTGTTAATAAAATATTATACATCAGTTTATTTCCTGTCCCAAATTCCCGCTGACCTTCCTTTCTGTTGATATATTTCTACTGCCCATGTCATTTTCAGTCCAAACATACCAGTTCCCCCTTTTCCTAACCCCTCTTCATGCCTGTCATTCTCACTCAACTTCTTTCTATATTCGTTTCTGTCCCTTACCCTGTCTGTGCTCTGTCCCATTTTTGTCCCTATTTCCCACTTCACTTTTCTGTTCAAAAATGTAAAAAATAACTCCTGGTCCTGTCGTCTCCTCCGTAGAACCATCTTTATCTTTTCCATCTCTATATACTTTCTTGTTCAAATCCCTCAAACTTGTCCTTTGTTGTCCTTTTCCTGTTCGTTCCTGTTCATTCCCCTATCTTCTACACCATCATCATCTATTATTTCCTGTCTATAAATGTCTTTCCTCTCCTGTCCTACCCACCCACGCCATGCCAGAGCCAAGGGTAAACAAGGCTGTTGGTGGTGTGATGGTGTGGGAGGCGGCTTGTTTTGTTTACACTAAGCCCAGCTGGGATGGCAGGGGAGGTCTACAAGGAGTTACAAAGATAATCAGTAATTCAAAGCCCCTGCATTCCATTTCAGTGAGACACTCATAATGAAAAAAAGCATCTAGCAGTGCACTCATAATAAGGTGTGCAAAATAGTGTGTGATCTCTTCGTAAATTGCTCGTATGAAGATCAGCTTACAACTTCCAAAGTAAGCTGTTTCAGGTAAAACGATAACCACTGCAGATTTAACTTTCAGCCATGGTTGTGTGTGGTCTTCATTGTGAGGTTAAGCACCATGTTATGATCAGCAACCAAAGGTAATTAAATATTTTTAGTACTGCGATGAGTTGACCAACATAACGAGGTTGAAAGCTCTGATCACTCGGTCTTCATAGCTTAATTTCCTAATCGACCGAATAAGTTTCATAACCCTAAATTGAACTTTTTATAACCATTATACACTACAGGTTTCTTTAGTGATGGAGACCAGATCTAGCCCTCAAACACTTGGGACTACAGAGATGAGAATTGAATGGGGTACTCAGGGGGTCTCAGAATAGGTATATTTAGCAAACAAAATAATGATAAAAAATACAAAAAATCAACGTTATGGGAGATCGTCGCAACTGGGGTTTGTAATCATCTAGAGTGTATTATCATAGTGCAGCCCTCTCTGGATCGCGGGATTAGTCAGCACAAATACCTTAACTAGTATATGAAAGCGTTAGTGGGCCAAGAACACATCTATACAAAACTCCAGAAGTTATAAAACTCCATTCAGAATATTAGAGTATTGATCACAAATCGTTAGCTATCATTTTATTCAATTAATTATCTCTTTGTTTTATATTTTGTGACACGATGACAAATTATTTTTAAACATTCAACTAAAGATTGTCAATGGTTAGAGAGAGACAGAGATAGAAAGAGTGTTTGTGTGTGTGTGTGTGTGTGTGTGTGTGTGTGTGTGTGTGTGTGTGTGTGCGTGTTCACATACAAACTTAATGGAAGCGTGTTGAACCTGGAGGGAGCAACACGTTACCGGGTATTTAAAATACCCATTAACAGCCGGCAACAATGTAGCCATACACACACACACGCACACTCGTATAAACACACATACATATTCACTCTCTCACACACACACACACACACACATACACACAAACACACATACATACACACTCACGCATACACAAACACATCCACACACCTGCACATTGTACACACAAATATCCACTCACAAACACACATTTCACACACACATTTCACACACACACACACACACACACACACACACACACACACACACACACACACACACATACACAATAACCAAAACACGACCAGAATAGATATAATAGATAAGAACAAGAATAAGGAATAATGAGAAGAAATATAAAGAACAGAAAACAAACGAGATAACAAGAACAAGTACAAACAAACTTATAACAAGAAGAGATGCGAACAAAAATTGATGGGAACAAGAATAGATAACAACAAAAATATATCGAAAGTAATATATATGAAAAATTAACAAAAGAACAAGAACTGATCAATACTAGAATAGATCAACACAAGAGCAAATACCGGCATGAACAAGAACAGATGAGAACAAGAATAGAAAAGAATAAAAACTGATAAGAACAAGAACAAAAAAGAACAAGAACTGATCATATCAAGAACATATAAGAACAAGAACATATAAAAACATGAACAGATAAGAAAAGATAAGAACAAGAACATATAAAAATAAGAACAGATAAGAACAAGAACATATAAGAAAAGATAAGAAGAAGAACAGATAAGAACAAGAACAAATAAGAAGAAGAACTGATAAGAACATAAACAGATAAAAACAAGAACAGATAAAAACAAGAACAGATAAGAACAAGAACAGATAAAAACAAGAACAGATAAGAACAAGAACAGATATAAACAAGAACAGATAAAAACAAGAACAGATCAAACAAGAACATATAAAAACAAGAATTGATAAAAACAAGAACAGATAAAACAAGAATAGATATAAAGAAGAACAGATTAAAACATGAACAGATTAAAACAAGAATAGATAAAAACAAGAACAGATAAAAACAAGAATAGATAAAAACAAGAACAGATAAAAACAAGAATAGATAAAAACAAGAATATATAAAAACAAGAATAGATATAAACAAGAACAGATTAAAACAAGAATAGATAAAAACAAGAATAGATAAAAACAAGAACATAAAAACAGGAAGAGATAAGAACAAGAACAGATAAAACAAGAATATATATAAACAAGAACAGATTAAAACAAGAATAGATAAAACAAGAATAGATAAGAACAAGAAGAGCAAAGAAAAGACAATTACAGAAAATAACAATAACATACAAAAACATGAATACATAAGACAGGACTCCCTTTTTGGATTTGCAAAAATTAACCCTAATGAAGACAACCAAAACAGTCCAAGCGCTTTGAACTGATGATGAGAATAGGAAAAGATAAGTACAAGAAAGGTTAAGAACAAAAATGGATAGATATGAACAAGACCAGAACAGATAAGAACAAGAACATATAGGAACAGGAACAGGTAAGACCAAGAACAGAGAACAAATATAACAAAGACCAAAATAGATAGATAATAACAGGAGTGGGTCCGGAACAGTATGACAGAAGTAAAATGTTGTCCATTGATGTTTGGAATCCCAGAGAGGTATATAGTATATGTTTGTTATCGTGTGTTGGTGTTGATGGTGGTTATTGAGAGGACCCCCAACACAATAACAACAACAGGGACAGATATATATATACAAGTACAGGTGTGATTCGTGTGCCTGTTACCGTGTGTTTGTGATGATGGTGTTGTTTGAGAAGACTCCCAGCACAATAACAACAACAGGTACAGATATACCCAAATCTGCTCCTGGGGTATGGCTTAAAGTGGAGAGTCTCACCTGCTCTGTGTGTGTGTGTGTATGTGTGTCTGTGGTGTTGTATTATGTGTGAGACAGATAGACATACAGACAAACAACATATTTTTCCCTCCCAGCCATTCACATGACTCAAATGAAAAGAGTTCACTGCAAAAAATATAACATTTACAAATATCACGCATGGAAGGAAATCTATTAAAAAATATATATTTTGAAGGAAAATATACTGGCACGGAAATAAATAAAAAAATAATTAACAGAGCAAAATCAAACGAGATATAACAATAAATGAACGCGGCATACGTAATACGTAATACCTGCGTCTTCCTGGTTTTTAAATACGCCGCAGAATTATGTGTACAATCTTCCGACCCTGCAGAATGTGACATGGAGGCTGATTCTAGTTCATAATTATCTGTCAAATTTCAGTTCAATATTTCAACATATACATTAAATAATATGAAATTATCTCACACACCAAGTACAGTTGGCCAAATAAGTGTTGTCTTAGCACCAATTATGTATTAATCAATAATTTGTATTTAGCAAACATTAGGCTTGGTGTTTTAATTACGAGGGAGATTCACACTCTCGATTTTACACTTACACACCTTTCTCAACATCAGGCAGATATTAATACAACACAGAGCGATCCAAACATAATGACAGATGAGACATCGTGTAGTAAATATGATTTAGCAAGTAATAGAAAACAAACAAGATGAAGGAGTAGATTGAATATTAAATGAAGGGGAAAGCACATATGAAATGGGGAATAATAAAATACCCGGAAATAAAGGAAAAGTAAGAATTTAAAAAAAGTATGAATGTATATATTAAGAATAAAGTAAATACGAAACTCAGAAAATATCTATATACAAGGAGAGGATAATGTCACGAGAAGGAAATAATGCGGAAACAAATATTGATGGTAGAAAATTAAATATTGCCTATTACTGATAAATACATATTCAATCATTAAAATTCGTGTTCTATTCATTATAACTATTCTACACATTATTGATCCCAAGCATCTTCTTACTCGGAAAAGGCTGAAATAAATTTGTTGTAAAATGCCACAAATATTCGCTGTATGACTCTTCCCAAATGGTAGAAATATAAGCTTGAATGTTTAATTAATTTGTGAGTTATGAGAGATTGGGAATCTGGAGTTCAATACTCGTGATAATGCATGAACTAATGATATGTACAGTTTATGCTTAGGAAAGACTTTGCTACGTAGAGGCCCTTCCTAAACTGAATAAAATAGTTTAATGATAGAATAATACTGAAAAACAAATATATATATATTACCCGTCAGTCGAACACGACGAAAATTAGATACATGCAATAATTTTGAGTAATGATATACTGTATAAGTGTATATATCTATTTACATTTGTGTGCAAAGTGAAAAGCTGCAGAAATCAACACACATACTAAATACCATTATTCAAAAAATATATATATAACAATATATATTGAAATATCTAAAATATATTCCTTTTAGTCTGGCCAAAGTTCAGTGTAGCACGGAGCAAGAAAAGTCAATATTCTCGAACAATAGATAACAGAAACAATTAAAAAGGGAGACATAGAAGGAAGGGAAAGAACAAAACAAAATTGTAGAAATATACGAGTCTGTATTTATTTACGGGGGTTATATGACAAGAGAGAGAGAGAGAGAGAGAGAGAGTCGTAGGACAGACAGATAAAGACTAATACAAAAGACGGAAAAACAGACAAATTGGCGGACAGAGATACAAATACATACAGTCAGACCTTTATAGCAATTACAGTATAAACAGTATAGACATTATATACCAACATAAGTGAAGAGTTTAAAGTGAATAAAAGGTAAACACATAGAAGACAGAAAGAGAAGTTAACTCTTAAAAGATTATGACGCATTTCGACGGATTATTCTAGTTATCATATGCCGATTCCGTAAGGAACTGTGGGAAATATGTGGGTAAATAATATCTCAATTAACCATCTGACTCCCATTTACCCTTTCTAATCTGAATAAAATCAGAAAACGGAAAAGAAACGGGTCACCCGTATCTTCTAAAAGTTAACTAAGAATACTATCTCACTCTCTCATTCTACGTAACTATCAATACTCTCTCTCTCTCTCTCTCTCTCTCTCTCTCTCTCTCTCTCTCTCTCTCTCTCTCTCTTTGCTATCCTTTCCTTCTCTCTCTCTCTCTATCTTTGCTATCCTTTCCTTCCACTTTCTATTAGGGTTGCTATCTATTAGGATCAAGTCCTTGCCACCTCGCAGGGATCGTAAGATCTGTGTGGCCAGTGTATCTATATAAATATATGTAAATTTATCGCTCTCCTTGCTTTCTCGATTCATATGTTATTATTTTTTTTCTTTGTATTGTTGTGTTCTTTGATATTCCCAATTTCCCACCCCGAAGCTTAGCATGTAGCCTACCGAAAGATGGGTGAATGGATTTTTGTTTTTAAATGGTGACGGCAATATGAATGCAAAACTAATTAGCCTAGATAAAATTATAATATGGATGATTATGCTTCTGATAATTATGCTGAAAGTGGTGACGAATTTTTTTTTTTTTTTTTTTTTTTTTTTTTTAAGAGACAATGAACGGAGGAAGGAAAAACACAGATAAAACAAAAAGGTCCATGTGCCTAAAGGCATCCTCCATTCATAAAATGTTTGTAACAACTGGATTTAAACATTTGTTGATTGTAAGTTTGTGGAAAGCAATTCGAGGGAAGTGAATTCCAAAGAGTAGTAGCTCTGGGGATAAATGAATTCTGATAAGCAGAAGTTCTGCATTGTGGAGGAGAAAGTGTAAATTCATGGGCGGTCTCAGCTGCCCTAGTTCTACGGGGAAAGATGTGGAGAGGCGGCACAATTGAAGCAAGTTCCTCGGAACAATTGCTGTGAAAATATCTGTAGAATAATGCAAGGGATGCAACGTTTCTTCGTATGGCTAATGTAGGAAGGTCCTGTGTGATTGCAGGGTTATTGATTAATCTAATAGCTTTATTTTGAATTTTGTCCAACTGCCTCAATGCAACCACTCCACTTCCACCCCACAGAGGTGAACAGTAATCCATCTGAGAGCGCACATGACTTTTATATATTACGGCCAACTGCTCGTCAGTGAAGAATTCTCGAACTCTGTACAGGAGTCCCAGTTTTTTAGAGGCATTCTTAGCAATGCTTCTAACATAATGTGTCCAGCTCAAGTTAGTAGTTAATGTTACACCGAGAATGTCAATACTAGGGGAAGTGGGAATATTTACATCATTAAAAATATATGGGAGTCAGTGAGATTCTGTCGGTTAGAAAATTGAATGTACTTGGTTTTCTGTGCATTAAAGGAAACTAGATTCTCTTGTCCCCATTCATTAATTCTAGAAAGGTCCTGGTTCAGAGAAATTGCAGTGTTTATTTTTGAATTTATAAGATCAGGTTGGGTGAAAGAATTGGTAAATGTGAAGGAACTGTGGAGTGTTGAGTCATCTGCGTAGGAATGTATTGGATTATGAGTGGTAGATATGAGATCATTGATATGAATGAGGAACAGAGTTGGGGCCAAAACTGATCCCTGGGGAACACCAGCATTTATTGAGTGAAATTGAGAATAAAGGCCATCTACCATTACACGTATTTTTCTGTTATGAAGATAAGAAGAAATTAGTGGAACTAATGATGCAAGGCCGTAGTGTGACATCTTCGACAATAAGGATTGATGCCAGACTCTATCAAATGCCTTTGATTAAAGAATATGATTATATTGATGGCAATAAGAGTGATAATAACAACTTATATGATGTCCATGATATTGTTGATGATAACACCGATGATGATGATGGTGACTAGTATGGCAAAGACAATGATGATGACGATGATTACTATGATGAAGATTAAGGGCAATAAAACATAAGCTTTTTAATTCGTCAAATTTAACAGGTAATTGTAGTCTGGCATCTTCAAATTTTAAGTTATATCAGAAATCAGTCACCTCACATAATCCACCTTCATTCTGTTTCCGATTCCAATGTGAAAGAGCCTCAAAATACTACGAGAAAAACATATTCATCGAAAAAAAATCGGAAAAAGCGTTCGTGTGACACTGGCTTAAAACGCCGGTGGTGACAGTAATAACCATATGAAGAATAGCATTGCATTACCCTCAATATACGATTGCGTCATTTCATTTATTCCGGCTAGCAGTAGAAGATTTTATGGAACTTAGAAAGGCTCTCGAGGAATGAAAGCAATTAACATGATTACAATTAACCCTTTGACTCTCACAGGTCCTCCCAAAGCTAAATAATATCGACTGATGATAGCCAAAGTAATATGAAGAAAGGAGTTATCGTATAGTATCGTGAACTGGTTAGTAATTAGGAGCCTGGGGAGGAAATAGAGAAGCCAATGTCAAGGGCATGTCAGAAATTGAGTTCCCAGTCTAGGAAATGAGGGATTGGCGGCTACAAGAAGAAAACGAAGAAGATAAGAGTTTGTGTTGGTGGTGTAATGGTTTGAACTTTAGATGCTTATGTTCTGGGTGTGGTGTCCCGAGTTCGAATCCCGTGAGGACCATATACTTGCATTGGTTTATTCAAGGGAAATTGGGTTTGTAATTGAAGATTTATTATGAAACTCGTTGTGTGAGTTCAAATGACAGAAATATGTATGCTTATAAATATATTGAGTGTTGAATTACTTTACATGTACCAGTTTCAACAAATCAACTGCTTATTGCTTATTCATTTGTATTTTGTTTATATTAAGCTGGTATGTCATAAAAAAAAATCCCCTCAACTTTAAATGTTACCCTCACCACTAATTCTGACCATCGAAACTTGACCATAAAAGATCTCGTGTGAAATTTCGTTGTTTTTATGTTGTTTTTTGTGTTTTCCCTGTTCTTGCTCTGTCTTGAGTCGGCTACCCCCAAAATGGGGATTGGGCCTGAGCATATAGATAGATAGATAGATAGATAGATAAAGTGTGAAATCCCCTTAACCAATTCAGTACCAGTGCCGTTCTTTTAACTTTACTCTGGCTACTATTAGACGATTTTATTCGGTTTAAAGTGGGCCTACAGCAATTAACAAGCTTTGAACTATCTCACTTAACCACTTTTACTACCGCAGATCCTTCTTAAACTGCAAAAAATCGCCTAAGTATAGCTAGAATTATATTTAAAAGACGTCGCCAGTACAAAAGGGGATAATAGTTAGACATCCGTTGACACTTTAACTGTTACATGGATACATATAATAATTATATTTTAACCATGTATGATAATAACAATAGTAATCATATCAACATTTTACAATTATTAATATAATGTAGGTTAATTAAGTGTATAATATATTTGTCGTTGTTATTGTATAAATAGCTAAAATTAATAACATGTTTTTGTTTGTATATATATAATGTATTACAATGCACTCTTAAGCATTTGTAATTATTGTGTTAAATTATAATTATAGATAAATTGCCTTTATATCATACTCGTATTTTTTCATTCAATTAATTTTAAATTTTAGCTAAGGAAAAGCTGAGGTAGGTCCCTGTACTGATAATATAAATCATTGGAAATACAGAGATTGGGAAGCAATATAAAGATAATAGGAACAATGAAAACTGAAATGGATAAAATAGTAAAACAAAATTATGGAACATAAGTATACATAAATAGAAGATAACTACAAATAAGACGACATTGTGAAGAGGAAGAGACCCAAAAGAGAAAGAGATTAGGGAAGTTGAGTTGCTGCGAAAGGATGAAGTTGGGAAGAAGTAATTTGGAAGACTGAGGTACTGAAAGAGAAATAGAGAGGAACTAAAATGAGATATTATATATATACACACACACACACTTCTTACAAAGGGGAGAGGAGAGACAACAATATATAAATGTCGACGAATAACGACACTGAAATAAGGTGAGAAAATCAAACGTAATGTATTGGGGAAAACAGATTGGGAACAACAGGTGAATGTGAATTATTGGCAGACGGAAAGTAAGAGGAAGAGATAACACACACTGTAATAGCATAAATACTTAACTGTAACAAAGAAGGTACACATAAACAATGATATTTGGTTTAGCTAGTCAAATTGGAACACACATATTGCATAGAACACTGTGTATATTAACCATTATTGTTGCAATCAAGTGTTAACTTTTACAGTGTAGTAGATAACAAGAATGTATGAATCGATGGAAAGGCTTGTACATTTGAGAGTTGTTTAGTGACAGATCGAAGTGGGAGAGGATAAGGAACTATCACACTACTGAACGAGCTTAGTGTCGCATTAGTGATCACAATACTCGCCTGGTCTACTTTTACGAGCAAGGAGGTAATTCAACGTTAAAAGTACTGCATTAAGGGGATATGTATATATATTTGTTTCCTAAATAATTTATTATATTAGTTATCTACATATAGACTACTATCAAGCTTAACAATAATTCTCCCATTTTTTTTTTTTTTTTTTTTTTTTTTTTTTTTTTTTTAAAGAGAATGGCCCCGGTCAAAGACCGGATCCTCCTAAATTGCAGGCTCGCTATCACTCGCCAGACAAAAACTACACCTAATTGGCACGATAAGTCTTAAAATGGCCAAACTAATCTGGAACATGTCTTAAAATCTCAAAATGAATGGGGCTAAACATGAGGGAGAAGGGTAGCGTTATCGACAGTGGAGTTCTGGCGTGAGAGCCTGCTAGAATATATTCCACAAGACTTTTCGGGCGTAATAGGAAGTTTTGCGAAATTGTGACTTGGTACCCAATTTACGCCATATGTTGAACCGCCTACTTGCGAGTTTCAGGCTATAAGGAAGTTAGAGCTGTAAATATTGATTTGTAACAGAAGTACCAGTTAAATACGGTTATATTGCACATATAAACACATACAACAAAATTCAGCCGACTTTCTATCCATATCAAAACCTTACATACACATTAATCCCTTCACACCATTACGTAATGTTCATTATATTCTGATTACCATTAGACGATTTTCTTGAGTGTATATTCTACCTTTACGACTTAAATGTGTAGATACGATCTCAATAAACCCATCTAATAACATGGGTCCTTCTTAAACTGCATAAATGCGTCTAATTTAAGCCAGAATCAAAGGTAAAAATTAGTCATGGTGCTAAAGGGGTTAATTACTGATAATTAATCGGTGTCTACTGCTTGAATCTGCATTATAGCCCGAAACACGCAAGTGGAGAATTCTTGCCAAATTTAAGCTAGCATGACAACTGTCTACCTTCAAAAACTGCAATAACAAAAACTCGTACAAAAAATAAAATTTAAATTTAAAATTAAATTAAAAATTAAATATATAAAAATAAGTGGGGGAAAGAAACAGGAAAAAGTGTATAGACGAATTAGATGAAGAAAAGGGAAGGGTAAGAAGGAGCGTTGAAGAGGCGAGGAAGGAGGTGATTGGTATATATTAGCGATGATGGAGATAGCTGAGGGAGCGAGGGTGGAAACTATGGAGAGAGAAGGGAGAAGATGGAGGAGAGAATGAAGAGAATGATGTTGATGTGGAATAAAGGGAATCTAGGAGAGAGAGAGAGAGAGAGAGAGAGAGAGAGAGAGAGAGAGAGAGAGAGAGAGAGAGAGAGAGAGAGAGAGAGAGAGAGAGAGAGAGAGAGAGAGGAAAAAATGAACAGAAGACAGATAAAAACACTACAGGTAAAATATAAAGAAAGAGGGATAGAGATAGATAGATAGATAGATAACACTATAGGTAAGTAAGAGAGAGAGAGAGGTTAAGGTTGGGGTTAGGTGTGGTCCATGGAGGTGAGAATATTGGCTTTAGATAGATAGATAGATAGATAGATAGATAGATAAGATATATAGATATATAGATAGATAGATAGAAAGATAGATAGATAGATAGATAAAGAACACTATAGGTAGGTAAGAGAGAGAAGGGGGTAAGGTTTGGTCCATGGAGGTGAGAATATTGGCTTGTTAGAGGGTGTGTCAGGTGATCCAGCAGGTGCCCCGGCTCAGGTGTTGGGTGCAGGCAAGGGGGTTACGTGACCAACACCACCCTCCCTTCCTCCCTCCCTCATACCTGGCTAGACCATTCACCTGTCCTCTATAGTTGATCTCTTATCTTATCTTCTTCTATTCTCTTTTCGTCCACTCTTTTCTCCTCTTCTATCCTATTTTATGCTCTTATTTTCTCTTCTCTTCTCTTCTTCCACTTGTTTTAGAGGGTGTTCCAGGTGCCCCGGCTCAGGTGTTGGGTGCAGTGACCACCACCACCAGCCTCCCTCATACCTGGCCCATACCTGTCCTCTAACACTGCTCTTATTCTCACATCTCCTCCGACTCTCGTTTCTTATCTGTTCATATCTTCTATCCTTCTCTTTTCTTCTCTTCTCTTCTTTTCTCTCCCCTTCTCTTTTCTTCGCTCTCTCGCTCACACACACACACTAGTTTGGTGCACATGATCACGTGACCACCTGGGTAATATTTGGCTCATAACTGTCTTATAGCGCTGCTCTCTCTCTCTCTCTCTCTCTCTCTCTCTCTCTCTCTCTCTCTCTCTCTCTCTCTCTCTCTCTCTCTCTCTCTCTCTCTCTCTCTCTCTCTCTCTCTCTCTCTCTCTCTCTCTCTCTTATCTCTCTCTCTCTCTCTCTCTCTCTCTCTCTCTCTCTCTCTCTCTCTCTCTCTGCCTTTATCTATCATCCATCATCACAAAGACTGTAAGCCCGGGATTCCAAAAGTGACGGCAACAAGGCCCAAAGGATTCTTCAGACCCCAACAGATGACATTGTCTGTCTTTCATTTCATATACCTTTATATAATTACGTAGTCTGTGGCCTTCAGAGAAAATTTAGTACCATTGAAGAAAAACACAATTATCAGCTATTACACATTGTTAGTATTATTATGGAGATGATGTTTCGAAGTATCATTAACATTTAGACATCTCTAATGAATTTATTCTGATAAATTTGCCTCCTAGTGTTCGTTAAATATTGGAATCTGGTTCATGTAATTGTACAGTGTGCAGGTAACCTCGCCTCTCAACATATACGGATGCCGAGTTCAGTTGGAGGGTATTCTTATTACATGGAAAATGACTTATAATAAAATGACTGAACTGAGCAGAACAGATTAAATCCACCGCTCTTGTCATGGATCACTTCCACCTATCTTTAACCCTCTCAGCTATGAAAGGATCTGTGGTAACTAAAAGGCTTAATTAATATCGTTTGTAGCCTTTTAATGGTTAGAGGTTCTTCCTAAACTGAACAAAATCATCTAATATTTGCCAGAATATAATTAAAATACCGTCAACGGTACAGTATGGGTTAACGTACCGGTTGGACTCACTTCTCCAGCTTTGGGTTAGGTAACAGGTCAGATACGGTAAAGTGTTTGTTAGAATATATTTGGACCTCTATTATGACCATGTAACCTTTCTGTCCTATTTAATTACAGTATTTGTGATGTAATAATTCAATATCTTTTCTTGTCTACATAAATATATTCACATGCTTGTTCTTCCTTAACTTTATTTAACCTTTGTGTCGTTATATCTAATTTGCTTTGTGAACATACTATGGCTGTAATTTACGTAATTTCCTAATCGCATAATTTCCCCTCTAGACGTCTTCTGGTTCTAGTATTATACATTCTTCAAGTATATAGTCTAGTTAGTCTACCCTCACGTCCAGTATTGTCCTAGTGTTCCCCGGTACAGGTATATATATTGGTGGCTTAGTCTACAGTCACGCACGGTACACTATTTTCAGGGGGTTTCCGACGCATGTAAAGTATATATATTCTACGAGAGAACTGTCCTCACCTTAACCCTTTCACGCATTTATGACGCAGAGGTTGCCAGGTTAGCAATAAGAAAAAGAGTTCTCTCTCTTATAATTACCTCTCCAAAATTGGGTTGCTGCCCACAGCTAACTCAAAGACAACTGCAGAGGTTGAAGTAACTAAACTAAAGGTTTCTAAATACCCCTGATGGTAACAAAGGCTTTAAAGTATCCCTAATAGGCTCAAAATCGGGTCATATGTCGGAGAGGGTTAAGTCACGCTCAAATGTCGGTTTATTCCTTCACAAATTCGATTGTGTTTTCCTGTCCACATTTACAAACAAATTACTCCTCTTTCGAACTGAACAAAGCCTGAATATAAAGACTATGCCCAGTGTATGTTGCGAACTTCCTATTTCTTTACATTAAAGATATATCAAATATAACAGTATATAATCAAGACAGGACTTATGAGAGTTACTGTACATGCAGCTGTTTCCTGTGTATTATCTTACGCATGTCCTGTACAATCCTCGTGTACTCTAGCTCACATCACGTCACTCATTCAGTTTGGCCAGTTTGGTCTATCATGCGAAATACTGCACAGACCAGTTTGAGACTATGTTTATGAGTGGCTTGAGGGTTTGTGCCCACCTCACAGAGCTACACAAACCGTCAGACCGTGGCCAGATTGATATTGTACATGCAGGATACTTCAGTTTGTGTAGACCTCAAAGACCTGCACAAACCAACAAACCATTCTCACACACGCTCAAACTATAGTCTATTCGCTGTAAGTAGGCGAGAAATCATGACCTCTATCCTCTGTAACTCAAAAAGGGCTGGAGCAAATGAGCTGTAAATTTGCACATCTATTCTTTGACTGACTCTTCTCAGATGGTAGAAATATTAGCTCGATTACTCTAGTCGTTTTTTATATACAGAAGTTAGAAGTCATGATTTTTCGCCTACTTACATCGAATAGACTATAGCCTATGTTGTATATATATCCTGACAGACTGATTACAGAGTTTGTGCCAACCTTATAACGTTCCTTGAGGGGGGATGATTTGTTTTTCTGGACCCCCTTCTCCCTTATGTTTAGCTCCATTAGTTTTCCGAATTTAAGACGTTCGGCCCATTACTTTGGAGATTTTAAGACCTTTCACCCCATTTTGTTGTCGATATTAAGACCTTTCGTGCCATTTAGGCGTCGAGTTTTTCCTGGCGAGCGATAGCAAGCCTGTAATCTAAGAGGAACCGGCCTTCGGCCGCTACATTTTTCTACCAAAATATATACAAATTAATCCCAAAGGGGGATCTTGGGGATGTATTTTTAAGCTTGATGGAGGTCAAGGGAGGTAACTAAAAACAATAATAAACAAATAAGTATATCGACCAATATATAA
The DNA here is from genome assembly GCA_032716605.1 of Paralithodes platypus. Taxonomy (NCBI): domain Eukaryota; kingdom Metazoa; phylum Arthropoda; class Malacostraca; order Decapoda; family Lithodidae; genus Paralithodes; species Paralithodes platypus. The sequence goes on from CM064487.1 coordinate 131,247,352, forward strand.
ACCCATCCCCCTTACGGTGGCTTTACACCAGCTATTTCTTCCCCAGCTCTGATATGGCAGGTTTTCAAATATGTAGTAATTCGTTCGAAATAAAGAGTTAACAAAGTGTAATCGTTAAATTTAATGTTCATGTGCTAATACATTTACTACTATTAATTTGACTACTCTCATTTATGCTAATCTTAATATAAATTATTATGGTAATCATGGAAATGCAGCATAATGTAAGTTTTGCTAAATACGAAGAGAAAATAAAAAAGGACATATCTGGAAAGGGGGCTTGTCCCGACAATAAACAACAGTACCGTAGATGAAAGGTTGATCAGCATCCATCCAAAATATCCATAACCTGAGAGAGAGAGAGAGAGTGAGTGTATGTGTGTTGTGTGTGTGTGCTATGTGTGTGTGTTGAGAGAAAATATTAATGCTTGCTTCCGTGTTATTGAAGGAGCTTATGGTTTTGAGCAAGGGGTATTGGAGAAGATCATTATTGTTGTATCACTCTCTCACTCTCTCTCTCTCTCTCTCTCTCTCTCTCTCTCTCTCTCTCTCTCTCTCTCTCACTCACTTACTCATCTTTCTTTCTTATTAATGTTTCTTCTCGTCTTTCTTCAGTCGCCCTCCGTTATTATTGCTCTCTCTCTCTCTCTCTCTCTCTCTCCCTCTCTCTCTCTCTCTCTCTTTTTTTTTACTATGAATTTCCCAGTAGAAGTGTTTCTCATTCTGCTGGGGGACTTCTTTCCCCAACTTAATTTCATGCCGACGAACGGTCAGAGGAAGAGCTGGGTGGGGAGAGGGCCTTCTTCTTTGCTATCCTTGCCTTCCACTTGTAGCTAATTCTATTTTAGCATTAAGTCCGGACTACCTAGTAGGGACCGCAAGGTATGTGTAGTCTGTGTATCTATGTAACTCTATGTAACTCCCCACAAACCGGATTAACCACATATCGACGTTGGCTCCTCAATCACTCGTTACAAAAAAACAAACAAAGCCATACCAATTCATGATCTCCCCCACTCTACACGATCATGGTTCATCCTTTTACCAAAGATTATATCATTTAACAGCAGTATCCGTCATCCGCTGTTAAATTTAATGTGAACCAAAAATATATAACAAAAACTGGCATTGGTTACTACGGAGAGCAAGTCTGTTCAAATCTGCCAGCAAACTTTGAGGGAGAGTTCTTACATGTTTTTTTTTATTGTTGTTGTTGGTGTCTATTATTATTTGTATCATTATTATTATTATTATTGTTATTATTATTATTATCATTATTAGTATTAGTATTATTAGTAGTAGTAGTAATAATAGTAGTATTAGAAGTAGAAGTACCTGTATTAATGTTGATAGTATTATTAAGATTGGGATTAATAGTCTAAAAACGATAATTAATGTATCAATAGTCATTTTGCACACACACACACACACACACACATACATAATTATATATAAATATATACAGTATATATATATATATATATATATATATATATATATATATATATATATATATATATATATATATATACCCTCATTGTTCCCTGATTAAATAGCACTGTATGAATATTCCCATATTCAAAATATGCTACAGGGGGACAATGTCTAGTGAGTTCACTGCTCAATAGGTGGCATTCTGAGAGTGAGGGTCTGAGTCTGGAGGATGAGACAGTGAAGCACTTGAACGAAGCAACCAGCGGCTTCAGAGATGGAGCTGCTTCGAGCCATGAATGGATGCTTCACATGTCTCACTCCCCAGACTGGAACGAGACCTCACGGGCTTCACCGTGTAGAGCGGTGGAATATACAGGCTCTCAGCCTATGCCCGAGAGGAAGTAGTTGGAATCTAAAAAAAAAAAAAAAAAAAAATATATATACTGTATATATACCGGTATAATATATATATATATATATATATATATATATATATATATATATATATATATATATATATATATATATTTTGGAGTAAGGGGTCGGGCGCAAGTTCGACTAGATAATAGTCCATCAGGCGCCTGGCCCGGGGGGACGATAAATATGAAGGGTGTGCCTGGAAGTGTGGTGGGAGGGCTTGTGGCTTTGGCTCCGCTGCATGTCTGCCTGCCGAGATCGGAACCTCTCCGGGTGGTCAGGGGCCGGAGGAGTGCTGGAGCGACCTTGGTAACCCTGGTCTCTGGGTCTTCTCCTGGGTGACCTGGATGTGTGTGAGTTTGTGTTTTTTATCTGTGTTTATTTTTTTTTTATGTTGTTTTTGTGTTTTCCCTGTTCTTGCTCTGTCTTGAGTCGGCTACCCCCAAAATGGGGATTGGGCCTGAGCATATAGATAGATAGATAGATATATATACCGGTATATATATATATATATATATATATATATATATATATATATATATATATATATATATATATATAAAAAAAAAATCCTGGTATACATCCCTTGTGTTGCTAGCAGAAAATGTACGGGTGATGGAGTCATTTGTGATGATTTGTGCAGGCCTTTGTTGTGATTGTGTTCACTTGCTTGCTTGTTCGTCAAGGGGAATCCACGCAATGCGAGCTAAGCTCATTATTATCGCGCCTCCTTAACTGGGAGTGTATTGCGTGAAATGCATGCTAAGTGTTTATGTATCGTTGGAATTGCTGTGGATGTGTGTGTAGTCTGTATTTTAGCCAATTGGCGTCATCTGGAAACGAAGGCTTAGGGTTAATCTGTACGGTACCATTCTCACTACGGTACCAGTCTCACCCGAAGGCTTAGGTTGACCAGTACGATACCCATCTCACCTTGTAACCGATCACCAACCCCAGATGGAACGTCACAACTTCGTCCACTTATTCCAGGTTCCTATTTATACTGCTAGGTGAACAGAGGATACACCGTTAAGAGACTTGCCCAAATGTCTCTTCCCCGCCCGGGTCTCGAACCCGGGACCTTCTGGATGTGAGCCAGACGCGCTATCAGCTACGCCACGGGGAGGTGTGTGTGTGTGTGTGTGTGTGTGTGGGTTTGGTTGTGTGTGTCTGTTTGTGTGCGTGGGTGTGGGTGTGTGTGTGTAGGTGTATGTGTGTGTGTGGGTGGGTGTGTTTGTGTGTGTGTGCTATTTTTGTAATGGTATGAACAAATATAGAAAAAGAGGACGGTGCAATATGTATGCATCATGCCTGACTGCATGCAAATATAATTATACAATATACATAATTGTATGTGTGTTTGTATTTCTGCAATGGCTTATTTTGCTTTGCATTATAATTTCCTATTATTTCAGTAGTTCAGCGTAAGAGAAAGTTACATTATATTATAGTCATTATGATTAGGCCACAAATCTTGACCACTATCCTCCATAACTCAAAAAAGAGTAGAGTAATCGAGCTAATATTTCAACCATTTGGGAAGGGGCAGCCAGGGAATAGGTGAGGATATTCCCATCCCAGTTGCTCTAGCTCTGTTTTTATTATAGAGGTTTGACGTCAAGATATCTGGTGTAATTATAACGAATAGAGCGTAATTGTGGGGTTTGGAGACGGACGTGTGGGTTGCTAACACAGGTACGCCAGTTTTATATAATTTAGAGCGGTGATTATATCTATTTTTAGCAGGTGTATCCAGTCGGAATTCGCTTATTTGGTATTATTCTCCTGTCTCAACAATCTGGGAACAATTGACACACACACACACACACACACACACACACACACACACACACACACACACACACACACACACACACACACACACACACACACACACACACACACACACACACACACACACACACAGCCCGTAGCCTAGTAGGTAGAGCTCTCGTCTCACACACGAGGGGTCGGGGGTTCAATCCCCGGCCGGGCGGAGACAAATTGGGCTTGTCTCCTTTCATGTGTTAGCCTCAGTTCACCTAGCTGTAAATAGGTACCTGGAATAAGTGGACGACGTTGTGACGTCCCATCTGGGGTTGGCAAAAATGGTACAAGGCGAGATGGGTATCATATGGTTCACCTAAGCTGATGGCTACCTAAGCCTTCGGGCGAGACGGTACCGTCTATAGTGAGAATGGTACCATACAGATCCACCCTAAGCCTTCGTTTCCGATGTCGCCAATTGGCTAAAATACAGACTACACACACATCCACAGCCATTCCAACAGTACATAAAACACTTAACATGCAGTTCACGCAATACATTCCCAGTTAAGGAGGCGCGATAATAATGAGCTTAGCTCGCATTGCGTGGATTCCCCTTGACGAACAAGTAACTGAGTAACTAACTGAGTAACACACACACTAGTAGCCTAGCCTAGTGGTAGAGCTCTCGCCTCACACACGAGGGGCCGGGGGTTCAATCCCCGGCCGGGCGGAGACAAATTGGGCTTGTCTCCTTTCATGTGTTAGCCTCAGTTCACCTAGCTGTAAATAGGTACCTGAAATAAGTGGACGACGTTGTGACGTCCCATCTGAGGTTGGCAAAAATGGTACAAGGCGAGATGGGTATCATATGGTTCACCTAAGCTGATGGCTACCTAAGCCTTCGGGCGAGACGGTACCGTCTATAGTGAGAATGGTACCATACAGATCCACCCTAAGCCTTCGTTTCCGATGTCGCCATTTGGCTAAAAATACAGACTACACACACATCCACAGCCATTCCAACGATACATAATAAACACCTACACATATAGGAGGCGGGAAATAACGAGCATGCTCACTCCCGCAATACAACTAGAGTAAGTACAACTAGAGTAAGTACACACACACACACACACACACACACACACACACACACACACACACACACACACACACACACACACACACACACACACACACACCTCACCAACGGTAACACTGTTTATTTTTTACTAGTATCCGCGAGATAATGTATATTGTTTACGAACTATTGTACGATAATTTCTGGGTGTATTATTCTAATTATAACGTCAAACTCTCCCATGCAATCCTTTTAATCCGATGGTGATTTCCCTTCACTACATGCTAGCTATTAAAGGCGATATTTACAGCTTAAGTGGTGTTTTTCTGAACCCCTTCACTCTCATGTTTAGTCCCATTAGTTTTGAGATTATATTAAGTTTACCCCATTAGTTTAGCGATTGAACTATCGCTCTATTTTTGTCAATTTTAAGAGTCTTACTCGTCATATTGTACAGTCAAATGTATTAAGGGGGCCCACCTCGTATTTTTTTCTCTCTCTCTCCCTCTTTCTCTGAGTTGTATCCATTCAGCCCCATTCAGCCTACTGTTTTAAGACGTTTACCCCCATCCAGGTGTCAATATTTATATTGTTTTATATATTTTTTTGTTTTGACAGCAAGCTAAATTTGTACATTTTCGATAGAAAAATTTCTCTGGAGAAGCTGGATTTCTCCATACAATGTTGGCTCGCTATCGCTCGCCAGGAAGAAATCGACACCTGGATTGGGATATACGTGTTGTTGTTGTTGTTCCCTAAGCTGCCTGGCCGAACAGCCCCGAGTCCCTGAGAAAGGCCATGGCCACGATCGGGCTTTCCCACAGAGCTCTCATTGAGTGTAGATTGTGTTGTTGGCGCAAGTGGTTGTGTGAAATGCAGTCCTCCATGACGTGTTCAATGGTATGGGGTGCTGTGTTACATCCCGGGCAGGCGTCGACAACGGAGTCATCCAGTCTCTTCTGATAGCTCAGGAGAGCTGGATGGTGTCCGCATCTCAGCCTGGCCAGGTGGACTCTGTCCTCGCGAGGAAGGGAGGATTCGGAAGGATGGATTTCGGGAGGTCGTGCATGCAGCTGCGTGTCGTCTGTGAGTGAGTGGATGGATCGGTGAGAGATATGAGTATGGATGTGATTCTGGAAGCTGGTTCGGGGTGGGCAGGGAGGGAGAGAGGACAATAATTGTGTGTGATACCGTGTGCTGGGTGTTGTTTTGATATTTCTTGGTGTCTGTGGGTGTGTTGCCATGTAGTTTAGTGGGTGGTCTTGGTTCGTGGAGGCTGCTGCCAGGAATTGAGTGCCTCTCATGTCCAGATGGTCTTTGACTTTGAGGATTTTGGTTTCTTGATGTAGGTGATCTGTGGGTGCAGTAGCTGTGCAGCCTGTAATGATCTTCAGGGCTTTGTTTTGAATAGTCTGTAAGGTCTTATGATGTGTTTCAGATAGGTTAGAAGCCCAGGCTGGGCTTGCGTATTCCATCACTGATCCCATGTATTGTTTATATACTGTGGTGGCAGTTTCCCTGCTGTGTCCAAATTTTGTGTGAGCAAGTGACCCGAGGGCGTCAAGTCTGGGTGTCAGTTTCTTTTTAATGTTTGTGGTGTGCTGTTTGAATGTCATATGAGTATCATATGTTACTCCTAGGATTTTGGGTGTGTGTGTATGTGTTAGGGGTGTGTTGTTTATGGTGAGTTGAGGGATGTATTCGTGTTCTCCTGTCCAACTTGTGAGCAGGGTTGCGGTGGATTTGGCTGGGGCTAGATTAAGTCTGTTTGTAGTGCACCAGCCATGTAGTGTGTTGAGATAGGGTTGAAGGAGATCTGTTGCTCTCCTTGGGTCATGGTGTGTGCATGTGAGTGTTATGTCATCTGCATAGGAGGCCAAGTTTATCTGGGGCGTATTGGGTGTAGTTATATCGTGCATGTACAGATTGAAGAGTGCGGGCGATAGGACGGATCCTTGTGGGACTCCGTTTGGAAAGTTTCAGATTTTAGATGACTGACCGGCAAAAGATACGTGTGCACATCTGCCTGCTAGGAAGTTGGCCAGCCACCTTTTTGTGTTGTGGGATATACGTGTTAAAACAGTTGGCTGAAAGGGGCCGAATGGATAGAGCCGCCCAAGGGAAAGAGAGAAAAGGAGAGAAAGATAAATAAAGCCGGTGACTCTCCTTAACCCCTTCAAAACCATGACGCTTTTTTACCTTAAATTCTGGTTAAGATTAGATGATATTATGCAGTTTTAAGGGGAGATTTCCACTTGAGGGATTTATTTTTTTGGACCCCTTTCTCTCTCATGCTTAGCCCCATTGCTTTTTGGATTTTAAGACGATCGCCCCCTTTGGTTTGGCGATTTTAAGAACTTTCGCCCCTTTTCTGTCAATTTTAAGAACTTTCGTGCCATTTAGGTGTCGATTTTTTCCTGGCGAGTGATAGCGAGCCTGTAATTTGAGAAGAAACGGCCTTCGGCCGGGATATTTTTCTACCGAAAAATGTACAAATTTGTCTTGAAAGGGGGTCTAGGGAGTGTAATTTTAAGCTTGATGGAGTTCTAGGGAAGAAACTAAATACCTCCCCTTAATTACCAATGTTACTAAGAGCTTTCTATCGAGAACGTATTTACCCACTCGAGTCGTACAGATAGATAATACACTAACGAAAATGGTCTAATGGTAACAAAAATATGATGAACGTTATATATAAATGGTGATTTTTTTTGTTTTAATCAGTGTCGAACGCAAACGAAACAATACAATGCCTTATGATATGCCTTTATTAGTAGTAGTAGTATTATTATTAGTAGTAGTAGTAGTATTTATTTATTAGTAGTAGTATTATTATTATTAGTAGTAGTAGTAGTAGTAGTATTTATTTATTTATATATTTATTTATTTATTTATTCTATTTTTTATAATTTTTTTATTTTATTTTATTTTTATTTTTTGTCTGGTCTGGCATCTTCTGAAATAGGCTTCAAAAGGAATCAAACATCGCTAAATAAATATTCATTGCACCGATAATCTAGGTATTATCAGGAATTTAAACATCTCAAACTCTCATAGCTCAAAAAGGACGAAGGCAATCTAGATGAAATGTATTTTTTTGTACTGCATTACCAAATACAGGTACTGGCGACGTTTAGTAATATGTTCTTCTTTAGTTTTTGATAAATTGCTGACAGACAGACAGACAGACAGACGGATAGACAGACAGTGACGCTCACATTATAATATCAGCAAACCTTTTCGACGGAGCAAACGGAACATACAATGACAGATTAACCCCTTCTGTTCCGGCGACGTCTTTTTCATTTTATTCCAGCTATATTCAGACGATTTTGTGCAGTTCAAGAAGGAACTGTGGTACCGTAGTAAAAAGGGTTAAGTGAGATAGTTTGAAGTCTGTTAATTGCTGGAGGCCCCTATTAAACTAAATACAATCGTCTGACAGTAGCCAGAAAAAGTTATAAAGACGGCACTGGTACTGAAAGGGTTAAGGTAGCTTATTTTGACCAGTTAAGAAACAAAGACAAAAAGGACAATTGATATAAGGTTTTAGCATACCGGTATGTAAAAACTTCAATAATATCAATCTAAACATGTATTTAGAATAGAAAAAATGAAAGTGCTACACAAGTTAAAAATAAATTAATATAATAGTCAAGAGAAGGAAACTTGTTACAATAAGACCCAATTCCCCCACACCATCATTACCAAGGGGGTCGATTACTACTTTTAAGGGGAGGCAGACCGTTTTTCTGGACCCCCTTCTCCTTAATGTTTAGCCCCACTAGTTTTGATATTGTAAGACGTTCAGCCCATTAGTAGGATAAGTAAATTTGCAGACGATACCAAAATGGGGAGAACAATTGATTCAGATAGAGATATAGAGTGTCTGCAAAGGGATCTAGATACATTACACGAATGGTCAGTAAATTGGCAGATGAAGTTTAACATTGACAAATGCAAGGTATTAAAGATAGGGAAGATGCATACAAATGTTAAATATAAACTAGCTAATATGGAATTAGAAAACTCAGACTGTAAGAAAGATCTAGGTGTGTTTGTTAGCAATGATTTGAAGCCTAGAAAACAATGTATAAGCGTTCGTAACAAGGCAAACAGGATTCTCGGGTTCATATCTAGGAGTGAGAGTAACAGAACTGCTGATGTTATCTTAAAACTTTACTTGTCATTAGTGAGACTCCATATGGATTATGCTGTTCAATTTTGGTGTCCTTATTACAGAATGGACATAGATTCATTAGAGAGAGTACAACGTAGAATGACAAATATGATCCATAATATTAGAAATTTTCCGTATGCAGAAAGGTTGAAGAAATTAGGCTTACATTCGTTTGAGAGACGCAGAGTTTGAGGGGATATGATAGAGGTATTCAAGTGGGTTAGTGGGATTAATAAAGGGGACATGAAAAATGTACTAAAGCTCAGTGATAGCGAAAGAACTCGTACAAATGGTTTCAAATTAGATAAATTTCGTTTCAGAAAAGATATAGGCAAATATTGGTTTGGTAACAGAGTTGTAGATGAGTGGAATAGGCTACCAAGTGATATAGTGGGATCAAGAACGATAGGGAGCTTTAAGATAAAATTGGATAGGCATATGGACGAGACGGGTTGGGTGTGAGGGGGATCTACCAGGTGTGGGCCAATCGGCGTTCAGCAGACCCCCGTAATTTTGTGGAAATCCCTGACCATTTTGGTGGGGGCAGTACTCAAGGTATTAGTGAGTTGGGCCTATAATTGGGGTTGGGTGTGACAGGGATCTGCCTTGTATGGGCCGATCGGTTTTTTGCAGACTCCCATTTTCTTATGTTCTTATTAGTTTGGCGATTTTAACACCTTTCGCCCCATTTTGCTGTCAATTTTAAGACCTTTCGTGCCATTTAGGTGTCGATTATTTCCTGGCGAGCGATAGCGAGCCTGCAAATTTAAGAGGAATCGGCCTTCGGTCGGGACATTTTTCTACCGAATTTGTTTTACAAATTTATCTTGTAAGGGGGTCTAGGGGGTGTTTTTCTAAGCTTGATGGAGGTCTAGGGAGGAAACTAAACAAACATACGAATACATTAATTAATAGACCAAACAAACGGTCTGCCTCCCCTTAAGAAGAGACGAATACCTTAAAGGGGGAGGGTGGGTCTGGACCCTCTTCTCCCCCGTCTTTAGTCCCATTAATTTTGACATTCTTAAACATTCGTCCCAATAGTTTGGCAATCCTTAGACCTTTTGTTTCATTTAGGTGTTGATTATTTTCAGGCGATTTATAGCGCGCCTGCAATTGAGAAGTACCGGTAACCGGCTTTTGATCGAGGCATTTTTCTACCGAAAATGCACAAATATATCTCGAAGGGGGCCCTTAGGCGTATATCTCGAAGGGGGCCCTTAGGCGTATATCTCGAAGGGGGCCCTTAGGCGTATATCTCGAAGGGGGCCCTTAGGCGTATATCTCGAAGGGGGCCCTTAGGCGTATATCTCGAAGGGGGCCCTTAGGCGTATATCTCGAAGGGGGCCCTTAGGCGTATATCTCGAAGGGGGCCCTTAGGCGTATATCTCGAAGGGGGCCCTTAGGCGTATATCTCGAAGGGGGCCCTTAGGCGTATACCTCGAAGGGGGCCCTTAGGCGTATTTGTTTATGTTTGATGAAGTTATATGTAATAAACTAAAAATATTAATTATACATAACTAGATAAACAGATAAAATAATATCTCCCCTTAATGAATTTGATATGAAGTCGATAATAATTATGATAGAACGATCTGGCAGCAACGGACACAGTACTTATTGGACGAGACCTTGGGGGAAGAAGGTGAAGGGAGGCTTGCAGCATATTTTCATTGAATAACTTTCTATTCGTTCCAGGAAATTCTCGCGTAATTGCTTTCATCACACCGTTAATACTAGCCGGAAGGACGTAAGGGTGAGGAGAGAGCCCTTTGATTTGCTGGACTTTTCTTCTCCTTTCTCTGAAGTTGATGTTACTGTTTTCTCTATCATTAATTCCCGGCCACCTCGTTGGTTTTGTATGATCTGTGTGGCCAGTATATCTATGTAAATATAAGTATCCTACATATTCGCTACATATTCGTTCAAGTCCCTACACTTAACTGTAACAAACACTATACACATAAACAGTTCTTCGGTTTATATATTCAAATTATATATAATAAACGATTAACATACTATGATATAATGTGTGCCATTCGTTGTTACAAGTATAAGTGTTCATTTTTACAGCGTAGTCTCTCTCTCTCTCTCTCTATATATATATATATATATCTCCCTCACACACACACACATACACACACACACACATACACACATACATACACACACACACATACACAGAAGTGGTGTGTGCCAAAAACATTCATATTTTTAAGGCAAAGTTAGATAATTGTAACTCAGGAAGCGGGACAATACGAGCCTAAAAAGCTCAACTCCTGTAAACTACAAATAGGTAAATACAAATAGGTAAATACACACATACACACACACACACACACTCTATTTATTTTTCTCCTTGTTTTTCCGGATTGCTTTTTTTTGGCTGTACCTCGGCATAGTTAGACCATGTTATCTTTTACCCCGCTCAGCCGTACCCAGAACCTGTGTGGAGGGAATCTCCTGAGGTTTATTTTAAGACGGTTATTTTTACTCCCCAGCTATTTTGGGAAGGGCGACGGACTGAGGCGGATAAATAATGAACAACCCTCCTTATTCAACCCCAAGACGATGTTATTACTTTGTTCTAACTAATTACAGGCGATAATTCACTTTGTTCTTTTCTTTCTTTTTATTCGGAGTTAATCGGTTTTTGTTTTTGTTTTTTCAATATATTCCGGCACTAACTAAACTATTATATTTAGGATGGAATAGTGGGAGTCAGAGGGATATTTGTCTCCTGGAGGGCCTTCCTAAGCTGACTGAAATCGTCTAATGCTAGCCAAAATAAAGTTAATAATGCGTTACCTGAAGGTGTATAACGACTTAGTTAAATCTATGGAGGCGATACAGTAGATGTTGAACCTGAGAATCGCCAAGGTCCTTCCTATGCTTAATATAATAGTCTGGAAACAGCTAGAATAACATGTAAAGATCACCATCTGATTGAAAGGTTAATAGTCGAGTATAAATGACATTTAGTCTTTGCTAGTAGCGGACACTGGAATCGTTTAGGTAATAAGCTACTAGGGAGTCAGAAATATAAACAAATACAGTATATACCGGTATATATACAGTATATATATATATATATATATATATATATATATATATATATATAGAGAGAGAGAGAGAGTGTGTGAGTGTGTGTGGGGGGGGGGGAGTGTGTTAGTGAGATTGAGAGTAAGAGAGTGTATAAACTATGAAACAGGTTCCCTAAAACTGCTATAGTGCTCAACCAAAAACAAAGTCAATATATAACTATAATAATATACAGTATATTGTTACCTTGTTACCTTGTTACCTTGTTACGTACCTTTAATGTTTCCAAAACACAATTTCTCCATCTATATACCCGTCCGGAACTCCCAGTGGACTGTCCCTTATTCTTCAACAATACAAAAATCAATCCTTCATCTTCTCTCAATATTCATGGTGTCTCTCTTTCTTCTGCTCTCACTTGGAAGGAACATATTACCAGTCTTGCTAAAGCAGCCTCCCAGAGGCTGGGTGTGCTCAACCGCCCCAAGGGGTTCTTTACCCCTAAACAGCTTCTTGCTCTGTACAGGGGCACAGTGCGTCCTTGTATTGATTATTGTTCACATGTGTGGGGAGGATCCTCTCACACCGCAAAGTGGAAAGGAAGGCCTGTCGTATCTCTCTGCAAACTCTCTCTCTCTCTTCGCCGCAATGTTGCATCTCTCTCGCTATTCTATCGCTACTACAATAAGCAGTGCTCCTCAGAGCTCTCCCAGTGTATATCACCTCCTCTACGTAGGGTACGTAGTACCCATCTTGCAAAACTACCCAACCCCTATTCTGTGCAACTCTCCAACCCAAGACTAAAACGTTACTCTGTCTTTCTTCTCTTCAACAGCTGAACTCTGGAACTCTCTCCCAGAATCTGTCTTTCCCTCCTTCTATGACTTAAATTGCTTCAAACGCCGCGTGTACAGGCATTGTGGCTCGAACGTCCCTTGATTTTGGCCCTGCCAATCATTCAACTATGAGGGAGGCACTCGTTACAGGCAGTTCTGCCTTTTGTCTCCCTCACTCACATAGAAAAAAAATAATATATATATATATATATATATATATATCCAAGCTGCCTGGCCGAACAGCCCCAAGGCCCCGAGCAAAGCCAAGGCCATATCCGAGCGCCCCCACAGAACCCTCCCTGCTTACCACAATAAAGCCTGGGTGACCGAAGCCACTCCATGGCGGGGAGCTGAGGAGGGTGCGGAAACACCCGGGAAACCAAAGCCCCACCCAGGGCCCTGTGCCCCTCAGCAATTATGAAGAGAAAGTTGAGGGGCAAAGGAAAAGTGTGACGCTTTGGCTTCCAATCTTGGTAAATTGGGAGGTCAATCCACGGAAGAGTATCGTCTGGTTGTTATACGTGGAAATATATTTTTACCAGTGTGAGTTCTAGGGATTTTCTTAAGGGGTGTATTTTTATTTTGTTTTCTAGACCTCCATCAAGCTTAAAATGACACCCCCTTGACCCTCTTTCAAGATAAACTTGTAAATTATTCGGTAGAAAAATGTCCCGGCCTTGGTTTCTCTGAAATTACAGGCTCGCTAGCGCTCGCCAGGAATAACTCGTCACCTAAGTGGCACGAAAGGTCTTAAATTTGACAGAAATGGGGCGAAAGTTCTGAAAATCGCCAAACTAATGGGGCGAACGTCTTAAAATCTCAAAAGCAATGGGGCTAAACATGAGTTAGAAAGGGGTCAAGAAAAAAATCCCTCAAGTGGAAATCACCCCTTAAACTTGGTAGAAACGTCTAACGTTAGCCAGACCAAAATGAAGAAGGGCACTTTTTGCATGCACCATGTGAGTTGGATAAAAAAAAAAAAATAATCATCATCATCATCCAGCTGTCCCATTAAGTCCCAGGGTAGCGAGGCATTAAGGGGAGATTTCCACTTGAGAGATTTTTTTTTTACTCCTTTCTCCCTCATGTTTAGCCCCATTGCTTTTCTAATTTTAAGACGTTCGCCCCATTATTTTGACGATTTTAAGAACTTTCGACCCATTTCTGTCAATTTTAAGACCTTTCGTGCCATGTAGGTGTCGATTTTATCCTGGCGAGCGATAGCGAGCCTGTAATATAAGAGGAACCGGTTTTCAGCCAAATTTATCTTGAAAGGGGGACTAGGGGGAGTAATTTTAAGCTTGATGGAAGTCTAGGGAATCAACTAAACACCTCCCCTTAACTTAATATGCAATGTAGAGGGGAGGTACGCCCCCCTCCTGCCGCCCGCTCCGTGTTGCATTATTCACACCCCATTAGAGTGTTGCTGGGGCCTGGAAAGTGTTCAACCTGATAGCAACATCACCGAGGCATTAAGTTCTCAGTCTCCTTCAGGGATTGCATGGAGGAGGGAACTACCGCCAATCAAAGTTGGTGTAGTATTTGATTCAGTTAAGATGGTTTCAGGCTATATAGCATTGAATTAGGATTAATTATAAATGCTTGGTTAATGCATCGATTGGGGTTAGGCTAGGTTAGGTGAGTCTTTACAGCTTGTATTCATAAACAAACATAATTTTGGGTGTTAATTACTATAGTTTTTCCGTATTCCTAGCCAGTAAATGTGACCCAAAAGGCAAACTCAGCTAAAATGTGATGACAAATGATAGTCCAAATGGGTTACCAGCTAAGGGAAGGAGAGTGGTTGCGTGACGCCGCCTTCAGAACGCCTAATGGTCGCTCCGGGCACTGTGGTCCCTCTGCGGTAAGTAGTTCGTATTGTTAGTGCTATTTTAGGTTGACGTTAACAGGGGGGGGGGGGGGGGATACTGGATGAGAAATGCTGAACCATGAAATTCGTGCATACTTTAATCGTGGAGATAGATAGATAGATAGATAGATAGATAGATAGATATATAATCACACTTTCTACAATACTTTCCTCTCTTAATTAATATACAAGATATTTTTACTGATGATAACGGTAACCAAAGTTGCAATTGTGGAGGTGTGCAATTACTTTTGATCCTGACTGTACCCAAAATATAAGAAAGGTAACACAATGCTAGAGGGAAAACTAAAAAAAAATCGTAAATGTCAAACACAATTAAAACCCTCAATATGTAAGCAACATATCATATGTACCCCCAAGACGTTGCACCAGATAGTGATAAGTTAAGGGGGGTCACCGTTTTTTGTTCTCTCTTTCTCTCATTTTCTCTATTACTCTGGCTTGTATCCATTCGGCCCCATTGAGCCAACTGTTTTAAAACGTTTATCCCCATCCAGGTGTCGATTTTTTCCTGGCGAACGATAGCGAGCCAGCATTGTATGGAGAAATCCGGCTTCGCCGGAGACATTTTTCTATCGAAAAATGTACAAATTTACCTTGCTGTCAAAATAAAAATACATATATGCTGGATCGCTACCGCTCGCCAGAAAATTATTGACACCTGGATGGGGGTAAACGTCTTAAAACAGTAGGCTGAATGGGGCCGAATGGATACAAGCCAAAGAGAGAGGGAGAGAAAGAGAAAAAAAAGCGAGGTGGGCTCCCTTAAGGTATGTTGTTTTGGTTGCTCTTAAAACAATTATTATACAACTAAACTATTTATTTTAGGGAGGACTATTACGAGTCAGAGTATTATACAAACAAAACAAAATATTATTTCCAACCTACAAGACAATTTGCTTAACACCGTCTTTACCGGCGACGTCTTATTTATGTGGTTTCAGCTGCATTTAGACGATTATATGAATCTTAGGAAGGATAAATGGTACGGTAGCTAAAAGGATTAATTGAGATAGTCTGTAGGTTTTTAATGGGTAGACATCCTTCCTAAGTTGAATAAAATCGTCTAATAGTTGCCAGAATATAATGTAAAGGATGTCACCGGTACAGAAGGGGTTAAGCATAGAAAGGTTCACTCGTACTCAGGGGGTAATTATACTATTACCATTATTCTACATGCATTATACTGTAGATGTAAAAATAGTATCCAATTTAGCTTTATACTACATTTTCCGTTTTTTTTTTTTTTTCTTCAGCTGGGGATGACAAATTATTCATGAAAGCGGTGGTCTATAGGATCAAATTTACATGTGCCAGCAAGAAAAAATAGATCGTTATTTATAGAACGCTGGGGAAATATAGGCAGCTGCATTTGATCAATATTCTACAACTCGACATTACTTGATAACATAAATATTATTTATATCTCGACTAAATATATTATTGCGTGGCTTTATTGCAAAATGTGTTAAAATGTGCATTTACTTTATATATATTCCTAAAATAGACTTACGTAGAAGATGTCCGTTATATATATATATATATATATATATATATATATATATATATATATATATATATATATATATATATATATATACTGTATATATATATGTGATTATAATGAACAAATATTGTATTAAATATAACTCACATTAGTATCGGTGACATGCTTTTCATTATATTCTGTCAACTATTAGACGATTATATTCAGGTTAGGAAGAACGTCTACCATTAATAACTGCAGACTAACTCAATTACTAAAACTTCCTGACATAAATATTATGACTTGCGCTACTATTCGATATAAAAGTATTAATGATCTAGCCTCAAATAATGATTATACCTACACTATGAATAATAGATACCAGATGAGAAATAACAATAACTTAAGATTGCCTTTTGTTTTCTCTTCCCAATCTCAAACTCACATCAGATATCATGCAGCCAAAATATACAACAATCTCAAACTCACATCAGATATCATGCAGCCAAAATATACAACAGTCTCAAACTAACATCAGATATCATGCAGCTAAAATATACAACAATCTCAAACTAACATCAGATATCATGCAGCCAAAATATACAACAGTCTCCCTAATGACATCAAACTCCTACCTACTGTGAACAGCTTCAAACGTCGCTTAATGGGGCCCACCTCGCTTTTTTGTTATCTTTCTCTCCCTCTCTCTTTGGCTTGTATCCATTCGGCCCCATTCAGCCTACTGTTTTGAGACGTTTACCCCCATCCAGGTGTTCATATCTTCCTGGCGAGCGGTAGCGAGCCAGCATGTATATATTTGTTTTGTTTTGACAGCAAGCTAAATTTGTACATTTTTCTATAGAAAAATTTCTCCGGCGAAGCCGGATTTCTCCATACAATGCTGGCTCGCTATAGCTCGCCAGGAAGAAATCGATACCTGGATTGGGATAAACGTCTTAAAACAGTTGGCTGAATGGGGCCGAATGGATTCAAGCCAGGGAAAGAGAGAAAAGGAGAGAAAGATAATAAAAAAAACAGGCGACCCCATTAAAAAATACTGTACACTTACAAGCTATACTACCCACTGAGTGTTGTTTGCCATCCATCAAAATACTGTACACTTACAAGCTATACTACCCACTGAGTGTTGTTTGCCATCCATCAAAATACTGTACACTTACAAGCTATACTACCCACTGAGTGTTGTTTGCCATCCATCAAAATACTGTACACTTACAAGCTATACTACCCACTGAGTGTTGTTTGCCATCCATCAAAATACTGTACACTTACAAGCTATACTACCCACTGAGTGTTGTTTGCCATCCATCAAAATACTGTACACTTACAAGCTATACTACCCACTGAGTGTTGTTTGCCATCCATCAAAATATTTTCAAAAGTTGTTTTAATCATTGTAGTGTTGTCTAATGGAATCGTTACATTTTTTACCAGAGATACTAATAATTTTCCAGCTATGTCTGTTCATGTAATTAGATTTAAGTGTTTGTATGTATTTTCGTATTTTTTTAAATGTATGTACCGGTACTAGTATATACTTTTATATGTATGTGTACGCATGTATGTTTGTATTTGTGTATATGCGTTTATTTGTGTATGTATGTTAAGTGTACAGTATAATCATATGTATACAATAATTGTATGTAAATATTAGTGCTAATAATCAAATAATTTACTACTATGTAAATCATTATTTTTGTTCAACTAAGTGTTCTTAAAAGATGAACTAGATTCATCAAAGAGCCTTGGCTGCATTTTTTGTATTTACTATTATTTATACAATGTAACTGTCTTAGACTAAATAAAGATTTCAGTTCAATTCAATTCAAATTAATCCTTTTAGCTACCATATAATCCGTTCTAATATTCATAAAATCGTGTAAATGTAGCTGAAATCCAATCAAACATACGTCACCGATACTGAAAGGGTTAATAACTTAACACTAGTAATATATCAAATATTAATATACAAAAATATATATTTTGTGTATATTTATATTTGATAGTGACAGATAACTTAAACGTAAAAGCGATAATAGGGTTGGATGGTGGGTGATAACTACCGTGTTTGATGGAGGAGCAATAATGGTTTGGTGGTTTCCACAGGTACGCCACGGTAACCTTGTTCGTTTCCTAATCATTCAGGTGTGACTTGAACCTCATGACACAGGGACAAGTGGCTTAATACTCCAATTTTGGTAATGTACAATATTACCGAAAATTAGGGGACGGTGTGAAACAAGCTGTGGCAAATATCATGATCCAACTGTTTGTTAATAAGTTATTCCCGAAAAACGATGTTACACGACCTCTGACACCCATAGGGAAGTTTTGACATTTAAGGACTCTCCCTCCATTAGTTTGACGATTTTAAGATCGTTAGTGCCATGTCGCTGTCGATTTGTTCCTGGCGAGAGATAGCAAGCCGGTAATTTAAGAGGGACCGGCCCTTGGCCGCAACATTTTGTACCGAAAAATGTACAAATTATCTCGCAGGGGGTTCTTAGGGGTATTTTTTAAGCTTGATGGAGGTCTTGCAAGGAAATTAATGAGAATAATATATACATATACTGTATATGTATATATATATAATATATATATATATATATATATATATATATATATATATAAATGAATACACAAATACACACTAGTCTCCCCTTAATGTGTGACTGTTTAACGTATGTTTTCTCTTTCAGTATAATAATTATGTTCATCATATTTTGGCTATCATTACATGATTGTATAGATTACGAAGGACCTTTAGTAATCAGAGAGGTAAACTCTATCTCAATAATCCTCTCGACTTTCACAGAACCTTTCTTAACTCAATAAAATCGTCAACAATGTCCAGAATATAATGCAAGACAGCATCATGATATACCGAAAGGGTTAATGGGTGAATGTACAGCATCGGAAAAATACAAAAATAAGAATCAGCCAGTTTTGAAGGCTGTAAGCTAATGGAAGCACTTGAAAAATAGGGTTTCGCAAATGATTAAGAGGGGTCACAGGCTTTTGTTTATCTTTCTCTCCTGTTCTCTCTTTCCCTGGCTAGTATCCATTCGGCCCAATTTAGCCAACTGTTTTAAGACGTTTATTCCCATCCAGATTTCGATTTCCTCCTGGCGAGCGATAGCGAGCCAGCATTGTATGGAGAAATCCGGCTTTGCCAAAGACATTGTTCTATCGAAAAATGTACAAATTTAGCTTGCTGTCAAAAGAAAAATATATATACGCTGGCTCGCTACCGCTCCCCAGGAAAATGTTGACACCTGGATGGGGGTAAACGCCTTAAAACAGTAGGTTGAATAGGGCCAAATGGATACAAGCCAAAGAGAGAGGGACGGAAAGAGAAAAAACGCGAGGTGGGCTCCCTTAAAGCAAAACACGTAATGGTTTTCCTGTTTTTATATCCAGCAGCAGCGCATGAGTTTTCCGTCTTTAAATTACATTTATGATTGACTTATAAAATCTCCGATGTTTGGACACATTGCTTGATGAGGTCACTGCCCCTTGATACTTACTCATGGTAAATTGCTGTGTAAAAGATACGTGTGAATTTGTATTTTGTGTTTTGTGTGTTCATTGTTTTCTGTTGTGTTTTGTGTTGTCCCTATTCTGGCTCTGTCTTGAGTCAGCCACCCCCTCCCGCAAAAAAAAAAAAAATAAGAAAAATGGGGATTGGGCCTGAGTATATAGATAGATGGATAGATAGAAATTGCTAAAAATATATATATGTTTTGATTCAGTTATCTATACATTGCATTACTATAAATATCCATTATATGTTTTTATTGTTCTAGTAGTGTGGGTTCGGAACAGCATAGAAGACAACAAAAGGATTCAGTCTTCCACAAGCGGTCCATCCTAAGCTGAATACAATTGTTCGACAGCGGAAACTATGATAATGAAGAAGAGAGCATCTGATTGGCAGTTATCATTGACGCAACTATCCAACCTCCTTAAGGGGGGTCATCGTTTTTTTTTTTATCTTTCTCTCCTTTTCTCTCTTTCTTTGGCTTGTATCCATTCGGCCCCATTCAGCCAACTGTTTTAAGACGTTTATCCTCATCCAGGTGTCAATTTCTTCCTGGAGAGCGATAGCGAGCCAGCATTGTATGGAGAAATCCGGCTTCGCCGGAGACATTTTTCTATCGAAAAATTTACAAATTTAGCTTGCTGTCAAAACAAAAATACATATATGCTGACTCGCTACCGCTCGCCAGGAAAATATTGACACCTGGATGGGGATAAAAGTCTTAAAACAGTAGGCTGAATGGGGCCGAATGGATACAAGCCAAAGAGAGAGGGAGAGAAAGAGAAAAAAGGCGAGGTGGGCCCCTTAATCCCTAGAGACCTTCTGAACCTTCATTATTTCATCAGACAGTTCACTTGACTAAATCGCCATCACACAAAAACAATTAACACTGTATGATCCGACGTCTTGTGGGTTACTCTGATAAGGCCGATTTATTTTAAGTTATAGGTTCGCTATCGCTCGTCTAAAAAAAGTCGACATGTGAGTGGAGTGAAGCGTCTTAAAATCTCCAAACAAAAGGAGCGAAACAGGAAAGATCCAAAAAGACTCTCCTCGAACCAAATAGGGTTAATGGGGGTCACCGTTTTTTTTTTTTTTGATCTTTCTCTCCTTTTCTCTCTTTCCCTGGCTTGTATCCATTCGGCCCCATACAGCCAACTGTTTTAAGACGTTTATCCCCATCCAGGTGTTGATTTCTTCCTGGCGAGCGATAGCGAGCCAGCATTGTATGGAGAAATCCGGCTTCGGAGAAATTTTTCTATCGAAAAATGTACAAATTTAGCTTGCTGTCAAAAACAAATATATATATATATATATATATATGATGCCTCGCTACCGCTCGCCAGAAAAATATTGACACCTGGATGGGGGTAAACGTCTTAAAATAGTAGACTGAATGGGGCCGAATGGATACAAGCCAAAGAGAGAGGGAGAGAAAGAGAAAAAAAGCGAGGTGGGCTCCCTTAAGGGTTTTCGATCATGAAGAAGGAATACACACATCGCTACTGACCAAAAGCACGTGAGTTGGATGGAAAGTAGGAGAGATGGAATTTTTTTGGAAAGATAAGAGAGATAATTGTTTACCCTGAAAATTAGAAGAATGAAAAGCAAAGGAGATTGATCGTGAAGAAGGTGGAGGAATATGGTGGGGAAATGTTGGAAAGATAAGGCAGATAATGGTTAGTTATTGAGACCATTTAGGAAGTGTCAACCAGGGAACAGGTGTGGCGATTTAGAGCCCGTTTGCTTTAGCCGCCTTTCTTTGAGTTACAGAGGTTACATATTTTCTGGCCTACCTACAATAAATGAATTATAGTTTTGCCCACAACAATGTCCTTTAAGGGGAGAGAGGCAGTTTTTCTAGACCCCCTTCTCCCTCATGTTTAGTTTCATTACATTACAGATCTTAATATGCTTGCCCCATTATTTTGTACATTTTAAGACCTTTCGCCCCATATCTTTGTCAATATTAAGACCTTCTGTCCTATTTAGGTGTCAATTTTGGTCCTGGTGAACGATAGTGAACCTGTAATTTTGGAAGAGCCGGCCTTGGACCGGGACATTTTTCTGCCGAAAAATTTACAAATTAATCTAGAAGAGAGATCTAATGGATATATATTTTTTGTTTAAGTTTGATGGAGGTCTAGGGATAAAACAAGAAAAATAATAAATACAAGAAAAAAATCGACCTAAAAATAAACCATGTCCCCTTAAACATCCTTCCCCTCCAGTCCCCAGCCAACACTGTGACACCCCGCCCAACCCTCCAGTGCTTACCTTGGCGGAATTTATAAAGAGAACCTAATGTATCTTTTAATTTTAATTTTGCTGAGCTACAAATCCATCCCACCCCACCCCACCCCCGCATCCCCAAACCCCCTGACACTTTGCAGACTCGTTTATTCTGGCTTCCTCGCCCCAGGATAAAATATATTATGAAGGTCCAAAAGTGCATGGTGTCATATTAAATTTGTCCACCGCGTTGCCTTAAGGGGAAGGTTGGAGATGATCATTAACACGATGAGATGTATAAATATATAATATAACACTTTATCATAGCTTTAAGAATAGACAATAAACACTACAGTATTCGCGGTAGGTCAAAAAACCAAAGAAAAAAACAGCTTGGTGCCATACTAAATTCTAAGACATTGGTCCCATTAGTTTGGCGATTTCAAGACCATTCGCCCCTCTCCTTTGTCAATATTTACACCTTTCGTGTCATTTAGGTGTCGATTTTTTCCTGGCGAGCGAGAGCGAGGAGAAACCGGTCTTCGCGTGGGACATTTTTCTACCGAAAAAAAAGTAAATACCGGTATTTATCTCGAAGGGCGGTCTAGGTGGTGTTTATCTCGAAGGGGGGTCTAGGTGGTGTTTTTTTAAAGCTTGATGGAGGTCTAGGGGGGAAAGTAAAAAAATAAATTAAACAATAAATAATAAGACCATAAAATAAACCCTAACTACTTCTGCGCACTGTTGGCTAGGTGTTAATTTGCTTGTTATAATTACTCTTAAGTCACTTTGTCAGTGATCTTAAGTTGAAAACCAGCCATTGACTAGTTTTACTTATTTTTCCTGTAACCTCATACTTTACATTTAGTGTTGAAACTTATCTGCCAGACACAGCCAAGTTTGAGAATATGTTGAACTCATTTTACAGCAGAAGGGGCTGCTGGTACACTCGCATACCATACTCTCTAGTCCACTCAGATGTGTTTGTGGATTTCAATTATTTCTAATAATGGAAGTAAAGTACCCGGTATATTATGGAAGTAAAGTAACCGGTATATTATGGAAGTAAAGTAACCGGTATATTATGGAAGTAAAGTAACCGGTATATTATGGAAGTAAAGTAACCGGTATATTATGGAAGTAAAGTAACCGGTATATTATGGAAGTAAAGTAACCGGTATATTATGGAAGTAAAGTAACCTGTATATCTCTGGAAGCGAATGAATGAGTATAATTGTATATACATCAACTACAAAACAATATACAGTAAACTATTTACTGAAAAACAAGTTATATCCAATTCTGAGAGTGGGCTAGAGATTATAGCATCCGAGTGTACCAGCAATATAACCTGTATATATTAAGGGAGCCCACCTCGCTTGTTTTCTCTTTCTCTCCCTCTCTCTTTGGCTTGTATCAATTCGGCCCCATTCAACCTACTGTTTAAAGACGTTTACCCCCATCTAGGTGTCAATATTTTCCTGGTGAGTGGTAGCGAGCCAGCATATATATATTTTTGTTTTGATAGCAAGCTAAATTTGTAAATTTTTCGATAGAAAAATGTCTCCGGCGAAGCCGCATTTCTCCATACATTGCTGGCTCGCTATCGCTCGCCATAAAGATATCGACACCTGGATGGGGATAAACGTCTTAAAACAGTAGGCTGAATGGGGCCGAATGGATACAAGCCAGAGAAAAGGAGAAAAAGAGAAAACAAGCAGGTGACCCCCCCTGAATATGTGCGTGTCAGTTTAGTGAGTGGACTAATATGGACTGCTCTGACATCTGGCCTCCTTGAGATGATATAAGTAAGTGAGGACAGCATTGGGCACACTCCAAGGGAAGCTACACACCAACGCATTTCCTGCCAACCTCTATCGGCAACTCTGGTCTGATAGTTGGTTATTTCCCCTTGAACATGGTTTGACTTCCTAGTTCATTAAGGCTTTTAGTGTGTTAGCGCCTAATCCGATAGTCTCCCCCCTTCAATCCATATCTCTCTCTCTCTCTCTCTCTCTCTCTCTCTCTCTCTCTCTCTCTCTCTCTCTCTCTCTCTCTCTCTCTCTCTCTCTCTCTCTCTCTCTCTCTCTCTCTCTCTCTCTCTCTCTCTCTCTCTCTCTCTCTCTCTCTCTCTCTCTCTCTCTCTCTCTCTCTCTCTCTCTCTCTCTCTCTCTCTCTCTCTCTCTCTCTCTCTCTCTCTCTCTCTCTCTCGTTACTTTTTCCTTCACTCAACAAAATGTCGTTAATCACAAAGGCCCTTCCAATCCTTTATCATTGTACTCCTTTCATTCACTTCCAACGTTTTCTACACGAGTTTACTTAGGCGGGTGCCCAACTCCGAAAGGAGTTGAAATAGGGGAACTATCCCTCCGCCAAAGGCGGCTTTCTAG
Organism: Paralithodes platypus; assembly: GCA_032716605.1. NCBI lineage: Eukaryota > Metazoa > Arthropoda > Malacostraca > Decapoda > Lithodidae > Paralithodes > Paralithodes platypus. The sequence goes on from CM064487.1 coordinate 131,271,673, forward strand.
GGCCTTTCCTAGCTGATGCCGAGAGGATTGGGTTCTAGTCATGTGGTGATGGGCTGGTCTATCAGAGTGAGAACTGAGCGATCTCTGCCATACCCATAGCTTACTCTGACTGTTCCTTTTACTTATATATCTTCTAGATCTCAAGTGACGGCGTCTTTTCCATGGATCGACCTCCCTACTGCCAACCTAAAAGTTGGCAGATTGGGAGCCAAAGCGTCACATTTTTCCCTTGCCCCTCAACTTTCCCTTCATAATTGCTGAGGGGCACAGGGCCTTGGGTGGGGCTTTGGTTTCCCGGGCGTTTCCGCGCCCTCCTCAGCTCCCTGCCTTAGAGTGGCTTCGGTCACCCGGGCTTTGTTAGTGGTAAGCAGGGAGGGTTTTGTGGGGGCGCTCTATGGCCTTGGCTTTGCTCGGGACCTTGGGGCTGTTCGGCCAGGCAGCCTGGGGAACAACAACAACACGAGTTTACTTTCTCTTTGTTTATATATAAATGTCTTCCATTCCGTAATTATGCACCCTTCCTGCTTGTAAATAGTCCATTCCCCTCAATAAACCCTCTGAGTAACATACGTCCTTCTTAAACTGCATAAGATCGTCCAACTTTAGCTGGAATAAATGGTAAAAAAACGTCATGGTGCTGAAGGAGTTAAATATCCTGGCCTTCATACATTTGGCTTTATATAATTCTTCTTACTGTTTCCTTTCACATCCTTCTTTCTCATTTAAATTTTTGTACTACCCTACTACAACTTATCTTCTTATTTGTCCTGCCTTTCCCTGTCATCTTTTATCATGTATCATATTTTCCTTATTCCTTGATCTTTCTATTCACACTTCACCTCCCGAATTGTCCTTCTTTCTTCCTCATCTCCCTCTATTCTCTCCTCCTCCTCCTTCTCTTCCTCCTATCATATCCGAAATTCCATGTCAGTCTTTCCATGCTACGGGGTGTTTTCTCTCAACTATTTCCACGCTAGGCGTAAGCTAGAGGGAGTGGTGGGTGGGGAGGAGCCTTCTGCTGTACTATACTATTGTCTACCTTGTAGTTGGTAACTTAGCAGTGTGGATATCCAAACTGCCCCGTAAGGATCAATAGGTATGTTGCAGAATGTAAGTCTTTTGTATTCCTTTGTATTCCTCTATTATCCCTCCTCCCTCTCACTTACCCCTCCACCTCCTTCCCTCCTCTCCCTACTCTATCATCCCTCCTCTCCCTACTCTATCATCCCTCCTCCTTCCCTCCTCTCCCTACTCTATCATCCCTCCTCCTTCCCTCCTCTCCCTACTCTATCATCCCTCCTCTCCCTACTCTATCATCCCTCCTCCTTCCCTCCTCTCCCTACTCTATCATCCCTCCTCCTTCCCTCCTCTCCCTACTCTATCATCCCTCCTCCTTCCCTCCTCTCCCTACTCTATCATCCCTCCTCCTTCCCTCCTCTCCCTACTCTATCATCCCTCCTCCTTCCCTCCTCTCCCTACTCTATCATCCCTCCTCCTTCCCTCCTCTCCCTACTCTATCATCCCTCCTCCTTCCCTCCTCTCCCTACTCTATCATCCCTCCTCCTTCCCTCCTCTCCCTACTCTATCATCCCTCCTCCTTCCCTCCTCTCCCTACTCTATCATCCCTCCTCCTTCCCTCCTCTCCCTACTCTATCATCCCTCCTCCTTCCATCCTCTCCCTACTCTAGCATCCCTCCTCCTCTCCCTACTCTATCATCCCTCCTCCTTCCCTCCTCTCCCTACTCTATCATCCCTCCTCCTTCCCTCCTCTCCCTACTCTATCATCCTCCTCCTTCCCCCTCTCCTACTCTATCATCCCTCCTCCTTCCTCCTCTCCCTACTCTATCATCCCTCCTCCTTCCCTCCTCTCCCTACTCTATCATCCCTCCTCCTTCCCTCCTCTCCCTACTCTATCATCCCTCCTCCTTCCCTCCTCTCCCTACTCTATCATCCCTCCTCCTTCCCTCCTCTCCCTACTCTATCATCCCTCCTCCTTCCCTCCTCTCCCTACTCTATCATCCCTCCTCCTTCCCTCCTCTCCCTACTCTCATCCCTCCTCCTCTCCTCCTCCTACTCTATCATCCTCCTCCTCCTCTCTACTCTATCATCTCCCTCCTCCTTCTCCTCTCCCTACTCTCATCCTCTTCCTTTCCCCTTTTCTCTTCTCCCCTCTCTTCCTCCTCGCTTCGTTCTCCTGTGTTCGTCTCCCTCGTCCTTTCCCCTTTTCCTCTTTTATACTACCTCCTCCTCCTCCTCTTTTCCTCTACCTCCTGTCTTCTCTCTCTTCCTCCTTTTCTCTCCCTCCTCCTCCTTCACTATAGTCTCTCTTCTCATTTTCCACTCCCTCTTGTTATATTCCCCCCTCCCCTTCTCCCCCTATTCCATACTCCCTCTTCCTTCTCTAGTCTCCCGTTTTCTCATCCCTCCCCATTCCTCCTCTTTTCTCACCCCCTCGACTCTCCCCCACTCCCCTCCACCTCCTCCAGTCTCCCTTCCTCCCCCCCCCCCACCTCCCTTCCTCCCCTTTCGTTATAACTTTGCTCCTCCCGCCCCCAAACTTCTCACCGTGTACACTGTGAGAGACCAAGAGAGATTTACCCTCGCCCAGACCTTAATACTGGCGTCTTAGAGGGTTATTTTGATATGTATTTTATTATTATTATTATTATTATTATTATTCACGTTTCTTCCATTTCAAAAAATGTATTATTAGTTTACTCCCTAGACTTAGAAAACGCATCTCCGAACCCCCTTCACACTAAAAAACCCGTCCTCCAGACCCCTTTCAAGCTAAATATGTATATTTTTCGGTAGAAAAATGAGCAGGCTTAAAGACGGTTTCTCCTGAATTGCAAGCTCGATATTGCTCGCCCAGGAATTATCGACACGTTATAAGGTTGAAGCGTCTTATAATCGCCAAACTAATGAGGTAAATCGTCTTAAAATCTCCAAACAAATGGAGTAAAACAAGTAGGCTCCGATTAGACCCACCCTGCACCAGATAGGGTTAATAGGTCAGAGTTTGGCTAATAAAGGAACACATAAAGGAAGTTGGTATGGGTTTCCTCCCGTGTATAAACAAAGATAATAAAGGAACACATAAAGGAAGTTGGTATGGGTTTCCTCCCGTGTATAAACAAAGATAATAAAGGAACACATAAAGGAAGTTGGTATGGGTTTCCTCCCGTGTATAAACAAAGATAATAAAGGAACACATAAAGGAAGTTGGTATGGGTTTCCTCCCGTGTATAAACAAAGATAATAAAGGACCATATAAAGGAAGTTGGTATGGGTTTCCTCCCGTGTATAAACAAAGATAATAAAGGAAGTTGGTATGGGTTTCCTCCCGTGTATAAACAAAGATAATAAAGGAACACATAAAGGAAGTTGGTATGGGTTTCCTCCCGTGTATAAACAAAGATAATAAAGGAACACATAAAGGAAGTTGGTATGGGTTTCCTCCCGTGTATAAACAAAGATAATAAAGGGAACACATTAAAGGAAGTTGGTATGGGTTTCCTCCCGTGTATAAACAAAGATAATAAAGGAACGCATAAAGGAAGTTGGTATGGGTTTCCTCCCGTGTATAAACAAAGAAGTTACCGCCGTCTTCGTTGTTCGTAACCCTTTCAGTTCTATCCCGCATTGTGTTTATCTTCCTTTGTTTTTTTTTTCTTTGTCTGGCTATCATTAAGGGGCGTGACCTGCTTTTAGTGATTTCTGTCCTTTACTCTCTTTCTCTGGCTTGTATCCATTCGGCCCCATTCAGCCAACTAATTTAAGACGTTTATCCCCATCTAGGTGTCGATTTCTTCCTGGCGAGCGATAGCGAGCCAGCATTATATGAAGAAATCCGGCTTTGCCGGAGACATTTTTCTATCGAAAAATGTACAAATTTAGCCTGCTGTCCAACAAAAATAAAAAATAAGCTGGCTCGCTACCGCTCACCAGTAAAAAATTGACACCTGGATGGGGATAAACGTCTTAAAACAGTAGGCTGAATGGGACCAAATAGATACAAGCCAGAGAAAGATAGAAAAGAACAGAACAAAACCAGGTCACCCCCCTTAAACTATTAAAAGGGAGAATGTGCATGTATTTATTTGTTTTCATTTAATTTTATTTTATTTGTTTCGTTCCTCCCTAGACCACCATCATGCTATACAAGAAAGAGAAATTGTAAATGGTTCGTTAGAAGGACTATTCTTCCAAAATTACAGGTTCGTTATCGCTCGCCAGGAAGAAAATCGACACATAAATGACATGAAAGGTTTTGAAATTGACGAAGAAATGGGACGAAAAGTCTTATAGTCTTCACCCTTGTAATTCCCAAGATCCTTCCTAAATTGCACAAAATCGTAAAATAATGACCAGAATAAACTGCTAAAATAATGACCAGAATAAACTGCTAAAATAATGACCAGAATAAACTGCTAAAAATGAACCAGAATAAACTGCTAAAATAATGACCAGAATAAACTGCTAAAATAATGACCAGAATAAACTGCTAAAATAATGACCAGAATAAACTGCTAAAATAATGACCAGAATAAACTGCTAAAATAATGACCAGAATAAACTGCTAAAATAATAACCAGAATAAACTGCTAAAATAATAACCAGAATAAACTGCTCAAATAATGACCAGAATAAACTGCTAAAATAATAACCAGAATAAACTGCTAAAATAATGACCAGAATAAACTGCTAAAATAATAACCAGAATAAACTGCTAAAATAATAACCAGAATAAACTGCTAAAATAATAACCAGAATAAACTGCTAAAATAATAACCAGAATAAACTGCTAAAATTCGTCATGATCTTCATAGCATTAAGGGCAGATTTTCACTTGAGGGATTTTTTTCTTGACCCTTTCTCCCTCATGGTTCGCCCCATTGTTTTTGATATTATAAGACGTTCCCCCCATTAGTTTGGCGATTTTAAGAACTTTCGCCCCATTTCTGTCAATTTTAAGACTTTTCGTGCCATTTAGGTGTCGATTTTTTCCTGGCGAGCGATAGCGAGCCTGTAATTTAAGAGGAACCGTCCTTCGGCCGGGACATTTTTCTATCGAAAAATGTACAAATTTATCTTGAAAGGGGGTCTAGGGGCTGGAATGTTAAGCTTGATGGAAGTCTAGGAAACACACTAAAAACCTCCCCTTAACTACTGAATCCTCTATAGCACTCTCTCTCTCTCTCTCTCTCTCTCTCTCTCTCTCTCTCTCTCTCTCTCTCTCTTTTATTTGCCGGAGGGAACAGAGGGTGGGGAGAGAGCCTTCTTCTTTGCTATCCTCTCAGGTTAGCTATCTCTACTAGAATTAAGTCCTGACCACCTCGCTGGGATTGTAAGGTCTGTGTGGTCAGTGTATATATGTAAGTATATGTAAATCTCTCTCTCTCTCTCTCTCTCTCTCTCTCTCTCTCTCCTCTTAACCAGATGATGAGAGTTTTCCTAGTTTGTAAACTCAAGCCACTTACTACTTTGGCGAAGGAGAAGTTCATTAAAACTTTTCTGTCGTTTCTCTGTAGCATAATGTCGCCTGGTGTTCATCTATGCTATCGATCTATCGATCTATCTATCTATCTACCTATCTATCTAAGTATCTATGTCTTGAAAAATCGCTTGTAATGGGGAGAACTTTGTTTTATGTATATTATTTCATTAATTATGTATTGTTCATTTTGTTTTAGTTTCCTCCCTAGACCTTCATCAAGCTTTAACGAAATACCCCCAAGAACCCCCTTCGTGATAATGTTTTGCAGTTTTCGGTACAAAAATAACCCTGCCGAAAGCCAGTTCCTCTAATATTGATCGTATGGAAAAAATCGACACCTAAATGGCACAACAGGTTTTAAAAATGACAAAGAAATGGGGCGAAAGGGCTTAAAATAGTCAGACTGGCGGGGCTAAACATGAGGGAGAAGGGTGTCCGGACAAAATACCCTTATGTATGCACGGAATGTTCTTCACACACCTGATAAATATATAGGTAAACAACATCCACATATTATGGGGGGATGGTTGATGTTTCTGGACCCCCTTCTCCCTCATGTTTAGCACCATTAGTTTTCAATTTTAAGACGTTTGGCTCATTAGTTTTGCAATTTTAAGACTTTTCGCCCAATTGTCGTTTTTTTCAATAATAAGACCTTTTGTGCCATTTATATGTCGGTTTTTTTCCTGGCGAGCGATAGCGATCCTGCAGTTTAGGAGGACCCGGCCTTCGGCCAGGACATTTGTATGCCGAACAATTTACAAATCTATCTCGAAGGGGGATCTTGGGGATGATTTGTTTTTTTAAAGCTTGATGGAGGTCTAGGGAGGAAATAAAACACATAGTAAATAAATAAATATATGGACCAATCAATAAACCCTGCCCCCTTAACTAGCAACACATATATTACCCCTCAGCCTCTAGTTACACCAAGATCATAAAATACACATAATAATATATATTCGATTCAGCGTCAACACAATAACCTTCACTCTAAACAAAAATAATAATAATAATAATAATAATAATACATAGCATTAATAAGTGCACAATATATCTTAGATTTTGTTACAGTCATTTGTTATGGTGAATGTACTAAAGGATTATCATTTTCTGGACCACCTTTTCCCTTATGTTTAGCCCAATGCGTTTTGAGATTTTCAGATGTTCGCCCCATTAGTTTTGCAAGTTTAGGACCTTTCACCCTATTTGTTTGTCTATTTTAAGATCTGTTGTGCCATTTAGGTAACGAATTTTTCTTGGCGAACGTCAGCGAGCCTGCATTTTTGGGAGGAACCGGCCGAAAAATGCACAACTTTATCTCGATGGGAGGTCTTAGTGGATCTTGATGGAGGTCGAGCGAGGAAACTAAAATAGGAGATAATCAAAATATATATTTTTTTAAATTTCTCCCCCTAACATTTCATCCTAAAACAAATAATACATAGAATAAAATGGTGGACAAGTATTCCTAGATGGCCAGTGCATTGGTATAATGAACTGTACTTCAGGTTAGCTTTTGTTTTTCTGGACCCCCTTCTCCCATATAATGTTCTAGCCCCAATATTTGTTTAAAGTATATAACATTCGCCCCATCAATTAGTGATTTCAATACCTTTCCTTGTCAAACTTAAGGCGTTTTGTGCTATTTAGGTGTCGGTTTGTCCCTGGCGCGCGATAGCGAGCCTGTAACTTAGGAGGAACCAGATTTCGGCCTGGAAATTTTTCTACCGAAAATGTACACATTTATCTCGAAGGAGGGTCTTGGGGGCATTTTTTAAGATTGATGGATGGCTAGCGAGCAAATAATAATAATAATAATAATAATAATAATAATTAATACATAAATATTTAAATGCATAAATAAATAGAGCCAACAAAGTATCTCGTTCAAGGGAAGCAAATAATAATGTTTGTTATTCGTAGTGTGAGTACCTGGCCGTAAAGCTAGTGTCACACATTACCTGGTCCAAATAATTAGTCCACAAATCCTGAATCCTAACCTCTGTAACTCAAATAGGGCTAAAGCGAATGGGCTGTAAATTTTCACACCAATTTTACTCTTCCTAAAAGGTAGAAATATTAGCTCGATTACTATAGTCATTTGTGGGTTACAGATTTTATTGGTCAAGAGTTCTGTCCTACCTATTTGGAACAAGGTATAGCATGCTTTCCCTTTATCGGTGACTCCTTTGGTCTGGCAGCTTATAATTTGCATATGTTTAAGAATGTTGTTACCAAAGTTAAGTTTTCGACAGCAATGCGCGGGATCACATAAATTATGCCAGAAAATGTTGGCCATTGAAACTTGACAATAAATGATCTAGCGCGACAACTTTTATTGTCAACATTCGATGATCAACATTATTCTGGAAACATTTCAGGGATATTTTACACTCGTATAGTCTGATGATAGATTAATTTAAGTGACATAATAATGTAAACAGTTGACCTCAGAAGCTGCCAGAGCCTTGTTGACGATAAATGCTGACGATAAAAGCTTTTGTGTGATACCGGGTTTACGTTTAATTGCTGGACCATACACGATTAAAGGAACAACAACATAATATATGAGCAGCAAATCCTTGACATAGCAACCCCATATATATATATAGTCAAATCCTTGACATAGCAACCCTATATATATATATAGTCAAATCTGACGACAACAAACAAACAGTAACAATCTAACAAATACTAATAATCTAACAAAGAATACCGCTAACAATCTAATACTGACAATCTAACAAAATATAACAATATAATTAAGTTACAATTTAACATATACTAACAATCTAGCTAACAGCAAAACATGTAAATACGAACACACATATTTTAACACCAAACTTTTGTAAGCATGAAAACTGATAGTAATATTTTGCCCTTCCATTTTTGTAATATAATATCCTTAGTATTTTATTCGGTAACAGCAGAAAAATTAAGGTATAGTCCTGCACGAGACGATAACCTGGTTCTTCAAATAATAACTTGGGTCGAGTGGGTACGGTGCCCAACTCTCACAAACATACCCGAGTGAGTGGGTTCGAATCCTGGTCACGATACATCTCTCTCAACCTGTCCGAAATTATCATTACAGTTTACGTGTTCCATTTTACAGACACCTAGGTTATTATGTGCTCTTCAAGCCGTGCTGGTGAATATTACAACACGAATTAATATTATCGATAATGGCACCGACAGTTAGTCAAGTCGTAACATAGAGCAATATCTAAATGGTAATGTATAATCGTGAACAATATATAATTCTCAGTATAAAAGGAATATCTATATTGAAGTAAGTAATACACTGTAAGCATAGCGTGTTTATATACAACACAGATATTACACATAAAGGGACAATGATCGGTTTGTTCAATTGAGTGTAAAATTATCAAACGCTTAGTGTGTCTTATCATTCATGCTACCATTAAACGAATCATTAACCCTTCGACTATGAATGACTTTTCTTACTACTGTTGACTATAACAAACAAAAAATATATCGTCTAACATAAACCAAAAATAAATGAAAATACGGTCATTATTCCGAATATAATGTATAATTTTACATGTTAATTAATATTGTTTGTAGTACTTACCCTGGCGTGGAGGAAGACAGTAAAAGCACCAGTATGTAGTGTGTGTGTGGTCGGGTCAGCGGGCTACCCCCATCATGCTGAGCGGGGTACGACAATCACCACAACAACAACAACAACAATAACAACAACAGGTGATACAGGAGGACCAGTGCCACCCTCACCTTGGCACTTGGAAGCACTTTACCCTTCCTCCTGCAAATGCCAGACGATTTTGTACGGCTTTGGAAGGACACTAAGGGTATCTGAGTTAACTATTTCAAATAATACCAGCTAGTTAAGACCCCTCAAGAGTTAGGTCAGAGCACTGTTATCCGATTTTCTATTTACACTGTATACCACTGCACCGAAAGGAACCTCACTTGGCACTTATTTCTAGGATTATTTAACACTCGGCTTATTACTATCGCTGTTTCTTGACTGTTATCCGGACGGGCCGCTTTTCACACGGGTTTCACTAGAGCATTAACTGTTCTTTTCTCATTCGTTAGCCTAGAATCTGAAATAGGGTGCTCTTCCACTGAGACGCCACTGCGGTACCTGCGGAAAAGGAGAGAAATATATAAGTATATTATGTATATTTGATAATATAGAAGGCCAACGAAACTACTGGACATTGTCTAAGAGAGATCTTGCTCTATTTGCAAAGTTATAATGAAAGGATTTGCTTTCAATATAATAATTTATACACTCGTTGTTCAGGCTACCGTCAAATGATCATAAATCGGCTTAGAAACCTGTTGGTACCAAAAGTCAATGTTTGAGGTACCAACTACAATTATTAAATACATAAAATGCGATTTAATTTGAATGAACACTATTAAGCCTGTGAGATATTGTCCATTTCCGTATTTGCCAACCCGCCCCCTTATGTGTGTATGGATCACCGTGAGAGCGAGATGCTGCCTTGACGACTGACATGGGTGAAGTGGAGGCTGGTGGAGGTAGTGTCGGCTTATAAAGTCTCGGGCTCCCCTTCCTCCACCACCACCCTCCTCCTATCCCCTCAGTTGCCAGATTCAGCGAGTTGTGTAAGAGGGGAAAAGAGGGAATTGGGTGATGAAATTAGGACATATAATTATGATGATGAAAGACGCATAAGTGGAAGTAATAGAGAAATAGGTGGTGGTAATAGAGGCATAGGTGGTGGTAATAGAGCAATAGGTGGTGGTAATAGAGCAATATGTGGTGGTAATAGAGGAATAGGTGGTGATAATAGAGCAATAGGTGGTGGTAATAGAGGCATAGGTGGTGGTAATAGAGGCATAGGTGGCATAAGTGGTGTGACTTGGATACATCATGATGTCAGATTACTAGGTGGTGACAAAAGGAGTAATAGTGGTGGTAAACAGGATAGAGAAATAATAAGATGATAGAGAAATAATAAGATGATAGAGAAATAATAAGATGATAGAGAAATAATAATGATGATAGAGAAATAATAAGATGATAGAGAAATAATAAGATGATAGAGAAATAATAAGATGATAGAGAAATAATAAGATGATAGAGAAATAATAATGATGATAGAGAAATAATAAGATGATAGAGAAATAATAAGATGATAGAGAAATAATAAGATGATAGAGAAATAATAAGATGATAGAGAAATAATAAGATGATATAGAGAAATAATAAGATGATAGAGAAATAATAAGATGATAGAGAAATAATAAGATGATAGAGAAATAATAAGATGATAGAGAAATAATAATGATGATAGAGAAATAATAAGATGATAGAGAAATAATAAGATGATAGAGAAATAATAAGATGATAGAGAAATAATAAGATGATAGAGAAATAATAATGATGATAGAGAAATAATAAGATGATAGAGAAATAATAAGATGATAGAGAAATAATAAGATGATAGAGAAATAATAAGATGATAGAGAAATAATAAGATGATAGAGAAATAATAAGATGATAGAGAAATAATAAGATGATAGAGAAATAATAAGATGATAGAGAAATAATAAGATGATAGAGAAATAATAAGATGATAGAGAAATAATAAGATGATAGAGAAATAATAAGATGATAGAGAAATAATAAGATGATAGAGAAATAATAAGATGATAGATAAATAATAAGATGATAGAGAAATACAGTAAGCAAGTGGTAGTGAAAGTGGCATGGGGGTTATAATATAAATAATCATTTGTGCTTGTGGTTTAGTGTTGAAAGGAGGAAATACTTCTGAGAGCTAGATAAGGTGCTCTTTGTGATTGTGAGATACCAAAAAACATGAGAGACGACGCACATAAAACGAACTCCCCCAAGATGAATGTGTACATTTTTCGGTAAGAAAATGTCCCGGTCACTCCTAAATTACAGGCTCGCTATCACTCATCGACACCTTAAAGCCGGTATCACCACGAGAGCTTTTATAGTAAACTTTCAATGATCAACAGTTCTGGAATATTTTGCACTGGTATCGGAAACTAGATTGATGCTTGATAATTTAGGTGACAAAAATATTTAAAATGTTGCCCTTATAAGCTGCCAGACTGGTGTTGAGGATAAATGTTGAGGGAAAAAGCGCTCGTGTGATACCGGCTTAAATGGCACTAAAGGTCTTAACATTGGCAAAGAAATGGAGCGAAATGTCTAAAATCGCCAAACTAATGGGGCAATCGTTTAAAATCTAGAATAAGTATGAGGGAGAAGGTGGGCCCAGAAAGAAAAAACTATCAAAGCACCCCCCCCCCCCCACCCCCCCCCCACCCCCCCCCCCCCCCCCACCCCCCCCCCCCCCCCCCCCCCCCCCCCCCCCCCCCCCCACCCCCCCCCCCCCCCCCCCCCCCCCCCCCCCCCCCCTACTATCAACAACCTACTGTATAAGGTTACCCTGATCGTATAACTAACTAAGATCCTTGAAGATCATGAGTGGTTATAAATCCTGACACTTCATAGCAAGAGGGTAATTGTTGACACATTATCTAAATCATTCCATTTTAAGATCGTCTTTCATAAGCTTAACCCCTTCAGCAACAGGACTCCTTTTTATCTTTTATTCTGCCTAAAATTAAACGATTGTATGCAGTTTAAGAAGGACCTATGCTATTCTAAGGGTATATTGAGTTCGTATAATTACCCCTTTGAGTCCTAGAGGTATATTTCCAGTTAAAGAAAAACGTTTAATGGTAACCAGAATATGATGAAAATTAAGTCATGGATGGTAGCTACAAAGGCCGTTCGGAGAAAAGAGAGAGATGCTACCAACAGAGATAGACATTGGACACAAAAGCAAGTTTTAATACTGTGGTACACACATATTTTCTTTCAGATAATCGAAATATACGAATAGAAAGATGATATATATATATATATATATATATATATATATATATATATATATATATATATATATATATATATATAATATAATTATATCCATTTTGGTCAATATGTACATAATTATCTAAAGCCATATATTCGCCGTTATGACATGTAATTACACAAGTGTCGATGACAAATCCCAACACATTTCAAAATGTACTTTTCTTCACTTTTTGACATGACACGTGTGACGGATGTGCCACGAACATTATTAAATATATATATTTTTACATTGAAGCTTAGGATGGGGAAAATCGCTGTTTTCGGTCAGAGCTCTAACGCCTTCAGTATACGGTGACGTCATTCTGGCTGGATACTGGCTAACAGTAAACGATTTAATGAACCTTAGGAAGAATCTCTGGGTAATCAAGATTATAATGAGCCCTCGGACTTCCACAGATATTTTAAACTAATTGAACTCGTCTGATGGTACCTAAAAGTAATATAAAGAAAAGCGTCATCATCTGCTGATTGGAAACACGTTCTGAAGAAAGGAGAGGGTTAGGTGAGAAATATTATATCTGGTGATTTTAACCCTTTTAGTATAAGATGAGTTTTTCCTTTCTTTTGTTTATTCTGGCTAACCTTAGATGATATTATACATAGGAAGGACCTGCTGGAATCAGATGGAATATTAAGATTTGATATCATGGATTCTCAGACATCCTTAAAAGTTGAATAACATTGTCTTATGATAGCTAGAATAGAATGAAGAAAGGCACCCAGGTATGCTGAAGGGGTTAATTTGAAATGAATCATGATTCAGGGTATAGACTATGAGCCGTATTCTTAAACATATGCGGAAGGCGTTGTTTATACCATGGTGGACTAAGAAAGTGAGTGTTGATTTATGAAAGAGAACCTGATTTATGTTTATGTCTGCGTAATTCGCTCACCAATGCGTGGCGATTTACTTGTGTTAGGTTTAATAATATGGCCCTGTAGGATATATAGAGAGATCCCTTCCTTAGATGATGTGGGTGAAAATGAGCATCTATACTGATTTGTTGGAGTTCTCTTAGTATACGTAATATTATAGGATACAAAACTCTAAGAAGATCCCCACTACCCTATATAATTCTAGAAAGACCCCCACTACCCTATATAACTCTATAAAGACTCCCACTAGCCTATATAACTCTAGAAAGACCTCCGCTACCCTACATAACTCTACAAAGACCCACACTACCCTATATAACTCTAGAAAGACCCCCACTACCCTATATAACTACAAAGACCCCCACTAGCCTATATAACTCTAGAAAGACCCCCACTAACCTATATAACTCTACAAAGACCCCCACTAACCTATATAACTCTAGAAAGATCCCCACTACCCTATCTAACTCTACAAAGACCCCCACTACCCTATATAACTCTACAAAGACCCCCACTACCCTATATAACTCTACAAAGACCCCCACTAACCTATATAACTCTAGAAAGACCCCCACTACCCTATATAACTCTACAAAGACCCCCACTACCCTATATAACTCTACAAAGACCCCCACTACCCTATATAACTCTAGAAAGACCCCCACTACCCTATATAACTCTACAAAGACCCCCACTACCCTATAACTCTACAAAGACCCCCACTACCCTATATAACTCTACAAAGACCCCCACTAGCCTATATAACTCTAGAAAGACCCCCACTACCCTATATAACTCTACAAAGACCCCCACTACCCTATATAACTCTACAAAGACCCCCACTACCCTATATAACTCTACAAAGACCCCCACTACCCTATATAACTCTGCAAAGACCCCCACTACCCTATATAACTCTAGAAAGACCCCCACTACCCTATTTAACTCTAGAAAGACCCCCACTACCCTATATAACTATACAAAGACCCCCACTACCCTATATAACTCTAGAAAGACCCCCACTACCCTATTTAACTCTAGAAAGATCCCCACTACCCTATATAACTCTACAAAGACCCCAACTACCCTATATAACTCTACAAAGACCCCCACTACCCTATATAACTCTACAAAGACCCCCACTACCCTATATAACTCTACAAAGACCCCCACTACCCTATATAACTCTACAAAGACCCCCACTACCCTATATAACTCTACAAAGACCCCCACTACCCTATATAACTCTAGAAAGACCCCCACTACCCTATTTAACTCTAGAAAGACCCCCACTACCCTATATAACTCTACAAAGACCCCCACTACCCTATATAACTCTAGAAAGACCCCCACTACCCTATATAACTCTAGAAAGATCCCCACTACCCTATATAACTCTACAAAGACCCCCACTAGCCTATATAACTCTAGAAATACCCCCACTACCCTATATAACTATACAAAGACCCCCACTACCCTATATAACTCTACAAAGACCCCCACTACCCTATATAACTATACAAAGACCCCCACTACCCTATATAACTCTACAAAGACCCGCACTACCCTATATAACTCTAGAAAGACCCCCACTACCCTATATAACTCTACAAAGACTCCCACTACCCTATATAACTCTACAAAGACCCCCATTACCCTATATAACTCTACAAAGACCCCCACTACCCTATATAACTCTAAGAACATCCCCACTAGCCTATATAACTCTAGAAAGACCCCCACTACCCTATATAACTCTAGAAAGACCCTCACTAACCTATATATCTCTAAGAACATCCCCACTAGCCTATATAACTCTAAGAACACCCCCACTATCTTATATAACTCTAAGAACACCCCCACTAGCCTATGTAACTCTAAGAACACCCCCACTGGTCTATGCAACTCTAAGAACACCCCCACTATCTTATATAACTCTAAGAACACCCCCACTAGCCTATGTAACTCTAAGAACACCCCCACTGGTCTATGCAACTCTAAGAACACCCCCACTAGCCTATGTAACTCTAAGAACACCCCCACTAGCCTATGTAACTCTAAGAACACCCCCACTACCCTATATAACTCTAAGAATACCCCCACTAGCCTATGTAACTCTAAGAACACCCCCACTAGCCTATGTAACTCTAAGAACACCCCCACTAGCCTATATAACTTTAAGAAGACTCCCACTAGCCTATATAACTCTAAAAACACCCCCACTAGCCTATATAACTTTAAGAAGACTCCCACTAGCTTATGTAACTCTAAGAACACCCCCACTAGCCTATGTAACTCTAAGAACACCCCCACTACCCTATATAACTCTAAGAATACTCCCACTAGCCTATGTAACTCTAAGAACACCCCCACTAGCCTATGTAACTCTAAGAACACCCCCACTAGCCTATATAACTTTAAGAAGACTCCCACTAGCCTATGTAACTCTAAGAACACCCCCACTAGCTTATGTAACTCTAAGAACACCCCCACTACCCTATATAACTCTAAGAATACCCCCACTAGCCTATGTAACTCTAAGAACACCCCCACTAGCCTATATAACTCTAAGAATACCCCCACTAGCCTATGTAACTCTAAGAACACCCCCACTAGCCTATATAACTTTAAGAAGACTCCCAGTAGCCTATATAACTTTAAGAAGACTCCCACTAGCCTATATAACTCTAAGAACTCTAAGAACTCTAAGAACTAACCTATATAACTCTAGAAAGACTCCCACTAACCTATATAACTCTAAGAACACCCCCACTATCCTATATTACTCTAGAAAGACCCTCACTAACCTACAGTATGTATATAACTCTAAGAACATCCCCACTAGCCTATATAACTCTTAAGAACACCCCCCGCCCCCCAACGCACACACTAACCTATATTACTCTAGAAAGACCCCCCCCCCCCACTAGCCTCTAAAACTCTAGGAAGTGACTGTCCACTGTCGATCGGCCCTGTACACATTAATTGCTCTTCCGAACCACCACATGCAACCAACGCCCTCCTTGCCACCACTCCGGCCCCGCGTGACCCACTTCTGTATCGGCCCCCTCTTCGGACAATATCGGTTTATAAGCTCGCCTGATGACTCTCCTCCCTGAAACCTTCCGATATACCCGGCTAATAACCACGGCCGCGGATAATCTATAACTCAATCAATGACCTATAATTAAGAGTAACCGGAATTTTGGGCACGATTGTTGAGAGAAGGGGCTCGTGATGTGGTGGTGGTGGTATTGATGGTGGTAGTGGTGGTGGTGGTATTGGTGGTTATGGTGGTGGTAGGGGTGGTAGTGGGGGTACTAGTATTGATGGTAGTAGTGGTGGTGGTTGTGGTAGTGGTGGTATTAATGATGGGGTGATGGTAGTGGAGATATTGGTGGTGTTTGTTGGTAGCGGTGGTAGTAGTAGTAGTACTAATAATATGGTGGTAGAGATATTGGTGTTAGGGTGGTGGTGGTGGAATTGGAGGTATGGATAGAGGGGTGATTAATGGAGGAGATATTGGGGGTTATAAAAGAAAGTGATGACGTTTAGATGAGACCGCTAAGGGGGAGGGAGGGACAAGGACACGGTATAGTACAGGACGGGGTAGAGAAGATAGTTTTAGTAATGGAGAATTATGGGGGTTTTGTTACGTTGTTATTGATTTTATTTTATTAATATTTTTATTAGTTTATTTATTTCCTATTTCATTATTTTATTTTATTTTTTGTTTTTATTTTGTTTTTTACGGATAATGCGTGAACACATTAGAATCCACCTCACAATCCAAACTGTCTTTCAGCAGAGTTTGGTCTTACTACGCTACCGCCCGATTATTGCAAGGATGCTGCCATAGTACAAGTTGTCTGACTAAATAGTAATATATTGTGTGTAATACAAGTGTAAGGGGCCACCTCGTGTTCTCTCTCTCTCTCTCTCTCTCTCTCTCTCTCTCTAATATTAATAACTAATATTAATAACTCTATTAATATTAAATATTAATTAATAACTATTAATAACTCTCTCTAACTAATATTAATTTCCCTACCCAGTAACTATCGTCCAATTAGCTTAACCTCAGTTGTATGTAAAATGCTAGAAACGGTCATACGAGACAGACTCGTAAATCACTTAGAGGAAAATAACATACTTAAAGATACTCAACACGGCTTTCGTAAAAAACGTTCCTGTTTAACAAACCTCTTAGACTTCTTCCACGATATCCTCAACCTCTACGATGAGAGTAAAGCTGTAGATATTATATACCTTGATTTTCAAAAGGCCTTTGACAAAGTTCCCCACAAACGTTTACTGCTAAAACTAAAAGCGCATGGAATACAAGACGGTGTGTTGAAATGGATAGAAAATTGGCTCAGCGACAGAAAGCAAAGGGTAGTCATAAACGGTAAGGCATCTAAATGGACCAATGTAAGTAGCGGGGTACCCCAGGGATCGGTACTAGGACCAATTCTCTTTCTAATTTACATCAACGACATAGATGAGGGTCTCACCTGTACAATCTCAAAATTTGCTGACGATACAAAAATTGCAAATAGCGTACTCTCAAAAGAACAAGTTGACGATATGCAACACAATCTAGATAAATTGTCATGTTGGGCCCAAATTTGGCAAATGAGTTTCAATGCGGATAAATGTAAAGTACTACATGTCGGATACCTAAATGAGAAAGCAAACTATTCGATGAATGGCACTCAGCTTAAGAATGTAAACAGAGAAACTGATCTGGGAGTAACAATATCGAGTAACCTAAAACCGAGTCAACAATGTTCAGAAGTTGTTAAGAAGGCAAACAAAATAATTGGCTTTATAGGCAGGTCATTTGAGCATAAATCCAAAGAAGTTATCCTAACCCTTTACAATTCCTTAGTCCGCCCTCTTCTGGAATACTGCGTTCAATCCTGGTGCCCTTATTACCAAAAAGATATAAACAAGCTAGAACGAGTTCAACGTAGAGTTACCAAAATGATACCTAGCCTAAAGAACAAACCATACGAAGAGCGTCTTAGAGAATTAAATCTATTTCCTTTAACCCAGCGCAGATTAAGAGGCGACTTAATTCAAGTGTTCAAAATCATCAAAGGCATCGACAATATGAACTGTAGTAAGTACTTCACTATCGACCAATCTAATTACACGCGGGGAAACGGTTGCAAATTATTGGTAAATCTTTTAACTCGCACGAATCTAAGAATTTCTTCTTCAATCGAGTTGTCAACTTGTGGAATGGGCTTCCCCGAGACGTTATAGACTGCAGCACCGTTGATTCATTTAAATTGCGCCTAGACAAATATCTCGCATCAAACCCGCGACTGACTGCGTTTGTAAATGAATAACTTTATCCTCCCCTCAGTTACTAACCCATATGTCCCCTACTAACTTCCTAGTCCTGCCACGTTAGTGGCAGGGCAGTAGTTCCCTTTCCAATGTTCCCTTACCCACTCTAAACCACTGTTTGGACACTTGATCCTCAGTGTTTTGGAGGACAAGCAACCTAGAAGGGTCACTAGACCTGTTGTTGCTTGATTTCCTTTGTACTCCTTTGTACTCCTTTGTACTCTCTCTCTCTCTCTCTCTCTCTCTCTCTCTCTCTCTCTCTCTCTCTCTCTGGGTTGTTTCCATTCGGCCCCATTCAGCCTACTATTTTAATATGTTTATCCCCATCAAAGTGTCGATTTTTTCCTGGCGAGCGGTAGCGAGCCAGCATATCGTATAAAATTGTTTTGACAGCAGGCTAAATTTGTACATTTTTCGATAAAAACATTTCTCCGGCGAAGCCGGATTTCTTCGTACAATGCTGGCTCACTATCGCTCGCCAGGAAGATATCGACACCTGGATGAGGATAAACGTCCTAAAACAGTAGGCTGAATGAGGACGAATGGATAGAAGCCAGAGAAAGATAAAAACAAAAACAGAAAAAGCAGGTCATCCCCCTTAAAGAAAAAACGTGCAGACGGCAGCAAGACATAATAAAAACCCAACACAATTATACCCGAGTAAAGTCAAATAACACAACCAGTTTGTTTGTGTCAGTGAGCTTTATCCTTTCCAATACGATGGTGGCTTTCTTCACTCTTACTGTATTTATCACGGTTTATTTAGTTTAGGAAGCTTAATTGAACTTGTCTGTACCCCTTCATTCCAAAAGTTCCTTCTTAAAATATTAAAAAATCGTTCCTCATTAGGCAGAAGATAGTCAAAATTGTGCTCAACTATTGTAGCAATGTTGTACTGTACGGATTAAAGGAAGTATGTAATGTCACACACACATACACACACACACCTTATATACTGTATATATATATATATATATATATATATATATTGAGTATATATCACAAATACACGTGAGCCATATATATATATATATATATATATATATATATATATATATATATATATATATATATATATATATATACTGTATATATATATATACCTGTATATATAATTATATATATATAGTATATATATATTATTTATGTATTTGTTTACATATTTATTTGAGTTCA
Source organism: Paralithodes platypus (assembly GCA_032716605.1). Taxonomy (NCBI): domain Eukaryota; kingdom Metazoa; phylum Arthropoda; class Malacostraca; order Decapoda; family Lithodidae; genus Paralithodes; species Paralithodes platypus. The sequence continues at coordinate 131,291,526 of CM064487.1, forward strand.
CATATTTATCAATTTAGCAAAAAATGTAACGTAATCAAGCGAAAAAGAGTAAATAGTAGAGATGTAGTAGCAATTGACTGTCAGAAAGGGAATTAATGATCACCTTTTTCAGCTAAGTCGTGAAATGCGATCGCCATAAATTTAGGCCCCGGGACCAAGTTTGGACAGCAGAGCAGGGGGGGGGGGGGGGGGGGGGGTGGCGACGTCAGCTAACCGTGACAGCTCAACGCAAAGAGGGACACTTTTTTATTATATATTTTGGTTATATATTATCGGGCTTCTTCTATACAATAATGAGAGAGAGAGAGAAAGAGAAAGGGGGGGGGGAATCAGGCACCATATATAATTCTACTGTTAATACTTACTCACTATACTAATTAACAGTATGTCGTCTTGGTTATTGTGATATTTTGTTTCATTATTATTGAAGGTTTGTATTGCTTTTGCCATGTTCAAGCAAAATATTATTAGTTTGCCCCCTAGACTAAAAAGAAATATATGTTGTTCTACCTGATGAAGATACCATGCAATTTCGAAAAAACATAGAAGAGTTAGAGGGTTAACTGAAATAGTCTTTAACACTTTGATTTTTAAAGAACCTTCCTATGCTGACTTAAATAGTCTGCCGGTAGCTAGAGTTGAATCAAATTGGAGTCCTTTGATTGTACAGGTAGAAGGATTATGAGAGGTTTTGATTCGTCTAAAATTATGTAAATATTATTTCAGTTGCCGATACCATTTCAAAAGACCATCTATATGCAAAGACAAAACTCTGTCATTCGATAATCTCGAACAAAGCTCTTATTTGAGTCCGCTATTGTACTTTACATATATCTCTCCTAGTGTAGTTTAAAAGCCCACAAGAAATCCATCACATTTATTGGGCTCAAGCCTTAATATATTACTCACAAAATGTATTATAATGTATCTTTTCAGGCTAATTGAACATTTTATTTTAACTTCAGTCACAACCATTTATATATCATGTATGTTCCACCAGAGTAAAGTCAGAATATTATGAGTAAAGCACAGAAAAATATGAGTAAAATTTGCAAAAGCTACCTCTCCTCTTCCCTGCGATACTGTGATAATTTGCAAAAGCTACCTCTCCTCTTCCCTGCGATACTGTGATAATTTGCAAAAGCTACCTCTCCTCTTCCCTGCGATACTGTGATAATTTGCAAAAGCTACCTCTCCTCTTCCCTGCGATACTGTGATAATTTGCAAAAGCTACCTCTCCTCTTCCCTGCGATACTGTGATAATTTGCAAAAGCTACCTCTCCTCTTCCCTGCGATACTGTGATAATTTCGAAAGGGGAGAGGGTGAGTGAGAGAGACCCCTTTGGATGTAAATATGAACATCATGAAGGGAAAAGCATTTATTGATTTGTTTATATATATATTTATATACTAATTTTTAGTTTCCTCTCTAGATCTCCACTAAGCTAACAACAAAAATACATAAATATAAAAAATAAAATAAATAAATAAAAACCTAAGACCCCCATTCGAGATAAATGTTTGCATTTTTTCAGTAGAAAAATGCCCCTATCAAATGCCGGTTCCTCCTTAATGCACGCTCGCTAACGCTCGCCAGGAAAACATCCACACCTAAATGACATAAAAGGTCTTTAAATTAATATAGAAATGGCGCAAAATGTCTTAAAATCATCAAATAATGGGGCTTAAAATGAGGGAGAAGTGGGTCCAGAAAAAAAAAATCTTTAACCCCTTCTGTACCGACGACGTCTTTTTAATTTTATTCTAGTTATATTTAGACGATTTTGTGCAGTTTAAGAAAGATCTGTGGTAGTGAATAGGGTTAAGTGAGATAGTTCGAAGCCTGTTATTTGCCGGAGAACCTTTTTAACTTAATAAAATCGTCTAATAGTAGCCAGAAAATAATGTCGCCGGTACAGAAGGGGTTAATTCCACCTCCAAGTACTATTGTGTCACGCAGCCATTAGCCCCTGGCCCTGCATGATCAATTTATTGGCGTTATACATTCAAACCATTGCTTCTGGTAAAGTGCCGTAATTACCCGTGATTACTCTGCCGATTATTGTATTTAGTAAGATGTGGGTTGGGCGGGTTTTTATTCCAGGTACCCGTAATCGTTCCTCGGGTCCAGGTGTTTTTTGTCCTATGTGACCTTCAAGTTATCAGATATTTCACTCAGATTAATACTGAACGTCGTAGTTTATAATCGTAAATTCGATTTCGCAAATACGAACAAAATACGTATATCGTATTTGTATTGTATGTATGTATGTATGTATGTATGTATGTATGTATAATATACTCAGGCACATACCCCATTGCTGAGGGTGGCCAATACAAGACAGAGCCCGAACATAAACAACATTTAAAGTTCCTATTCTCAGTGTCAGGGACCACTTTAGCGTTCCATCGTCCGTTTCTCTGTTTCGTCGAGTAGGAGAATTATACAAGGGGAGGAGGATACCTAGCCCCCTGCCCCCCGAAGGAAAAGTAGGACAATAAAAGAGACAGACAGAAACAGCTAAGGTTGGGTAGAGGATGCCAAACCTCACTCTGGATATGACTGTGTTATAATGATATGATGTAGAAGGACAGACATATTGCATGCCACAAACAGGTGTACAAGAAGTGATAATGTTAATGCTCTCAATTAACTGACACCGAAGTATAATTCATTCCTGCTACCACTTATTCAACTTAGTTTAGAGTTTTCGAAGTAAAGATGGTAAATTAACGCGTGTGTTGTATATGCATTAACATAATATACCGTAGATAGATAGATAGATAGATATAGATAGAAAGAGAGAGAGAGAGAGAGATTATCCTACACATTTAGTTAGGGAGATCTTTATGCTCAACAAATCCATGTGGTTGGTATTAAACTGATTACCTCATAAGATAATATAAGGATGCCTCAGGAATAACAAGATCGATGACGCATGCATCAAGTATAGCTATAATACAAAATGGAGTGTTAATCTGGTATCACACGACCAATTTAACGGGGTAGTGCCTGTTTTCTGGCCTATATATATATATATATATATTTATTAACTATATTTCATAGTTTCCTCGCTAGACCTCCATCAAACTTAAATATACACCCCCTAGACCCCCTTTCAAGATAAATGTGTACATTTTTCGGTAGAAAAATGTCCCGGCCGAAGGCCGATTTATTCTAAAATTACAGGCTCGCTATCTCTCGCCAGGAAAAAATCGATAGCTTAATGGCACGGAAGGTCTTAATATTGACACAAAAATGGGGCGAAAACTCTCAAAATAACGGAATGAACGTCTTAAAATATCAAAACTAGTACGCTAAACATAAGGGAGAAGGGGGTCCAGAAAATGTGAATACCTCCCCCCTTAACGCGGCTAATTCTATATTATGATGCAGTTGGTTCTTGTAACCAAGTACGTAATAAAAGACAAATGCAAACATAAGATGAAAAGTAGGAACCTCTCAAACTTATCTGATATCCCACATCACAAATTATCTGATATCCCACATCACAAACTATCTGATATCCCACAGCACAAATTATCTGATATCCCACATCACAAATTATCTGATATCCCACATCACAAACTTATCTGATATCCCACATCACAAATTATCTGATATCCCACATCACAAATTATCTGATATCCCACATCACAAACTTATCTGATATCCCACATCACAAATTATCTGATATCCCACATCACAAATTATCTGATATCCCACATCACAAATTATCTGATATCCCACATCACAAACTTATCTGATATCCCACATCACAAATTATCTGATATCCCACATCACAAATTATCTGATATCCCACATCACAAACTTATCTGATATCCCACATCACAAATTATCTGATATCCCACATCACAAATTATCTGATATCCCACAGCACAAACTTATCTGATATCCCACATTAAAATTAAAATGTAAAACTTGCAAACTAAACAAACCAAAATTGGGACAAGGACAATATAAAGTCAAATTAAATTATCAAAATCGCTATGTGGAAACAACGCTTACTAAAATTAAATCTATGAAATAAAAGAACACAATCCACCACATAGGGTGTACACTACTACATGAGCAAGTTAATCTGTTTCCCAAGCAAACTAATCGCACACATAACAACGCACTATCGTCACGTTCAAGGAATTAGTCAAATTTGGGAAGTCCGGGACTTCTGGTAAATTTTACTAAACTCTGCATGAATAAAGAAACTACATGTTAAATGTCAAAATATTCATTTAAAATCAAATTTGCAACATGACAAGACATTAACAATAGTACAAAATACAAATATTGATAAGATATCTATATTATTACAAAATAATATATAAAATACAGTACAGCACTCACTAACGATAGTGCTATCGGGTAGGTACCTGTAAGCATAGCATGCCTAAAGTGACCCCTATCAATAACTACCCTACAAATAACCTACATTTATCGCACAAATAAATTAAGGAAATCGCAAAAGCAAGCAATTGATACTATCGACAATGAATACATATAATATAAAGACAAATAATTGCAAAATATGAAGTAACAACAGATTTAAACAAAGAGTACTCTTTTAACAAGAACAATCAATTTAAAAAATCATCAATATTAATATTAATACTAGAAAAAGAAAAAGAAAAAGATAAACAATAAATACAGACAAAACGTAAGCAGAGGTTATACAAGAAACTTCAAGTTAAAAATACTTGATTAAAATTATTGATGTCAAATTTTAGAATACAGTCACAATAATTGACCCTAAAAAGATTAAATTTATGGAACAATTTACTTGCCTCAAAACCTCTGTCTACTAAGAGTCTGTATAGTAACCTAGCTCTAGCCCAAAAGTCATCTACTTTAGTGCAAATTTTACAAAATCTTATTAACTGGGAATAAAAACAATTATAAGTTATTTTACTATCGATATTACTACTAGGGAAAGGAAAGTTTATTACGTTAAAATTAATATCATCAACTTTGTGATATACTTTAAGTATGCACTGTTCATTAACAATCTCTATATTTATATCAAGAAAATGTTCAACTTTATAATTTACGTTACATTGTGTGAGGGGAATAGAATTAGGGTAAATAAGTTTAGCAACTTGATTAAAATTTAACAAATTGCAAACGAGAATATCATCAATATATCTACTATTATTACTTAACAATTTAGCAAGTGCTAATTTTTCTGGGATTTTATTTTTCTTTCCCACATCACAAATTATCTGATATCCCACATCACAAATTATCTGATATCCCACATCACAAATTATCTGATATCCCACAGCACAAACTTTTCTGATATCCCACATCACAAATTATCTGATATCCCACAGCACAAACTTATCTGATATCCCACATCACAAATTATCTGATATCCCACATCACAAACTTATCTGATATCCCACATCACAAATAATCTGATATCCCACATCACAAACTTATCTGATATCCCACATCACAAATTATCTGATATCCCACATCACAAATTATCTGATATCCCACATCACAAATTATCTGATATCCCACATCACAAATTATCTGATATCCCACATCACAAATTATCTGATATCCCACATCACAAATTATCTGATATCCCACATCACAAATTATCTGATATCCCACATCACAAATTATCTGATATCCCACATCACAAATTATCTGATATCCCACATCACAAATTCATAGTCAGATAAAAACAAAAGTACCGCGCTAGTCTCCATCCATCCTAGCTTTGTAATTGGAGCCTACAGTGTTTTGTATTAAGGGGGGTGACCTGTTTTTGTTCTGTCCTTTTCTATCTTGCTCTGGCTTGTATCCATTTGGCCCCATTCAGCCTACTGTTTTAAGACGTTTATCCCAATCCAAGTATCAATTTTTTACTGGTGAGCGGTAGCGAGCCAGCATATTTTTAAAATGTTTTTGACAGCAGGCTAAATTTGTGCATTTTTCGATAGAAAAATTTCTCCGGCGAAGCCGGATCTCTTCATATAATGCTGGCTCGCTATCGCTCGCCAGGAAGAAATCGACACCTAGATGGGGATAAACGTCTTAAAATAGTTGGCTGAATGGGGCCGAATGGATACAAGCCAGAGAAAGAAGAAAAATATAAAAAACAGGTCACCCCCCTTAACACAGATGATGGGATGGCGGCCTGAGCAATACTTAATCGTAGATATTACCTGTTATTCAAGAATGTAAGGATGAGTAAGAAATATAGATATTGTTATCAACCCGAGGCACTTCACGCCGCCAATCAACTGTATCCAAACTAAATACATTAGGCTCCCAATATAAAGCTGGACTACAGTAGTCTTACCTGATTATTATACAGCGCATAATCACTCTTCGAAGAAATGCACCACTTAACCCTATTTAGTCCAAGTTTGGATATTTTAAGACGCCTCATTCGCGTGTATCTTTTTACAAATGTACAAATTTAACTTGAAGGGGGTCTGGTGCACGTTAATTAGCTTAAGGGGGGGTGACCTGTTTTTTTTATTTCTGTCCTTTTCTCTCTTTCTCTGGCTTGTAACCATTCAGCCAACTATTTTAAGACGTTTATCCCCATCTAGGTGTCGATTTCTTCCTGGCGAGCGATAGCGAGCCAGCATTATACGAAGAAATCCGGCTTCGCCGGAGAAATGTTTCTATCGAAAAATTTACAAATTTAGCCTGCTGTCAAACAAAAATAAAAAATATGCTGGCTCGCTACCGCTCACCTGTAAAAAATTGACACCTGGATGGGGATAAACGTCTTAAAACAGTAGGCTGAATGGGGCCAAATGGATACAAGCCAGAGAAAGATAGAAAAGGACAGAACAAAAACAGGTCACCCCCCTTAAAAGGAGTCTGGGTAGCCTAGAAATCAAACTATATATATATACTGTACATATTGCTGGAATATGGAACAATAGTAACCAACCCCTCACAAAAACAATTAAACAAATGATCATTATAACCCCATGTTGTTGTCGGATGAGATAGTGTTTACCATGCTCGTGTGACGCCTGGGGAGATCTCCACTTGAGGGATTTTTTTCTTGACCCCTTTCTCCCTCATGTTTAGCCCAATTGGTTTTGATATTATAAAACGTTTGCCCCATTAGTTTAGCGAGTTTAAGAACTTTCACCCCATATTAAGATCTTTCGTCCCACTCAGGTGTCAATTTTATCCTGGCGAGCGATAGCGAGCCTGTAATTTAAGAGGAACCGTCTTCGGCCGGGAAATTTTTCTACCGAAAAATGTACAAATTTATCTTGAAAGGAACTCAAGAGGTGTAATTTTAAGCTTGATGGAGGTCTAGGGAACAAACTAAATACCTCCCCTTAATGTTAGTGAAGCCGATATCTTGTCAACAATTAAAGGTATGAAAAGCGTAGGAATAGTGTCCAAAATATTCTACCCTTACTACTTTTCTACCCATATATTAGGGTAGAATGATAACTTCTTTATTTTCTCAACCTCGGGACTTGAGGCTGTTCAGTAGCCTGTAACGCTTACAAGGCAGCGAGATTATGGATTGAAGCTTCGAGATGTTGGGTGCTTCATATGTGTCGCATTATAGGTAGCGCCAACAAATTTGACAATAATCTTGACCCCTGACCTCTTTGTAACTCAAGAGGGCCTAGAGCAAACTGGCTGTAAATATCCACATCTATTTCCTGGTGGACTCTTCTCAAATGATAGAAACGTCAGCCCGATTGCCTTCATTCATTTTCAGTTATAAGAAGCTAAGGGGTCAAAATGATTGTCAAGTTCGCTGGCGTTACCTATAGTTGGTCACTGTGGAGCTTGGCTAGATGACGATATCTTAATTATACACGTCACTTACAAGTATAATGGCAAACTGAGCATTTATTTAATGGTAATTGTTTCGATGATGTGCAATTACTCTCTCTCTCTCTCTCTCTCTCTCTCTCTCTCTCTCTCTCTCTCTCTCTCTCTCTCTCTCTCTCTCTCTCTCTCTCTCTCTCTCTCTCTCTCTCTCCACGATTAAAGCATTCACGAATTTTTAGTTTCAGCATTTCTCCACCTGACGTCATGTTACCTGCCTTCTTAGAGAGAGAGAGTGAGAGAGAGATGCAGACAGATGTAGACTGTGTGGGTGTGTGTGTTTAAGCCATTAGTTGCTGTCACAACAACAAAATATATTTATGGAACGTTCTCGAATGCAAGATCATAAAAAATCCTCGATATTCTTGTAATTATGTTGAATGATATAGGTTTTCAAAATAGCAGCATTTTAAATCATCTTGAGTTTTTAAAATTATGTTGATGGCTTGTGAAATCCCTGCAGCTCACGCTGATATTTTCCATTAATTGCATTCGAATAAAATGATAAAATGTGAATATTGCTAGGTTGAAGTAACTAAACTTAAGGTTTCTAAATACACCTGATGGTAACAAAGGTTTTAAAGTATCCCCAATAGGCTCAAAATCGCGTCATATGTCGGAGAGGGATAACATAGATATTATAAAGTGAACACAAGCGAAATAAAAACTGATAAAGCCAAAAAGTAAGCGAGATTTGTAGACTGACTGAGTCTCGGCTTACATCTCACCGGCCTTAGCCAATCACAAGCCTCTGCATTTTTAACATATACACTGGCTTCCTAACACCAGGGTAAGTCAACACGGTGGTGGTAAGTAACGATATCAGCCCCTGATTGGCTAATAGGCTCGAGAACTCAGCCTTCTCACTAGGCAGTCTCCTCTCTCCCTTAAGCTCGGTTCACACATGCACGAATTAACTTCCCGTCCGTCCCCGACCCCTTAATTCGCCGTGCCTAGGCGGCGTCCTTTTTGTGCAGCATAAAATGGTCCGTGTGGGTCGGGGCAACTGCCAGAAAAGCTCGGTTCACACATGCACGAATTAACGTCACGTCCGTCCCCGACCAAGAAAATAGGCAGGACGGCATCAATCTGGAGGCCCCATGTGGCCACGATGGCCACTAGGGCCGTTCCAACATTTTTTTGCCAGGACACCCACGGGACACGCATGGACACACACGGAAGCAGTCGTCGACTAGACGACGCCAGGCTGCGTCTAGACGACGACTGCTCCCGTGTGTATCCGTGTGTGTCCTGTGGGTGTCCCCGACATACACTCGTTTTCTGGCAGTTGCCCCGACCCACACGGACCATTATATGCTGCACAAAAAGGACACCACCTAGGCACGGCGAATTAAGGGGTCGGGGATGGACGGGACGTTAATTCGTGCATGTGTGAACCGAGCCTTAGCGTGTTGTCGGGGACACCCACAGAACACACACGGACACACACGGGAGCAGTCGTCGTCTAGACGCAGCCTGGGCGGCGTCTAGACGACGACTGCTTCCGTGTGTGTCCGTGTGTGTCCCGTGGGTGTCCCGGCAAAAAAACGTTGGAACGTCCCTAGTGGCCATCGTGGCCACATGGGGCCTCCAGATTGATGCCGTCCTGCCTATTTTCTTGGTCGGGGACGGACGTGACGTTAATTCGTGCATGTGTGAACCGAGCTTTAGTGATTTTTCTATTTTTTTTTTTTATTTTGCCTGTGTTCACTTTATAATATTTACGTTAATAGTGTATTTTATGTGACATATTTTATACCACAGTGTTCAGATATCTTTCTAGAACATGACTCAATTGTTGAAATTGCTCGTAATTAAAATATTTAAAAAGTAGATATGAAATAATTAAGATATCTTGATTTACTAATCATACTCCCATCCATTAGCCAATCAACAGCGTCTATAAAAAATTAGCTGCTTCTCAAGTCCGGCAGTCCTGTTCAGAGAAATATAAGTAACTGAATAAAATGTCAATTTAATCATAAAAACGTTGTTTAATTTAGATACCACTATTATAAATATATCATTAGTATACAAAAGAAGGTAAATCATATACTATTTATTTTTTCCAACCAGTATTTACCGTTTTGTAATGGATTTATTTTACAACACAATATTTGTTCCTGCTCTCTTATTTTAAATATACAATAAAATAGTGAGCTACAATATATAAGAGATTATTATAATATATATGAAGAATATATAAGATTAAAACCGCTTGTCATAAGACTATTAACTTCAGGAAAAATCGACAAATAATTTAGAAACTGACAACTTTCTTGGTCTTGTTCACATTTTATTACGATAATTGGCGAATCTGGTGACATCTGGCAAGCTTGTCTACAGATTGAACGCTCATATTGTGGGTGACGTGGGGGAAGAGAGAGAGAGAGAGAGAGAGAGAGAGAGAGAGAGAGAGAGAGAGAGAGAAGAGTTACATAGTTACATAGATACACAAACTGCACTAACCTTGCGGTTCATACTAGGCAGTCTGGACTTAGCTACTAAGACAGCAAAGCAGAAGGCTCTCTCCCCACCCACTACTTCCTCCGACCTTGTGTCGGCATGAAATTTAGTTTGAAAAATGGTCCCCAGCAGAATTTTAAAAATCTACTGGGAAATTCGGAGAAAAAGAGCTAAGTTAGTAATATTACATACTACTGATTCAGGTACTAAACTTCATATTTTTTTCTATACTACTCCTACCTCTTCAAAATGGATGTCTAGCCCCCATTTGAATGCGTTAATTGTATTACATTGTACTACTTTCTATAGCAATTTGATCCACTCGTTGACCTAATTGTAAGTGAAGTCATGCTTTGTGACATCAAGTTTCACCCTCCTAGTGTATAATTCCATTCCGTTTTTGTGAGTAGATAAACTATTATTGAGTTTGAACCAAGACTCTGGATGAATTTTGTCGAAACCATTAATATCTTAAAACAATTAATCGCCCTCTAAAAGATTTTGTTTTAATCTTTCGTGATATTAAATTTGTCAGTTACGGTATCAATTGTGTCGCTCTACGCCGCTTTGCCTAGCCCTAGAGTTTCTCGAAGTCCTTGTTCGGATAAAATCAAAATTGCACACCATATTCAAAATGGGGCCTCATTATGCTTTTAAATAACGGAGCTATAATTAATGTTCTCATTTTTATTGGTAAAATTCTGTTAATAAATCCTGATGCTCTATTGGCCTTGCTCGCAGCTGCTGTGCATTGATCGGAAGTCTTTTCAGATATTAGAACCCTCATGTCTTTAACTAATGCAATTGTTTTTATTGGTTGGGGTTTCAACTTGTATTCATATATATATATATATATATATATATATATATATATATATTAGGAGAGAGAGAGAGAGAGGGGGGGGGGGGAATGTGCACTATACCCAGGAGTAATTTCACTCAGCAGTTATTTTATCTTCATCACCATTAGTAGTAGTAATAGTACTAGTAGTAGTACTAGTAGTAGTAGTAGTACTAGTAGTAGTAGTATTAGTAGTAGTAGTACAAAAAGAATAATAGTGGTAGTAGAACAATAAGAATAATAGTAAAATTATAGGTATTATCAGTATTATACAGTATATGTTAATTTTGCTTATCAGTTTCATAATTATGATAACAGTGCAAACTGACGGGTTAAGACAAAATACAAAATGTGATTGATTACCCATTAGAAGATACCTGTACGTGCTTGTTCTGTATCCTGGCTATTATTAGACGATTTTATTCAGATTAGGCAGGGTATATGGAAGTCGGAGGTTTAATTGAGATCATGTGTGGGGAGAATCCTCTCACACCGCAGTCCTAGACAAAGTAGAAAGGAAAGCCTTTTCGTAACATTAATCCCGTCCACTTATCAACTCTCTGCAATCTCTCTCTCTTCGCCGCAATGTTGCATCTCGCTCGCTATTCTATCGCTACTACAATAATCAGTGCTCCTCAGAGCTCTCCCAGTGTATACCACCTCCTAATCGTAGGGTACGTGGTACCCGTCCTGCAACACAATCCCACCCCTACTCTGTGCAAATCTCCAACCCAAGAGTGAAACGTTACTCTCAGTTTTTCTTCTATTCAACAGCTGAGCTCTGGAACTCACTCCCAGAATCAGTCTTTTTCTCTTCATATGACTTAAATTGCTTCAAACTCCGTGTGTCCAGGCATTTTGGCTCGAACGTCCCTTGATTTTGGCCCTGTCACTCTTTGGGGGAGACACTCGTCACATGTAGGTTTGCCTGTTGTCTCCCTCATCCACATAGAAAAAAATATATAAATAAATAGACAAATTCCATAAAAAAAAAAAAACTACTAGCAGAGTGAACCAAGACAAATACATGTACGAATATTATACTAAATATTGAGCAAATGTCGTATTTACGTGCTCATTACGTACTCAATTCTCTGGTTTACAGGGTTGATTAAGCAGTTTTATTATCACGAAAAATATATGTCCTGTGCCCTTTCTTAGTATCTCAAAATGTGTCGACAATTCAAGATCACCTTCACTCAAGAATATCAAACAAAAACCAAGAATAAGAGCAGCATCCTCAGTATCATTAATAACAACAACATCAACAATTCATAGTATAAGTGAAAGAAATATAATTTAAAAGAGAGTATAAGTAAAGTAAGATGAGCGGTGCGGGTAGACAGAGGGACAGAAGAAGAGATTGACGGCCTGAACTGACAGATTGATGATCGACTGGACAAACAGATTAGGAGACAGACAGGGTGACAGGCGGGGAGTAATATATGGGAGGTGGAGGGGACATTGGAAGTGGTGGAGGGGTCATACGAGATGGTGAAGGGGACATGGGTGGCAGTGGAGGGGACATGGGTGGTGGTGGATGGGAGATGGATGGTGGTGGAGGGGACATAGATGGTGGTGGAGGCATTGGAAGTGGTGTACAAAGGAGTACAAAGGAGTACAAAGGAAATCAAGCAACAACAGATCTAGTGACCCTTCTAGGTTGCTTGTCCTCCAAAACACTGAGGATCAAGTGTCCAAACAGTGGTTTAGAGTGGGTAAGGGAACATTGGAAAGGGAATTACTGCCCTGGAACTAATGTCCGTGGCAGGATTAGGAAGTTAGTAGGGGACAGATGGGTTAGTAACTGAGGGGGGGATAAAATAAAGTTATTCATTTACAAACGCAGTCAGTCGCGGGTTTGATGCAAGATATTTGTCTAGGCGGAGTTTAAATGAATCAACGGTGATGCAGTCTATAACGTTTCGGGGAAGCCCATTCCACAAGTTGACAACTCGATTGAAGAAGAAATTCTTAGATTCGTGTGAGTTAAAAGATTTACCAATAATTTTGCAACCGTTTCCCCGCGTGTAATTAGATTGGTCGATAGTGAAGTACTTACTACAGTTCATATTGTCGATGCCTTTGATGATTTTGAACACTTGAATTAAGTCACCTCTTAATCTGCGCTGGGTTAAAGGAAATAGATTTAATTCTCTAAGACGCTCTTCGTATGGTTTGTTCTTTAGGCTAGGTATCATTTTGGTAACTCTACGTTGAACTCGTTCTAGCTTGTTTATATCTTTTTGGTAATAAGGGCACCAGGATTGAACGCAGTATTCCAGAAGAGGGCGGACTAATGAATTGTAAAGGGTTAGGATAACTTCTTTGGATTTATGCTCAAATGACCTGCCTATAAAGCCAATTATTTTGTTTGCCTTCTTAACAACTTCTGAACATTGTTGACTCGGTTTTAGGTTACTCGATATTGTTACTCCCAGATCGGTTTCTCTGTTTACATTCTTAAGCTGAGTGCCATTCATCGAATAGTTTGCTTTCTCATTTAGGTATCCGATATGTAGTACTTTACATTTATCCGCATTGAAACTCATTTGCCAAATTTGGGCCCAACATGACAATTTATCTAGATTGTGTTGCATATCGTCAACTTGTTCTTTTGAGAGTACGCTATTTGCAATTTTTGTATCGTCAGCAAATTTTGAGATTGTACAGGTGAGACCCTCATCTATGTCGTTGATGTAAATTAGAAAGAGAATTGGTCCTAGTACCGATCCCTGGGGTACCCCGCTACTTACATTGGTCCATTTTGATGCCTTACCGTTTATGACTACTCTTTGCTTTCTGTCGCTGAGCCAATTTTCTATCCATTTCAACACACCGTCTTGTATTCCATGCGCTTTTAGTTTTAGCAGTAAACGTTTGTGGGGAACTTTGTCAAAGGCCTTTTGAAAATCAAGGTATATAATATCTACAGCTTTACTCTCATCGTAGAGGTTGAGGATATCGTGGAAGAAGTCTAAGAGGTTTGTTAAACAGGAACGTTTTTTACGAAAGCCGTGTTGAGTATCTTTAAGTATGTTATTTTCCTCTAAGTGATTTACGAGTCTGTCTCGTATGACCGTTTCTAGCATTTTACATACAACTGAGGTTAAGCTAATTGGACGATAGTTACTGGGTAGGGATTTGCTGCCTTTTTTTAATATCGGTGTTACGTTGGCTAGCTTCCACTGATCGGGCATAGTTCCAGACTGCAAGGATTTATTGAATAGTAATGTCAGTGGTTTAGAGAGCTCATCCTTAGCTTCCTTTAGAACTCTAGGCGAGATTGTATCAGGTCCAGGCGTTTTATTTACCTTGAGTTTATCTAAACAATTCAATACTTCTCTCTCTGTAACGGTGATATTGCTTAGAACATCTGAATTATGAATCTGAATCGGGGATGGTGTAGGGATATCACTGAGGTCTTCTGTTGTAAAAACTGATGCAAAGAAGGTATTGAGGGCATTACTCATTTGTTCTTCGTCTTTGGTGTATTCTCCATTTTCATCGACTAACGGTCCAACAGTTGAAGTAACGACTTTTTTCTTTCTGATATAACTATAGAATTCTTTCGGGTTTGTTTTACTTTGATTCGCAATATGTAACTCTAAGGTCTTTTTACTTTGCTTAATTAACTTTTTGGCTTTGCGTCGTAGCTCTACAAATTTCAGCCGTTCTTCGTCATTTTGTGAGGATTTTAATCTATCATTAGCAAATTTTTTAGCAAGCAGGCAGTTTGAAATATCTTTATTCCACCATTTGGGCTTATTATTATGGCCTGGACGCCGAGTTTTCGATGGTATGCAGTCTTGCACTGCTTTTAGGTAAGTGGCTTCGAATAACTTCCAAGATGTATTTATGTCGTTATTGTGAATTAAAAAGCTCCAGTCAGTTTCTTTAAACATAGCTCTAAGTTTATGGAAGTTTGCTTTCTTGAAATTAGGGACTTTTTCGATGCTACTATTTGGTTCGTTACTAGTAAACTTTAAAGTGAAAGTTATCGTACGATGGTCGCTGTTACTGAATTCATCACCAACATTCAAATTCTCTATTAATTCTTCTTTTGTTGCAAGTACAATGTCAAGAACGTTATTACCACGGGTCGGCGTTCCAACAAATTGATAAAGCGAACTCTCTTGCAAGTTCGTATACAAGTCATGTCCGGAGTGTGAAGTAAGAGTATCGCCCCACTTGGTCACAGGTAAATTAAAGTCACCAAAAATTACGGTATCTTGTGAGTTACTTACATCTGCAATTTGTTCGTAAATTTCTCGGTCAGTTTGCACTGATTGAGCTGGAGGTCTGTATATTAATGCAAGTATTATTTTGGTACCTTTATTATTCTTTATTAGCACAAAAGATGCGTCGACGTTCACAATTTGAGGTTTTGACAAGAGGGTAGGGTTAAGACTTTCTCTGATATAAAGTAAAACGCCACCTCCATTTCGATTTATTCGGCTTTTCTCAAACATTACATAACCGGGAAGTGAATACTCTGCTAAAAAGTCTCTATCTTCTGTATTGAGCCAAGATTCTGTTATGCCAATCACATCATAATTTTCTGTAAACACTAGCTCCTCTAAATCTGAAAATTTATTGCGTATGCTACGAGCGTTTGCATAGAAAACCTTTAAATTTGTTATTTTAGAACTCACGGAACGCTCTTTAATAATATTTTTGGTTCTTGTCGGATCTACATTTATGTTCATGGCTGTCCTCGGTCCTCGCTGTCTTCGGTCCTTATCGCTGGTGGTCCTCGGTTGCCTCTGTTTTTTTCTTGGCGTTGGATGATTTATGTCACTGCTGCTTCTTCTCGGATGGCGTTTTTTGATCCATGGCTGCGGACTGCTTCGTGTAGGAGACGACCCATGCGTGCTGAACCCACAGGGTTTAGATGAGTGCCATCCTTGCGGAACAGAGTAGGCTGGTTGTAGAAGTTGTCCCAGAGGTTGATGAATTCAACTTCTTCCCTCAGACACAAATGTTTTAGTCGGCTATTTGTGCTGAAAGCCTTGTCGTAGAATTTGTCAGGTGCGTCGATCTTGGGGAGAATGCCTGAGATGATGATATTCCTTGACTTGGAAGTAAGGGACCCTTAAGTGTAAGGGACATGGGTGGAGGGGGTGGAGAGTACAGGTGGATAGGACATAGATGGTGGAGGAGGAGACATGGGAGGTGGTGAAAGGGACATGGGTGGTGGTGGTGGTCATGGAGGGGACATGGGTGGAGTTGGTGGAGAGGACATTGGTGGTGGATAGGACATAAATGGTAGAGGAGGAGACATGGGAGGTGGTGAAGGAGTCATGGGTGTGGTGGAGGGGACATGGAGGGTTGTGGAGGGGGCATAGGAGGTGGTGAAGAGGATAAGGAGGGTGGTGGAGGGGATATGGAGGGTGGTGGAGGGAACGTTGGTGGTGGTGGAGCTAACATGGATGGAGACATGGGTGGTGAATAGGACATAGATGGTGGTAGGGGGTCATGGGTGGTGGTGGGTGGTGTTGGAAGGGTCATGGGTGGTGGAGGGGATATGGGAAACCTTATTTACATCGACGGTGAACATAAAATAATTGTTTATAGAGGAAATAGGTGTACATGAAATAATACTTAAATAGATGGAGTGTATACTTTACTATGACATATATACAGTCTATGAAGACACGTAGACGAATATTGCCGTGTAGTGTCGTATAATGTTCAAGATTTGGTCGCTGGCAAGTGCATTTGTGAGCAATAATAACGTTATACCCATTTGAATCTTTAGCCTTTAAAGCCAAGTTCAGAAGGATCTATAATATAATAAAGCATTGTATTGTCTGGTTTAGGTTCGGTACTGATAAGAATGGGTGGGTAGCTAATAGTGCTTCCGACTGTACATCTCTACTTAGCAAAATGTTCAGCATAAATAGGTCCTCTGTGTGTAGGAAGTCAATGGGTATGGGATATGACTGTAGGCGTGGAAGGTCTGTGTACGTGGAATGTCTTTGCACGTGGAATGTCTGTGTACATGGAAGGTCTGTGTACTTGGAAGGTTTGTAGGTGTGGGAGGTCTGTGTTCGTGGGAGGTTTGTGTACGTGGAAGATCTGTATACAAGGAAGGTTTGTGTATGTGGAAGGTCTGTGTGCGTGAAAGGTCTGTGTGCGTGGAATGTATGTGTGCGTGGAAGGTCTGTCGGTGCGGAAGGTCTGTATGTGTGGGAGGTCAGTGTACGTGGGAGGTCTGTGGGTATGTGGGAGTGAATACATGAAGGGAAGGGAAAGGTTTGTGAACGTGGGAGACATGTTTACAGTATGTGGGTGGTCTACGTACTTAGGATGTACAGTATGTGTACGTGTGTGGTCTGTAAATGCAGACGATATGTGTACGGGGCAGGTCTGTGTACTAAAAGGTCTGTGGATTTTAAAGGTTTTGTGCACGTTACATGTATGGGAGGTTTATGCACATGGTAGGTTTGTGCACATGGTAGGTTTGTACACATGGTATGTCTGTACACATGGTAGGACTGTACACATGGTAGGTCTGTACACATGGTAGGTCTGTACACATGGTAGGTCTGTACACATGGTAAGTATGTACACATGGTAAGTCTGTACACGTAAGTCTGTACACATGGTAGGTTTGTATACATGGTAAGTTTGTACACATGGTAGGTTTGTATACATGGTAAGTTTGTACACATGGTAAGTTTGTATACATGGTAGGTTTGTACACATGGTAGGTTTGTACACATGGTAGGTTTGTACACATGGTAGGTTTGTATACATGGTAGGTTTGTATACATGGTAGGTTTGTATACATGGTAGGTTTGTACACATGGTAGGTTTGTACACATGGTAGGTTTGTACACATGGTAAGTTTGTACACATGGTAGGTTTGTATACATGGTAGGTTTGTACACATG
The DNA here is from genome assembly GCA_032716605.1 of Paralithodes platypus. Classification (NCBI taxonomy): domain Eukaryota; kingdom Metazoa; phylum Arthropoda; class Malacostraca; order Decapoda; family Lithodidae; genus Paralithodes; species Paralithodes platypus. The sequence goes on from CM064487.1 coordinate 131,309,581, forward strand.
GTAAGTTTGTACACGTGGTAGGTTTGTACACGTGGTAAGTTTGTACAGATGGTAGGTTTGTACAGATGGTAGGTTTGTACACATGGTAAGTTTGTACACATGGTAGGTTTGTACACATGGTAAGTTTGTACAGATGGTAGGTTTGTACAGATGGTAGGTTTGTACACATGGTAAGTTTGTACACATGGTAGGTTTGTACACATGGTAAGTTTGTACACGTGGTAGGTTTGTACACGTGGTAAGTTTGTACACGTGGTAAGTTTGTACACATGGTAAGTTTGTACACATGGTAGGTTTGTACACATGGTAAGTTTGTACACATGGTAAGTCTGTACACATGGTAAGTCTGTACACATGGTAAGTCTGTACACATGGTAGGTTTGTACACATGGTAAGTTTGTAAACATGGTAGGTTTGTACACATGGTAGGTTTGTACACATGGTAGGTTTGTACACATGGTAGGTTTGTACACATGGTAGGTTTGTACACATGGTAGGTTTGTACACATGGTAAGTCTGTACACATGGTAAGTCTGTACACATGGTAAGTCTGTACACATGGTAGGTTTGTACACATGGTAAGTTTGTAAACATGGTAGGTTTGTACACATGGTAGGTTTGTACACATGGTAGGTTTGTACACATGGTAGGTTTGTACACATGGTAAGTTTGTAAACATGGTAGGTTTGTACACATGGTAGGTTTGTACACATGGTAGGTTTGTACACATGGTAGGTTTGTACACATGGTAGGTTTGTACACATGGTAAGTTTGTAAACATGGTAGGTTTGTACACATGGTAGGTTTGTACACATGGTAGGTTTGTACACATGGTAGGTTTGTACACATGGTAGGTTTGTACACATGGTAAGTCTGTACACATGGTAAGTCTGTACACATGGTAAGTCTGTACACATGGTAGGTTTGTACACATGGTAAGTTTGTAAACATGGTAGGTTTGTACACATGGTAGGTTTGTACACATGGTAGGTTTGTACACATGGTACGTTTGTACACATGGTAGGTTTGTACACATGGTAGGTTTGTACACATGGTAAGTTTGTACACGTGGTAGGTTTGTACACATGGTAAGTCTGTACACATGGTAAGTCTCTGCACATGGTAGGTTTGTACACATGGTAAGTTTGTACACATGGTAAGTTTGTATACATGGTAGGTCTGTACACATGGTAGGTTTGTACACATGGTAGGTCTGTATACATGGTAGGTTTGTACACATGGTAGGTTTGTACACATGGTAGGTCTGTATACATGGTAGGTCTGTACACATGGTAGGTTTGTACACATGGTAGGTCTGTACACATGGTAGGTCTGTACACATGGTAGGTCTGTACACATGGTAGGTCTGTACACATGGTAGGTCTGTACACATGGTAGGTCTGTACACATGGTAGGTCTGTACACATGGTCAGTCTGTACACGTAAGTCTGTACACATGGTAGGTTTGTATACATGGTAAGTTTGTACACATGGTAAGTTTGTACACATGGTATGTTTGTACACATGGTAAGTTTGTACATATGGTATGTTTGTACACATGGTAAGTATGTACACATGGTAGGTCTGTACACATGGTAAGTATGTACACATGGTAAGTCTGTACACGTAAGTCTGTACACATGGTAGGTTTGTACACATGGTAAGTCTGTACACATGGTAGGTTTGTACACATGGTAAGTTTGTACACATGGTAAGTCTGTACACATGGTAGGTTTGTACACATGGTAAGTCTGTACACATGGTAGGTTTGTACACATGGTAGGTTTGTACACATGGTAAGTTTGTACACATGGTAAGTTTGTATACATGGTAGGTCTGTACACATGGTAGGTCTGTACACACAGTAGGTCTGTACACACGGTAGGTCTGTACACACGGTAGGTCTGTACACATGGTAGGTCTGTATACACAGTAGGTCTGTACACATGGTAGGTCTGTATACATGGTAGGTCTGTACACATGGTAGGGCTGTACACATGGTAGGTCTGTACACACGGTAGGTCTGTACACACGGTAGGTCTGTACACATGGTAGGTATGTACACATGGTAGGTCTGTACACATGGTAGGTCTGTACACATGGTAGGTCTGTACACACGGTAGGTCTGTACACACGGTAGGTCTGTACACACGGTAGGTCTGTACACACGGTAGGTCTGTACACACGGTAGGTCTGTACACATGGTAGGTCTGTACACATGGTAGGTCTGTACACATGGTAGGTCTGTATACATGGTAGGTCTGTACACATGGTAGGGCTGTACACACGGTAGGTCTGTACACACGGTAGGTCTGTACACATGGTAGGTATGTACACATGGTAGGTCTGTACACATGGTAGGTCTGTACACATGGTAGGTCTGTACACATGGTAGGTCTGTACACATGGTAGGTCTGTACACATGGTAGGTCTGTACACATGGTAGGTCTGTACACATAGTAGGGCTGTACACATGGTAGGTCTGTATACATGGTAGGTCTGTACACATGGTAGGGCTGTACACACGGTAGGTCTGTACACACGGTAGGTCTGTACACATGGTAGGTCTGTACACATGGTAGGTCTGTACACATGGTAGGTCTGTACACATGGTAGGTCTGTACACATGGTAGGTATGTACACATGGTAGGTCTGTACACACGGTAGGTCTGTACACATGGTAGGTCTGTACACATGGTAGGTCTGTACACATGGTAGGTCTGTACACATGGTAGGTCTGTACACATGGTAGGTCTGTACACATGGTAGGTCTGTACACATGGTAGGTCTGTACACATGGTAGGTCTGTACACATGGTAGGTCTGTACACATGGTAGGTCTTACACATGGTAGGTCTGTACACATGGTAGGTCTGTACACATGGTAGGTCTGTACACATGGTAGGTCTGTACACATGGTAGGTCTGTACACATGGTAGGTCTGTACACATGGTAGGTCTGTACACATGGTAGGTCTGTACACATGGTAGGTCTGTACACATGGTAGGTCTGTACACATGGTAGGTCTGTACACATGGTAGGTCTGTACACATGGTAGGTCTGTACACATGGTAGGTCTGTACACATGTAGGTCTGTACACATGGTAGGTCTGTAAACATGGTAGGTCTGTACACATGGTAGGTCTGTACACATGGTAGGTCTGTACACATGGTAGGTCTGTACACATGGTAGGTCTGTACACATGGTAGGTCTGTACACATGGTAGGTCTGTACACATGGTAGGTCTGTACACATGGTAGGTCTGTACACATGGTAGGTCTGTACACATGGTAGGTCTGTACACATGGTAGGTCTGTACACATGGTAGGTCTGTACACATGGTAGGTCTGTACACATGGTAGGTCTGTACACATGGTAGGTCTGTACACATGGTAGGTCTGTACACATGGTAGGTATGTACACATGGTAGGTCTGTACACATGGTAGGTCTGTACACATGGTAGGTCTGTAGGTCTGTACACATGGTAGGTCTGTACACATGGTAGGTCTGTACACATGGTAGGTCTGTACACATGGTAGGTCTGTACACATGGTAGGTTTTAGAGTTCCTTTTATCCTATAGTATATGGAATAAGCCGAACTCTTACTATGTGTTATGAATATGACGCTCATGTATATAACAAAATAGAGAGAGGTCTGTTTAGTTGAGGATTCATTGGCTGGGAGAGGTTTGTGTGCGTGGGAGTAATGTGTACGTGGGAAGGATGATGTACACCAGGCACGTGAGGGTACTCCATGCTTGTAACTGATGCAGAGCTA
>CM064487.1:131313460-131433460 GCA_032716605.1 Paralithodes platypus
AAGGCCTTTTGAAAATCAAGGTATATAATACTACAAGCTTTACTCTCATCGTAGAGGTTGAGGATATCGTGGAAAGAAGTCTAAGAGGTTTGTTAAACAGGAACGTTTTTTACGAAAGCCGTGTTGAGTATCTTTAAAGGATGTTATTTTCCTCCTAAGTGATTTACGAGTCTGTCTCGTATGACCGTTTTCCTAGCATTTTACATACACCTGAGGTTAAGCTAATTGGACGATAGTTACTGGATAGGGATTTGCTGCCTTGTTTGAATATCGGGGTTTAAGCGTTGGCTAGCTTCCACTGATCGGGCATAGTTCCAGACTGCAAGGATTTAGTGAATAGTAATGTCAGTGGTTTAGAGAGCTCATCCTTAGCTTCCCTTTAGAACTCTAGGCGAGATTGTATCAGGTCCAGGCGTTTTAGGGCCGTGAGTTTTATCTAAACAATTCAAGACTTCTCGCTCTGTAACGGTGATATTGCTTAGAACATCTGAATTATGCATCTCTAATCGGGGATTGTGTAGGGATCATTCACTGAGGTCTTTCTGTTGTCAAAACTGATGCAAAGAAAGGAGTGAGGGCATGACGCATTTGTTCTTCTTCTTTGGGTGTCTTCGCCATTTTCATCGTACTAACGGTCCAACAGTTGAAGTAAACGACTTTTTTTCTTTCTTATCTAACTATAGAATTTCCTCGGTGTTTGTTTTACTTTGGATTCCCCGCAAGAGGTAACGCTAAGGTCCTTGTTACTTTGCTTAAATTAACTTTTTGGCTTTGCGTCGTAGCTCTCCAAATTTCAGCCGTTCTGCGTCATTTTGTGAGGGATTTTAATCTATCATTAGCAAATTTTTTTTAGTCAAGCAGGCAGTTTGAAATATCTTTATTCCAACATTTGGGCTTATTATTATACCTGGACGCCGCAGTTTTCGATGGTATGCAGTCCTGTGCACTGCTTTTAGGGAAGTGGCTTCGAATAACTTCCAAGATGTATTTATGTCTTTATTGTGAAGTAACAAGCTCCAGTCCAGTTTCTTTAAACAATAGCGCTAGGTTAATGGAAGTTTGCTTTCCTTGAAATTATGGACTTTTTTCGATGCTACTATTTGGTTCGTTACTAGTAAACTTTAAAGTGAAAGTTATCGTTACGATGGTCTCTGTTACTGAATTCATCACCAACATTCAAATTCTCTATTAATTCTTCGTTTGTTGCAAGTACAATGTCAAGAACTTTATTACCACGGGTCGTCGTTCCAACAAATTGATAAGGCGAACTCTCTTGCAAGTTCGTCATACAAGTCATGTCCGGAGTGTGAAGTAAGAGTATCTCCCCACTTGGTCACAGGTAAATGAAAGTCAAACCAAAAATTACAGGTATCTTGTGAGTTTACTTACATCTGCAATTTGGGTTTCGTTAAATTTTCTCGGTCAGTTTGCACTGATTGAGCTGAAGGTCCTGTATTTTAATGCAAGGTTATTTTGGTACCTTTATTATTCTTTATTAGCACAAAATATGCGTCTCGTTGCAAAATTTGAGCTTTTGAACAAGAGGGTAGGGTTAAGACGTTCTCTGATATAAATTAAAACGCCACCATCCATTTCGATTTAGCGGCTTTTCTCCAAACATTACATAACCGGGAAGTGAACACTCGCCTAAAAAGTCCCTATCTCTTCTGTCGGAGCCAAGATTCTGTTATGCCAAGCACATCAGAATTTTCTGTAAACACACGCTCATCTAAATCTGAAAATTTATTGCGTATGCTACGAGCGTTTGCATAGAACATCCTTTTAAATGTTGTTATTTATAGAACTCACGGAACTCTCTTTCATAATAGTTTGGGTTCTTGGCGGATCTACATTATTTGTTCATGGCTGTCCTCGATTCCTCGCTGTCTTTCGGTCCTTCTCCGCTGGTGGTCCTCGGTGCCCTCTGTTTTTTTCTTGGCGTTTGATGATTTATGTCACTGCTGCTTCCTCTCGCGATGGCGTTGTTTGATCCATGGCTGCGGACTACCTGCTTTCGTGTAGGAGACGACCCATGCGTGCCTTAACCCACCGGGTTTAGATGAGTGCCATCCTTGCGGACCAGAAGTAGGCTGGTTGTAGAAGTTGTCCCAGAGGTTGATGAATTCAAGCTTCTTCCCCTCAGACACAAATGTTGTATTCGGCTATTTGTGCTGCAAGCCTTGTCGTAGAATTTGTCAGGGGCGATGATCTTGGGGAGAATGCCTGAGATGATGATAATTGCCTTGACTTGGAATTAAGTGAACCTGAAGTGTACGGGACATGGTTTGAGGGGGTGGAGAGTACAGGTGGATAGGACATAGATGGTGGAGGATGAGACATGGGAGGTGGTGAAAGGGACATTGGTGGTGGGTGGTGGTCTATGGGACTTGACTTGGTGTAGTTGGTGGAGGGAGGAAATTTGTGTGCTGGAATAGGACATAAATGGTAGAGGAGGAGACATGGGAGGTGGTGAAGGAGTCATTGGTGTGGTGGAGGGGACAGGAAGTGAAGCTTGTGGAGGGGGCATAGGATGTGGTTAGAGGAGGGAGGGTGGTGGAGGGCACACACCATATGGAGGGTGGTGGAGATGGAACGTCTGGGGGTGGTGGAGCTAACAGGGATGGAGACATGGGTGGGAATTAGGACATAGATCGGGTGGTAGGGTCATGGGTGGTGGTGTGGGTGTTTTGGAAGGGTCATGGGTTGTGGAGGGGATATGGGAACCCTTATTTAACATTCGACGGTGAACATAAAATATTGTTTTATAAGAGAGAAATAAGGTGTACATGAAATAATACTTAAATATATGGAGTGTATACTTTACTATGACATATATACAGTCTATGAAGACACGTAGACGAATATTGGCCGTTAGTGTCGTATAATTTTCAAGAATTATTGGTCGCTGGCAAGTGCATTTGTGAGCAATATAACGTTAACCTCATTTGAATCTTTAGCCTTTAAAGCCAAGTTCAGAAGATCTATAAATAATAAGAAGCATGGTATTGTCCTGGGCTTAGGTTCGGTACTGGATAAGAATGGGTCGTAGCTTAATATTGCTCCCACTTCATCATCTCTACTTAGCCAAAGATGTTCACATAAAAGTAAGTACTCTGTGTGCTAGGAAGTTCAATGGGTGTATGGGGATATCGAGCTGTAGGCGTGGAAGGTCTGTGTTACGTGGAATGTCTTTGGCACGTGGAATGTCTGTTGTACATGGCAGGCTCCTGTGTTACTTGGAAGGTTTGGTGAGGTGTGGGAGGATCCGGTGTTTCGTGGGTAGTTTGTGTACGTGTCAAGATCTGTATACTAAGGAAGGTTTGTGTATGTGGATAGGTCTGTGTGGCGCTGAAAGGTCTGTTTGCGTGGAATGTAGATGTTGTGCGTGGACGGTCTGTCCGGTGCGGAAGGTCTGTATGTGTGGGAGGTCAGTGTACGGGGGGAGGTCTGTGGGTGGAGGGTATGTGGGATGAGATACATGAAGGGAAGGGAAAGGTGTGTGAACGTGGGAGAACATTTTTACATGTATGTGGGTGGTCTACGTACCTAGGAATGGTGACAGTTATGGTGTAACGTGGTGAGTCTGTAAAAATGCAGACGGATATTGTGGACCGGGGCAGGTCGTCATGGGTTTACTAAAAAGTTCTGTGGATTTTAAAGTGTTTTGTGCACGTTACATGTATGGGACGTTTATGGCACATGGTAGGTTTTGTGCACATCGGTTAGGTTTTTTGGGCACACACATGGTATGTCTATGATACACATGGCTAGACTGTACACATGGTAGTTCAGTGTACACATTGGTTGTCTGTTACACATGGTAGGTCTGTACACTGGTAGGTCTGTAGCACATTGTAAGTAGTACACATGGTAAGTCCTCCGGTACACGTAAGCGTCTCTACACATGGGGAGGTTTTTATACATTAAGTTTTGTACACATGGTAGGGTTGTATACATGGGTAGTTTTGTGACAGCATGGTAAGTTTGTATACCGGTAGGTTTTGGCTACACATGGAGGTTTGTACACAATGGGAAGTTTGTGCACCATGGTAGGTTTGGTATACATGGTTAGGTTTGTATCACATGGGTTAGGTTTTGTCAATACTGTTATTTGTACACATGGTGGGTTTGGTACACATGATGAGGTTTGTACACATGGTAGAAGTTTGGTATACATGGTGAGTGTATGGGTATACATGGTAGGTTTGTACACATGGGAAGATTTGTACACCTGGTAGGTTTTTGTACACGTGGTTAAGTTTGTACGAGATGGTAGGTTTTGTACAGATGGTAGGTGTTTGTACACATGGTAGAGGTTTTGTACACACTGGGGTAGGTTCCTTTGTACACGGATAAGTTTGTACAGATGGTAGGTGTGTACAGATGGTAGGTTTGTACCACATGGTAATTGTACACAATTTAGGTTTTGCTACACATGGTGAAGGTTTTTGTAACACGTGGTAGGTTTGTACACTGGTATGTAATGTGTACTACGTGGGTAATTGTTTGTACACATGGTAAGTTTGTACAACAATGTAGGTTTGTATCACATGGGAAGTTTGTACACATGGTAAGTCGGGTACACATAGGTACTAATCTGTTACACATGGTAAGGTCTGTACACACTGGTAGGTTTGTACACATGGTACGGGTTTGTAACATGGTAGGTTGTTGTACACATTTAGGTTTGTACACATGGTATGGTTTGTTACACACATGGTAGGTTTGTACATGGTAGGTTTTGTACACCATGGTAGCGTTTTGTTACACAGGTAAGGGTCTTACATGGGTAGTCCTGGTACACATGGTAAGTCTGTACACTGGTAAGTTGTACAACATGGTAGTTGTAGAACATGGTAGGGTTTGTACACATGGGAAGTTTGTAAACATGGTTGGTCTGTACACATGGTAGGTTTGTTACACTGGTAGGTTTTGTAGCACATGGTAGGTTTGGTACACATGGTAATTTTGTAAACGATGGTAGGTTGTGTACACCGGTAGGTTTGTACACATGTGTAGGTTTGTACACATGGTAGTTGTTTGTACACAATTGGTAGGTTTGTAACACATGGTAAGTTTGTAAACATGGTGGGTTTGTACACATGGTAGGTTTGTACACATGGTAGGTTTGCTCCCACAACCTGGTAGGTTTTTGTACACACTGGAAGGTTTTTTGTACACATGGTAAGTCTGTACACATGGTAAGTCTGTACACATGAGGTAAGTCTGTACACATGGTAGGTTTGTACACATGGTAAAGTTTGTACACATGGTAGGTGGTTGTCCCAACAGCATGAGAGGTTTGTACACATGTTTAGGTTTGTAGCACATGGTACGTTTTGTACACATGGTCGTTTGTGTACACATGGTAGTTTGTACACATGGTAAGGTTTGGGGTTACACGTAGGTTTGTACACATGGTCAATGATCTGTGACAACATGGTAAGATCTGTATCACACATGGTAGGGTTTTTGTACACATGGGTAAATTTGTACACATTCTCAGTAAGTTTTGTTTATACGCAATGGTTAGGGTCCTGGTACACATGGTAGGTTTGTAACACATGGTAGGTCGGTAGATAACATGGTAGGTTTTGTACCACATGGGGTTTGGTACACATGGTAGTCTTTATACATGGTAGGTCTGTACACATGGTAGTTTTGTACACAATGTAGGTCTGTACACAATGGTAAGGTCCTGTACCACATAGTAGGGTATCTGTACAACATGGTAGGGTAGCTGTACACATGGTAGGTCTGTACACATGGTAGGGGTCTGTACACCTTTAGGTCTGTACAGCAATGTTCAGGTCTGTACACCGTAAGTCTGTACAACATGGTGAGGTTTGTATACATGGTAATTTGTACACAGTGGTCAAGTTTGTACACATGGTATGTTTTGTGACACATGGTAAGTTTGTACATATGGGTAGTTGTTAATGTACACATGGTAGTATGTAACAAAACAAAATGGTTAGTCTGTACACCATGGTAAGTATGTACACATGGTAAGGGTCGTGTACACGTAAGGTCCTGTACACATGGTAGGTTTGGTAAGCACATGTTAAGCTCTGTAACACCATGGTAGGTTTGTACCCATGGTAAGTTTTGTAACACCATGGTAAGTCTGTACCACATGGTAGGTTTTTACACATGGTAAGTCTGTACACAGTGTAGTAGGTTTGTACACATGATAGGTTTTGTACACATGGTAAGTTTTGTACAACACTGGGTAAAGTTTTGTATTACATGGTAGGTCTGTACACATGGTCGGTCTGTACACACGGTAGGTGTCTGTAACACACTTTAGGGTCTGTACACACGGCTAGGTCTGTACACAACGGTAGGTCTGTATAGCAACAGTAGGTCGTGTACACCTTGTAATGTCTGTATACATGGATAGGTCTGTACGACATGGTAGGGCTGTACACATTTAGGTCTTACACACGGTAGGTTCCTGTCCCACACACGGTAGGTTTCTGTACACATGGTAGGTATAGTCAACACATGGTTTCTGTACACATGGTAGATTCTGTAATCATGGTAGGTTCTTTACCCTTACGGTAAAGGGATTCTGTCAACATCACGGTAGGTCCACGTCCCGTGGTCTGCTCTTTTTGTGACACACGGTAAAGGTCTGTACACGACGGTATGAGGTCTGTACACACGGTAGGTCTGTACACATGGTAGTGTCCTGTACACATGGTAGGGGTCCTGTACACAATGGTATGATCTGTATACATGTTAGGATGTCTGTACAACAAGTGTGTAGGGCTGTACACACGGTAGTCTGTACACACGGTATCCTGGTACACTGGTGAGGTCGTACACATGGTATGTATGTACACATGGTAGGGGTCCTGTACACAGGTAGGTCTGTACATCATGGTAGGGTCTGTAAACATGGTAGTTCTGTACACATGGTAGGTGTCTGTACACATGGTAGGGCTCTGTACCATAGTAGGGTCTGTACACTAGTAGGGTCTGTATCCATGGTAGGTTCTTGTATACCTGGGTAAGGGGCCTGGACACATGGTAGGCCTGCCTGTACACACGGTAGTTCCTTTACACCGGTAGTCTGTACCCTGGTAGGTCTGTCACACATGGTAGGTCTGGGTACCTACATTTAGGACTTTCTCTTCTTGTACACATGGTAGGTCTGTTCTTTACACATAGTAGGTATGCTACAACATGTAGTCTGTACCTCGAACGGTATGTCTTAGGCACAATGTAGTGGGGTCCTGTACACATGGTAGGTCTGTACACATGTAGGTCTGTACACATGGTAGGTTCTGTACACTGGTGAGTCTGGTACACAGTGGTAGTGTCTGTACACATGTAGTCTGTACACATGGTAGGTCTCTGTACCACATGGTAGGTCTGTACACCATTGTAGGATCTGGTACACATGGTGGGTCTGTACACATGGTAGTCTGTACAGCATGGTAGGTCTGTCACCGGTGGTGAGGTGTCTGTACACACTGGTGAGGGTCTGTACACATGGTAGGTCTGTACACAGTGGTAGGTCTGTAACACTTTAATGGTAGGTCTGTAACACAGGGTGTAGGTCTTTACATCATGGTAGGTCTGTACAACATTGGGAGGTCTGTACACATGTAGGTTTCCTAGGACACATGGTAGGTCTGTACACATGGTAAGGTCCTGTACACATGTTAGATCCTTTACACAATGGTAGGGTTCTGGTACACCATGGTAGGTCTGTACACAGGTAGGATTCTGGTACACATGGGTAGGTCGGACACCATGGTAGGGGGTCCGTGCTTACCACATGGTAAGGTCTTTGTACACATGTGTCTGTACCCATGGTAGGTCTGGAATCCTACACATGATGATTTCTATACACCACCTGGTAAGGTCTACGTACACATGGTAGGGGTCTGTACCCATGGTAGTCTGTACCCAATGTGTAGGTTCCTGTACACATGGTAGTCTGTCACACCTGGGAGTGCTGTACACATGTAGGTCTGTACACATGGTAGGCTGTGACCCTCTGGTGAACAGGTAGTTGTCTCGTGGGTCCGTACACATGGTATGTCTGTACACATGGTAGGTCTGGTACACATGTGAGTGTAGTGTCGGACAACAGGTAGGTTTTTTATGTAACATGTAGGTCTCTGTACAACATGGGTAGGTCTGTACACTGGTAGGTTTCCTGTAACACAATAGGTGGGAGGGGTTGATCTGTACACATGGGAACCATTAGGACTCTGGACACATGGGAGGTCTGTACCACTGGTAGGGTCTGTACACATGGTAGTGTCTGTACACATGTGTAGATTTAGAGTAATCCTTTTATCCTATAGTATATGAATAAGCCCGAACTCTGAACTAGTGTGTTATGATAATGACCTCAATGTATCTAACAAACTAGAGAGAGGTCTGTTTAGGTTGAGGATCTTTCATTGGCTGGGAGAGGTTTGGTGTGCGTGGGATGTAATGTGGTACGTGTAAGGAAGGCTGATGTACAACCAGGCACGGTAGTGAGAGTACTAAACTCCGATGCTTGTAACTGATGCAGAGCTAAGGTAGTCTCTCTCTCTCTCTCCTCTCTCTTCCTCTCGTCTGTCCCTCGCTCTCGCTATATATATACTCCTCTCTCTCCTCCTCCTCTCTCTCTCCTCTCTCCATCTCTCTCTTCTCTCTCTCTCAGTCGCTCCTCGCGCTCTCTCTCATCTTCTCTCTCTCTCCCTCGCTCCCATCGCTCTCTCGCTCGCTCTCGTCCTCTCCTCTCTCCTCCCTCTCTCCCTCTCCTCCTCCCCCTCTCGTCTCTCCCCTCTCTCTCTCTCCTCCTCTCCATATGTGATGATTTCTTTAACTCTTTCACAATGTAATCTGTATGTCTGCCTCTCTCTTTCTCTCTCGTCGTCCCTCTCTCTCTCTCCTCTCTCTCTCTATCTCTCTTCATCTCTCTCCCTCTCTCTCTCTGTATTTTAGTGGAGTTTTTATTTACCTTTCACAAGGTAATCGTATTTCCGTTCCCTCTTATTACATATATGGCTCACATACTCACTCTCACTCTCTCTCTCCATCTCTGACTATCAATACCGGGGGAGGAGTGGGGGCTGAAGATAATGGGCTAGCCTGACCGATATCCAGACTGTCGCGAGCTACCCAGTTAATGGACTTCCACCGTGATAGGTCACAGAGAGAGAGAGAGAAGTGTGTGTGTGTGTGTGTGGGGGGGGGGGGGGATTTAGGAGAGGATATCGAGGTTAGGCAATGAGAACATGGATATCATCGATGTTTCCTCCCTTTATAACTTCAAAATAATGTTCCTCAATTGGTATCGTACACAAAATACTCCAAAACCACTCTGAAAAACAAACTTGAATATACAGACTTTGGATATGTCTGATAAGGATATTTTTCCATCGTAACTACAGAGATAACCAGAGCTGACATTATGTAAGTAGAACACCACATTTGACCGCGACTGTGTAAGTAGCTAAGGTAATATGATAGCGTCTGTGGCTTGATTACGGTATTATACAATAGGGCTAATTAGGTATATAGGGGGGATATATAGGTTAACAGAATATTGACATGGACAAGACGTATCTCCACAGGAGTAGGCAGTGGAGGGGTCTTGGTATTGAGATGGTAATTTTAAGTCCCACGTTCAAATCCAGAGGTGTCAATGGGAAATGCCTTCGGGATGGAATTTGTGCTCTACTTAACTTCAGTATTCTACTACAAAACCCACCGATACGCCATGGAAATATTCATGTTGTGTCCAATCCCATATAGTTGTATAAATATCCCTATATTAAAAAAAAATGCAGTGCAGGGTAGTACCTATGAGCGAGAAGCTCAAAATGTAGCCTGAGAGTTTCTTCTGAGATTATGAGACGAGAAGGGATAACTAGACAGTGGCGATGCAGCTTCAAGAGGTCAAACTGAACCTAGCCAGGGGGTAGACAACCAGGCCTCATTGATCAGGGAAGGCAAGGCTACATACAGCCAGTTGTATTAACTTGTCTCAATCGTTATCTGGAATAAGACCCCTAGACTTCATCGTGTTGAGTGATAAAGACTACAGGTTATAGAAAGCCTATGTCCGGAGAGAGAGTTAGGGAAAAACCTTTACTGTCTGATCGAGACTTATATTTCATGCTTGCTACCACTATACGATTGCCTCAGGACAAAAGTTACCAATTTAACCACTAACTAAAGCATATCTAAATTAAATATGAAAGACAAATACAGATACAGAATATAATGGCATAGGTAAACTGATTGATTGATCATATTCTTTAAATAAATAAATTGGATAATTTGAGAAGCCCTATCATACTTGTTATAAATATTGCATTATGAATCTGTTAGAATTTATTGAAAAAATAAAAAGTAACATTTCACGTTAGATTCAAGACTTGGATATCCGCCTGAGAAACTTTTACTTTTATGTATTGAGTAAATCATCCTCTCCACCTCCCCGCTAGCTCCAGAGAACTCTCTCTCTCACTATCACTCACTCTCACTCTCTCTATATATATATATATATATGTGTGTGTGTGTGTGTGTGTGGAGGTTAAATCACAAACACCTGTGATCAAATTATGTAGTAAAACTCGCTAGGAAAATTGAAACAATGGAATACCAAGTGTTCGTCTATTCTCTCAAGACATCTTCAGGTCAGCTTGGTGTTCCATTGGTTCAATTTTCCTAGCGAGTTTAATTAAAAAAACAAAAACAAAAAAATCTATAGTGACAGGGCCAAAATCAAGGGACGTTCGAGCCAAAATGCCTGGATACACGGAGTTTGAACCAATGTAAGTCATAGAAAGAGGGAAAGACTGATTCTGGGAAAGAGTTCCAGAGCTCAGCTGTTGAGTAGAAGAAAGACTGAGAGTAACGTTTCACTCTCGGGTTGGAGAGTTGCACAGAGTAGGGGTGGGATTGAGTAGCAAGACGGGAACCACGTGCCCTACGTAAAGGAGGTGGTATACACTGGGAAAGCTCTGAGGAACACTGATTATTATAGTAACGATAGAATAGCGAGAGAGATTGCAGAGAGTTGGTGAGTGGACGGGAGTTAATGATATGAAAGGCCTTCCTATCAACTTTGTCTAGGAGAGCGGTGTGAGAGGAACCTCCCCACACATGTGAACAATACTCAATACAAGGACGCACTATGCCCCTGTACAGAGCAAGAAGCTGTGCAGAGGAAAAGAACCCCCTAAGGCGGTTGAGCACACCCAGCTTCTGGGAGGCTGCCTTAGCAAGACTGGTAATATGGTCCTTCCAAGTGAGAGCATAAGAAAAAGAGACACCAAGAATATTGAGAGAAGATGAAGGATTGATTTTTGTATTGTTGAAGAATAAGGGATAGTTCGCTGGGGGTTCCTTACGGGTAGATAGATGGAGAAATTGGGTTTTGGAAGCATTAAAGGTAACAAGGTTTTCTCTGCCCCAATTGGAGATAGTATTTAGATCAGAATTTAAGAGTTCTATGGCTTCATTACGTTTGTCGTTGAGGGATTGCTGGCTGGGGCATTCTGAAAAACTAATGGAGTAGTGTAAGGTTGAGTCGTCTGCGTATGAATGGATGGGAATTGAGGTACAGTTGAGGAGATCATTTATAAAAATTAGAAACAGAATAGGAGATAGGACAGAGCCCTGAGGAACACCGGAGTTTATAGGGTGAGGAAGTGAACAATGGCCGTCCACAACCGCGGCTATGGAACGGCCGGAAAGGAAATTAGAGACAAAGGCACAGATGGAGGGATAGAAACCGAAGGAGGGTAGTTTAGAAATTAAAGATTTGTGCCAGACTCTATCGAAGGCTTTCGATATGTCTAGTGCAATAGATAAAGTCTCACCGAAGTCCCGAGAGGAGGATGACCAAGATTTAGTAAGATATGAAAGAAGATCACCAGTAGAGCGACCCTTAAGGCGATCTGAGAGCAGATTATGAGAAGAGAAATGCTTAAGAAATTTGGAAGCAAGAATAGTTTCAAAAACTTTAGAAAGACATGAGATGAGAGCAATTGGACGATAGTTGGAGGGTTGAGAGCGGTCACCCTTCTTTGAGACAGGTTGAATGTGAGCAAAGATCCAGCATGAAGGGAAGATATTAGAGGATAGACAGAGACGAAAGAGTTTGCCTAGGCAGGGAGTCAGCACGGAAGCACAGTTTTTGAGAACAGGAGGAACACCGTCCGGACCGTACGCCTTATTAGTATTAAGCCCAGAGAGGGTAGAAAGTACATCTTTAGAAGAGATTAGGATAGTAGGCATAAGTAAGAGCGAGGAAGGTGGAGAGGGAGGAATAGCACCGGAATCATCCAAGGTGGAGTTTCTAGCAAAAGTTTGAGCGAAGAGTTTAGCTTTGTCAGAGGAAGAAATGATGGTTGTGCCATCAGAATGAGAAAGGGGAGGGCAAGATGAGGAAGAGAAATTGTTGGAGAGGTTTTTGGCTAGATGCCAGAAAGCTTGGGAAGAGCTAGAGTTGGATAGTTCAGTGCATTTATTTTTGATGAAAGAGTGTTTGGCAAGTCGAAGAACAGATTTGGCTTGATTCCGGGCAGAAACATAGGAAGAATGAGAGTCTTGAGTTTTAAGGCGTCGGTACCGTTTGAATGCTTCCTCCTTATTGCGGACAGCAGTAGAACAGGCGTGAGTAAACCAAGATTTTTTAGCATTAGTCTGAGAGAAAGAGAATGGAATGTATACTTCCATGCCCGTATTACCTCGGTAATGCGTTCAGCACTCTCCGAGGGTCCCCGGCCACGGAAGCAGAAATCATTCCATGGGAAATCAAAGAAGTACTGCCGGAGAGCCTCCCAGTCAGCAGCGCCAAAGTGCCACAATATATGAAATAAAGCTGTCAAGTTTATGATTATCGTCAAACAATGCTACAAATTTGCTCTACTATTTAGGTACACTACTTGAGCGATAAGACATACCTGGGTAACAATTTGTCCTACAATGACGCCAATTAGCTTCAAATTACCAGAACTCTATATAATATATAACATATTATGTTGCATAATATATATATATATATATATATATATATATATATATATATATATATATATATATATATATATATATATATATAATATATGTATATACTGTATATAGAAACAAAAATTATATGTGGGTGAGGGAGACAAAAGGCAAAACTGCGTGTGACGCGTGCCTCCTCCAGAGTTGAAAGAGTGACAGAGCCAACATCAAGGAATGTTCGAGACAAAATGTCTGGACACACAGAGTTTGAAGCAATTTAAGTCATAGAATAAGGGAAAGACGGATTCAGGGCGAGAGATCCAGAACTCAGCTGTTGAATAAAAGAAAGATTGGGAGTATCGTTCACCCTTGGGTTGGAGAGTTTCACAGAGTAGGGGTGGGATATATATATATATATATATATATATATATATATATATATATATATATATATATATATATATATATATATATATATATGTGTGTGTGTGTGTTTGTGTGTGTGTTTATACGCCCAGCCGGACTCGAACCACCGATAGTCAGAACGAGTGTCCATAATTTAATCCACTACACAACGGCGTGATAAAGGATACCTAACCTTCCTAGCTCGCTACCGCTCACCAGGAGAAAATCGACACCTGGATGGGAATAAATGTTTCAAAACATTAGGCTGAATGGGGCCGAATGGATACAACCCAGAGAGAGAGAGGAAAATAACGAGGTTGGCCCCATTAAGGTAAGGGTGGTGCAGATATAGGTGCTGCAGGTGGGCTTCGGTTAGTCCTACTGAAGATCATTAACACTATGGTGCCATCAGCAATATAATGCCATGGTGGTGCAGTGATATGGCAGGACAGTCCATATGTTTAAAAGCAACCATTTTTAACCCCTATTGTACCGGCGACGTTCTTTCCAGTATAATCTGGCTACTATTATACGATTTTGTTCAGTTTCAAATAGGCCTCCAGCAATTAACAAGCTTCGAACTATCTCACTTAACCCTTTTTACTATCACAGGTCCTTCTTAAGCTGCACAACAACCTCTAAATATAGCTAGAATAAAATGATAAAGACGTCGCCGGTACAGAAGGGGTTAATCCTAAACAATGTAATGAATAAGGACGTAAATTTATTGGTAATCAGCCAAATGTCATTAGTAATATTAAAGATTATGAGCCATAAAATTACAAATATTTTCATGATAGAACTTAAAATTGGCTTACTTTTTTTCCCGTTCGTATTTGTTCTCGGATGCTGTGACTCAGAATAAAGTGATCGTGTGTGCCAATAGCTAAACTTTACGTATGATGCCATTCCATTTGATATAAAGTTTCCCTGCCAAGATCAAAGTTGAGTGATTGAGTGCGTGTTGGAGAGAGTGTGTGTGTGTGTCTGTGTACAATGGAGTACAAAGGAAGTCAAGCAACAACAGGCTAGCGGCCCCTCGAAGCTGTTAGCCCTCCAAATCACTGCTGTTAAAACTGTCCATCAGTGGTTCAGAGTAAGTAAGAGACAATTGGAAATGGAAGCACTGCCTTAAAACCAATATCCTTGGCAGGGTTAGGAGATGTTAGTAGGGAACAATTTGGGTAAATAACATAACACAGCTACAAGTGATCCTCGATGTATCTGAAAGTCCTTCATTTACAAATGCAATCTGTCGCTGGTTTAAGGCGGGGTGCTTGTCTAGGCAATGCTTAAAGAAATCAACGGTGCTGCAGTCTATATCACCTCGACGAAGCCTATTCCACAAGTTCACAACTCGATTGAAGAAGAAATTCGTAGACTCGTGCGAGTTAAAAGATGGAATGAGAAAATGTGAGAGAGCTAGAGTGAGAAAAGGTGAGAGCTAGAGAGAGAGAGAGAGATAAAGGCAGACAGAGCGAGAGAGAGCTGGGGATACTGTAAAATAAGATTAACGTAAGAAAAGTAAAGAGGGCAAAATGTTGGTCAGAAAAACTCCTGAAAGTGGGGATAAAAATGGGTGAGATAGGAACTTGAACAAAGGATGGAAGGGAAAACGATTGAAAGAGAGACACGGGAGATAACATAACACGAAATAGAGAAAAAAGAAAGGTGTGTGTGTGTGTGTGTGTGTGTGTGTGTGTGTGTGTGTGTGTGTGTGTGTGTGTGTGTGTGTCCTATCGCGCTTAATTATAGTGCGTGTCGATACCGTTTTCTTATTTAATATACTTATGATATCACATTACATATTTTATTATATATATTTTGATATTAATTATTTTATATATGTTCTTTTCTTTTTTAAATTGGAATAACCTAGAAAATAATTATGGTCAGTAGTTACAGTACATGTTTATTTTTCACCTGAGTAATATACACATTCCTAAAATATTGTGAAAAATGTGAATATCTGAATAATTTTGTATATTTTATGGCCAACTTTTCGAGCAGAGTAATATTGTTTCGCTCCAACTTTTTCGAAAAATATGCAGTGGTATATACTGTATATAAAAAATTGGCGAAGTTTTATATCAGCGGGGAAATAGTCATTTACAATCACAGTGGGTGAAAATGATGAGGGGGGCGGCGTCCCTTTGATTGTTTGGCCTTGAGGGGGGTTGGTGTGGGTGGAAAAAGGGGGAAAATATTGGTGGGAATTGAGAGGAGATAGGTAATAGGAAAATATAA
Organism: Paralithodes platypus; assembly: GCA_032716605.1. Taxonomy (NCBI): domain Eukaryota; kingdom Metazoa; phylum Arthropoda; class Malacostraca; order Decapoda; family Lithodidae; genus Paralithodes; species Paralithodes platypus. The sequence continues at coordinate 131,329,088 of CM064487.1, forward strand.
TGGGGAGAGAGAGTGTGTGTGTGAGTGTGTGTGTGAGTGAGAGTGAGAGAAAGAGAGAGACAGGGAGAGAGATATTTAACTCTTTCAAGGATGAAGGATTTTCAAGAATTGGATGATAAAAGCATAATGTTGTCTATGAATTATTATGTTCCTTCCAACAACCAACTATACTCCTAAAATCGATCAATGAAATTTACAAACACATGTGGCAGTCCGTGGATTCGAATCCAGGATGCTCACACCGAAAATCAACACCTTATGCATCGCACCACGAAGACAGTAAAGAATGGTGGACACTGCCTACGATTTATTATGCAACTTCGAATCCTGCATATCAATCTAAGCATGTACACACATCCCAACTGCAACTCACGTAGGCTATGCATACGTGAATGGAAAGAGCAATTAATGGGGCCTTAACCACTAGGGAAGTCCTCTCGATAAATTACCCCTGAACCAATATCAATTATTATGTTCCTTCCAACAACCAACTATACTCCTAAAATCGATTAATGAAATTTACAAACACATGTGGCAGTCCGTGGATTCGAATCCAGGATGCTCACACCGAAAATCAACACCTTATGCATCGCACCACGAAGACAGTAAAGAATGGTGGACACTGCCTACGATTTATTATGCAACTTCGAATCCTGCATATCAATCTAAGCATGTACACTACTATACTACTTTCTTATAACAAGAAAGTATATAGAGGCAACAAATACATACAGCTGATCAAAATAAGTCCATACATTTAATGGCGTCCTCCATTCAGGATATTTTTTTTTGCAATTAGTTTTGAACTGATATTGATAGAATAGTAGTAGAAAATAACTCTGAGGAAGTAAATTCCAGAGAGAGGTAGTTGGAAGCATAAGTGAATTTAGGAAAGACGAGGTTCTGCACTGTACAGGAGTGATTGTCCAGTCATAGGCGTTGACAGATAACCCGGTCCCACGAGGAGAGATCCGTCATAGATGCAACTTCCCGGACCTTTACCGCAACATTATCTGTAATTGTTGATTTCATTAATTGAGTTTAGGAGTAAAGTCGGTTGGTGGAGGTAACATAATAAACTATGCAAGGAATGTAATTCTTCGTTATAGACTTAAAGGGGAAATTAATATGTAATCGATTAGTTTTGTATTATTCGTAGGCCTATAGCATTAATTTGAATATATATTATATACTGTATATATATATATACATATATATTCCTTATCCCTTCGATGTCCACATTCCATTCCTACACTGCATATAATTATCTGACAGCAACAAATATATAACAATTCATCGTCTGATATCTGTCTGTAGTCATAATGCTCATAAAATATTATTATACAAAATTATTGATGACCAGGGGGGAAAAAGGAAGTAAATAAGTGAAAACAGAAAATATAAAGAAATATAGACGCGTCCTGAGAATAAAAGGGTGAGAAATAGAAAAATACGTGCTGGAAAAACCTTTGCATTGTATTTCAATATGAGTGTAGTACAATACAGATGGAGCGTGGAGAACAATATACACAACATGAGTCTGGAATTCAACACAGGCCATCATAATCTTTTAAAATGTTTGTATTAGTCATTCAAGTGTTAGATATGATTACGTTATATTAAGAGCTATACTGTTCAACGTGGAGCCATATTGGAGATGTAATTTGTTAAAAATTGTATTTTATTTCAGTAAATTCGAGGACATTTGCCACAAAAGTGTTTGTGTTACATCGGCTTAACCCAAAATATAATCTTATTCTAGCTACCTCCAGACGATGCTCTCCCATTAGAAAGAATTTGTTAAAGTTAGAGGGTTAGCTTAGATAACCTTTAGCACATTAACTACCAGAGGTCCTTCCAAACCTCTGTAAACTCAAGTGACAGTAGCATCAATAAATGTCAATAAAGCGTCGTGTGACTAAAAGGGTGAAAGGTCCACTGATACTGACCAAGTCATTATTGTGACTTCTACTTTAGCCAACTACAAACTCTTTGAATACATACTAGTATTACTATTACTAATAAATAATATTACATATTAGACAATTACATAGTTGCGTTATGTTGATTGATTGATAGATAGATCTAATGTATATATATATATAATTCACAAAATCTGTCGTTAGCTAATTTGTTAACCTTCGTTACATTATCATTCAAATATGTTATACAATAATATTATACTGGCTAGTAAAATGAATGTATAACATTAGTACTAACTATTAAATCGCCTTCCGATAGGGTAAATGATATGAAGAAACGCGTCATCGTATCCTGAAAGGGTTAAAGAAGTTTTTACTAGCCTGAATATAATCGCTTAGACGTAATTAGAACAACGTAAAAACAATAACAATGGAAGAATATATTTGGAAAGAAGTAAATAACAATAAAATATCATAAGATACAGTATTTAAATGAAAAAATAATTTCAGATCAAATAAAAATACATTAAAATTCGAAATCATATGAATCAAATATAATAATAGTCCAAAGAACGAAAATGCAAAAGAGAGCGAGGGAAAAATGCAGTGGACCATAAAGAATATATTCAAATATATGAATGACAAATATTTGAAGAGAGAGAGAGAGAGAGAGAGAGAGAGAGAGAGAGAGAGAGAGAGAGAGAGAGAGAGAGAGAGAGAGAGAGAGAGAGAGGGGGGGGGGGGGGGGGGTAGAGCACAGATCCTTTCAAGTTAATGAAAAACTGACTGACAAATAAAGAAGGAAATATATGAAGACTTTATGGAGTTAATTATTATATGAGAGAGAGAGAGTGAGAGCGAGAGTATGTGTATATGAAGAAGTTGGTAGGTCAATTAGCAGAGGGAGGGGAAGAGTATGATTGCTGCAGGGGGGGGGGGGGGGATACACGGGGGGTTTATTTATAAATTGGTTTTAGCATATATTTTCTACTGTCACTGCAATATTTACGCGTGATTACTTTTCTCTTATATTTTATGTTTTTGTTATAACTATTCTTCAAGTTAAAGGTTTTCTGTGGCATTTAGATTTGTTAGCTCATCATGATGAAGTCTGGAGGATTTATTCCAGATGGCGAGCCAGACAACGAGCCAAACGAGTTTTACAACTGTATATTATAATTATACTCTGTATAATAATATATATATATATATATATATATATATATATATATATTTTTTTTTTTTTTTTTTTTTTTTTTTATAAAAACAGTCTGACGCAGCCAGACTCCCTAAAACTTGAATCTTAAACCTCCTCCCTTGTTACTCACCACCACCCCTACTATTACTCGGGTGCCGGGAGTCAAGTGGATAATGTCACCCCCCCCCCCCCCGCTGGCGCCCTAACACAACCCGGGATTATACACCTGCTGCGCCATTATCTAACCTGTAATTAAGTTATCTCTTGATAGTGTGTGTGGTTAGAGAGAAAGAGAGAGACACCGTATTTTAGTTGTTAATTATGCTAAGTTTCGACGCCCATATCTCTAACTTCCTTATAGCCTGAAACTCGTAAGTGGTCAATTAATAAGCGAAAAAAAAAATCCCTGTGTCACTATAAAAAAATACATAATCCATTTCACCAAGATAAAGATTTTGTCATGTTATACCAGTAGTATTTAGAAGCAGTAGTTAGAAGTAGTAATATTTAGAAGCAGTATTTAGAAGTAGTAATATTTAGAAGTAGTATTGAGAAGTATAATTTAGAAGTAGTAGTATTTAGAAGTAGTATTGAGAAGTATAATTTAGAAGTAGTAGTATTTAGAAGTAGTATTGAGAAGTATAATTTAGAAGTAGTAGTATTTAGAAGTAGAAGTATATTTTTGAAGTATAATTTAGAAGTAGTAGTATATTTTTGAAGTATAATTTAGAAGTAGCAGTGTTTTGAAGTAGTATTTTGAAGTAGTACTATTTAGAAGTAGTAGTATTTAGAAGTAGTAGTATTTAGAAGTAGTAGTATTTAGAAACAGTAGTATTTAGAAGTAGTAGTAGGCCTATTTATAAGTAGTATTTAAAAGTATTATTTATAAGTAGTAGTATTTAGAAGTAGTTGTATTTATAAGTAGTATTTAAAATAATTATTTAGAAGTAGTAATATGTGGGAAGATCATTCAGAGTGCCGTGAATAGTTGGATGGAAAAATTATATACCTAAATGCCGGATAACGTTTTTATCGTGATGACACGACAGGTTTCGACTCTCTCTGGAGTCCTTCTCAGGTGTCGAAACTTATCGTATCATCATAATAAACCGTTTTTCCGTCACGTGGGTATAATTTCTCCATTCAAATATTCACGGCACTCTGAATTTCTCTTCCCACATTTTACTACTTCTAAATATTATTACTTCTAAATAATACTTATAAACACTACTTCTACATACTACTACTTCTAAATAATAATACTTATAAACACTACTTCTACATACTACTACTTCTACACCTACTACATACTACTACTTCTAAATAATAATACTTATAAACACTACTTCTACATACTACTACTTCTAAATAATAATACTTATAAACACTACTTCTACATACTACTACTTCTAAATAATAATACTTATAAACACTACTTCTACATACTTATACACTACTTCTACATACTACTACTTTCTAAATAATAATACTTTATAAACACTACTTCTACATACTACTACTTCTAAATAATAATACTTATATACACTACTTCATCATACTACTACTTCTAAATAATAATACTTATAAACACTACTTCTACATACTACTACTTCTAAATAATAATACTTATAAACACTACTTCTACATACTACTACTTCTAAATAATAATACTTATAAACACTACTTCTACATACTACTACTTCTAAATAATAATACTTCAAATACTACTTCTAAATATTACTATTTTCCCACATATTACTATTATACTTATAAATCATAATTGATCACAGATTCGGTTATAAAGACATCTAATTTATCCTCCTGGGTAATCACTACAATTCCAACTATTTTCTAACCACCCAAACCAAACAAAGACATTGGTTTGAATTATATTTTGCTGGTATTAAGACGAACAATTTAATTTGAAAAATTATCCTCTGTCAAATATACCACTCGAAGCTATTTTTACTATATTTTGGTATCATTAGATTTTTTATTTATTTTTTAGGATAGGATCTTTGGTAAATAAAGCGGTACAACTATTTCCATCAACCCTCTTAATTCCACAGGTCCTTCCTATTCTGAGTAAAATGGTCTAAAGTTCGCCAGAATATAATGCAGAAGAGAGTCATAATACTGAGAGGGTTAATGGGAGGTTTTTAGTTTGCTCCCTAGACCTCCATTAAGCTTTAAAAAATACCCTCATGATCCCCCTTCGAAATAAATTGTACATTGTCCGGTAGAAATATGTCCCGGCGTAAGGTTGGTTCCTTCTAAATTGCGCTCTCGCTATCGCTTGCCAGGATAAAATGGACACACAGAAGGTCTTAAAATTGACAGAAATTGGGCGAAAGGTTTTAAAATCGCGAAACTAATGGGGTGAACGTCTTAAAATCTCAAAACGAATGGGGTTAATCATGAGGGAGAAGAGGAGACGTGAAAAAATATAAAAACATAAGTTAATATCTGTCCTTAATGAAGACACTCGCTGGGTCACTTGGAGCGATGATGGCGTTATTAAAGGGAGTTATTAGGTGGTCGGGACAGGGAGGGGGGGGGGGGGAGGAGGGGGGGATTATCTAGAGTGGGTAGGAGGGGTGTGTTATAAGAGAGAGAGAGAGAGAGAGAGAGAGAGAGAGAGAGAGAGAGAGAGAGAGAGAGAGAGAGAGAGAGAGAGAGAGAGAGAACGAGAGAGAGAGAGAGAGAGAGAGAGACATAAAGAAAGAAAGAAAGAGAGAGAGAGACAGCCAGACAGACGGACAGCAATACAGATAGAGAGCGGATAGGTGGATATAACATTAAAGCTACATACAGATAGAGAGCGGATAGGTGGATATAACATTAAAGCTACATACAGATAGAGAGCGGATAGGTGGATATAACATTAAAGCTACATACAGATAGAGAGCGGATAGGTGGATATAACATTAAAGCTACATACAGATAGAGAGCGGATAGGTGGATATAACATTAAAGCTACATACAGATAGAGAGCGGATAGGTGGATATAACATTAAAGCTACATACAGATAGAGAGCGGATAGGTGGATATAACATTAAAGCTACATACAGATATAACTAGAAATATAAAGATGACACGACTTAAACGTTACTTTATACCTGTAGAAGCGTCATTCACTTGTCTGTTTATTTGTCTGTTTGTCAGATTGTTTGTCTGTAAACAAGATATCTCAAAACGTTATTAATCAATTTTCACGACATTTGGTGGGCAGATAGGATATGCGCCAAGGAAATAGTCATTCAATTTCGGAGGTCAGTAGAGTACATACCTCACCCAGCATGGGCGGCTCACAATGGTAAGGGGAGACTGACCGTTTGTTTGGTCTATTAATTCATTTATTCATATATTTTTTAGTTTCCTCCCTAGACCTCCATCAAGCTTAGAAAAACACCCCCTAGACCCCCCTTCAAGATACATTTGTAAATTTTTCGGTACAAACATTTCCCGGCCGAAGGCCGGTTCCTCTTAACATTGCAGGCTCGCTATCGCTCGCCAGGAAAAAATCGACACCTAAATGGCACGAAAGGTCTTGACATTGACAACGAAATGGGGCGAAAGGTGTTAAAATCGCCAAACTAATGGGCCGAACGTCATATAATCTCAAAACTAGTGGGGCTAAACATTAGGGAGAAGGGGGTCCAGAAAAACGGTCTTCCTCCCCTAAGAACCAATGTTTACGAAATGCGATGAGTAGATAACGTATGTGCCAAGGAAGAAGTGATTATATTAAGGGGGGGATGGTTCACTTTTTGGGGCGAATTTTGCATGTATTCATTATTTTTCTAGTTTCCTCCCTAGACCTCCATCAAATTAAAAAAAACAAAAACATCCATTGGATCCTCCTTCTAGATTAATTTGTACATTCTTCGGTAGAAAAATATCCGAAGGCCGAAGGCCGATTCTTCCAACATTACAGGCTCCCTATCGTTCGCCAGGGAAAAAAATCGAGACCTATACAGCACGAAAGGTTTAAATATTGACGAAGAAATGGGGCGAAAGGTCTTAAAATCGACTAACTAATGGGGAAAACATATTAACAACTGAAAACTAATGGGGCTAAACATGAGGGGAGAAAGTGGTCCAGACAACCGGCCCATGTCCCCTTAAGGAGATCGGTAGAGCACATACCTCCGTCATCACAGGTGGAGGTATGCGCTGCTCTCCCGTGTGTCCCTCTAGTTATAGTAGGCCTATGTAACCTTTTCAATCAATGGAGTTATTAGGCGGGCAGGACAGGGGGGTGATTATCAGGGGCAGGAAGGAGGATTGACAGAGGGTGTGTGTGTGTGTGTGTGTGTGTGTGTGTGTGTGTGTGTGTGTGTGTGTGTGTGTGTGTGAGTGAGTGCGTGTGTGTGAGAGTGACTGCGTGTGTGTGAGAGTGAGTGCGTGTGTGTGAGAGTGAGTGCGTGTGTGTGAGAGTGAGTGCGTGTGTGTGAGAGTGAGTGCGTGTGTGTGAGAGTGAGTGCGTGTGTGTGAGAGTGAGTGCGTGTGTGAGAGAGAGAGAGAGAATGTGTGTGAGAGAGAGAGTGTGTGAGAGTGAGAGAGAGACTTAATGAAGGCTATAAAGTGAATTAAAGAGACAGTCTTACGAGTTAGCGTACGTGTTGTTATAGGCTTATCTTCCAAACAGCTAACGGCAGATATACCCACATACTAAACTAAATACCTACATTGCATTGCAAGGAAAGCAAGTAGCAACATATATATTGATCCTTACAAGATTGATATGTGATTATTATTATATTTGCATTTCTTATAGATTTCAACCTTTTCCAATTCACGGGGAACACTAATATTTAAAGTGAATCTTAATCGACCCATCAATCAGATGACAACGATATTATGTATTTTTTTTGTTTTCTTCCAGACGATTTTACTCAACACAGGGATTATTTGTCATAGTAGATGCCTAGTTAAGGGGGAAGGGTTGGTTTATCTGGCCCCTCTCTCCCTTATATTTAGCCCGATTAGTTTTAAAGTTCATAGACGTTCGCCCCATTACTTTGGCTATTTTTTATGACCTTTAGTGCCATTTAGGTGTCGATTTTTTCCTGGCGAGCGATAGAACTGGCCTTCGGCTAGGGAATTTTTCTACCGAAAAATGCACAAATTTATCACGAAGGGTGGGGTGGGGGGACTAGAGATAGTTTGTTTTGTTTGATAGAGGTCTAGGGGGGGGGGGGGGGGCGGGAATGGTAATAATACAAAATTTTGAAATATATAAATATTCTTCCCTTAAAGAAGTACACAATGTTTTACGAGTGCCTGTACAGTTGCCTTAATAAGTGATGTCTCGGCACCAAGTATGTTTTGATCAATAATTTGGTATCAGTAATATCTAAGCTGCATTTCTTCATATCGAGTGAAATATATAAACATGTTCCTACACTTACCCACCCTATTCAAAATCTGGCAGACATTAATAAAGCACAGAACAAGCCAAACGTAATGACACCTGGGACATGACTTATTAGCGCGACCGTACCAGCTGGATATATTCTGCATTCCCTGATTCGTGATGTTTTACAGACGGCAATTCCACTTGATGGTCCATTTATATTAAATCGAATAAATAGCCTTTTTCAAATAATTCCAGTTGATGGCCTTTTTCAATTAAATTCGAATAGATATCCTTTTTCAATTATTTCGAGTTGATAGCCATTTTTCAATTAATGTGTAGTTGGAGCCTTTTCAAATTATTCGAGTTGATAGCCTTTTTCAATTAATGAGAATTGTAGCCTCATTCAATTACTTTGAAGTTCGATCGAGTCGAGTTGATAGCCTTTTCAATTAATTCAAGTTTACAGACTTTTTCAATTAATTCATGTTGATAGCCTTTTTCAATAAATTCGAGTTAACAGCCTTTTTCAATTACTTTCGAGTTGATAACCTTTTACAATTAATTCGAGTTGATAGCCTTTTCAATTAATTTCTTCATCATTTTAGTGTTGATATGGTAGAGTTTTGACTGAACATTTTCCACCTGGGATAGTAGATTAAATATTGGGATCCGGGCAATAGACTATTACTATTATATAATATATATGGGTGTTTCTGCCAGTGATATGAGAGAGAGAGGGAGAGAGAGAGAGAGAGAGAGAGAGAGAGAGAGAGAGAGAGAGAGAGAGAGAGAGAGAGAGAGAGAGAGAGAGAGAGAGAGAGAGAGAGAAGAGAGAGAGAGAGAGAGAGAGAGAGAGAGAAGAGAGAGAGAAGAAAAAGAGATAGAGAGAAGAGAGAAGAGAGAGAAGAAAGAGAGACGAGAAGAGAGAGACAGAGAGAGAGAGAGAGAGAGAGAGAGAGAGAGAGAGAGGAAAGAAAGAGCGAGTGAACACAAGCAACCCTCCCTAGCTCTGTTTAATTGTCTGCTTCCCTTGTACTCTCTCTCTCTCTCTCTCTCTCTCTCTCTCTCTCTCTCTCTCTCTCTCTCTCTCTCTCTCTCTCTCTCTCTGTTTACATCATCATCACCATTAACATAAATTTCATAATCATCATCATTATTGCTATCATGTTTAGCATTACGGTACAATCATATTTATCACTATCGCCACCATCACCATCAGTATTGTCATCAGTCTCATCATTCGTATAATTATTGTATCATCATTCATATAATTATCAGTATCATCATTCGTATAATTATCAGTATCATCATTCGTATAATTATTGTATCATCATTCATATAATTATCAGTATTATCATTCGTATAATTATTGTATCATCATTCGTATAATTATCAGTATTATCATTCGTATAATTATTGTATCATTCGTATAATTATCAGTATCATCATTCGTATAATTATTGTATCATCATTCATATAATTATCAGTATTATCATTCGTATAATTATCAGTCTCATCATTCGTATAACTATTAGTATCATCATTCGTATAATTATGTCTCATCATTCGTATAACTATCAGTATCATCTATATCTCTATTTATTGCCGGACACCGTGATCCCCGAAGGGGTGGCCACGAACGAAACGCCCCCATGCACCTCTGTCCCCAGTCAGTACGTTCCACATGGCCGAACTATCTCAAGGTGTTCCTTTTCACATCATCATTCGTATAATTATTGTATCACAATTCGTATAATTATCAGTCTCATCATTTGTATAATTAGTATCTTCATTTGTATAATTATCAATATCATCATTCGTATAATTATCAGTATCATCATCATCATCAGCCGAAGGCTGGTTCCTCGAACATTACAAGCTCGCTATCGCTCGCCAGGAAAAACTCGACACCTAAATGCGGCGAAAGGTCTCAAAATCGCCAATCTAATGGAGAGAACGTTTTAAAATTTCAACACTAATGACTCTAAACATAAGGGAGAAGGGGTTCCATAAAAACAACTATCTCCCCCTTAATAGAGGTAATCACTGGTATTCTCCCAGTCATGTACTATAACTCTTAATCCTTTATATTAACCCTTAATATCACTTATTAACTGAGGGCTTTCTGGATCCCTTCTTCCTCATGTTTATCCCCATTAGTTTAGAAAATAAGAAACATTCTCCCCATTAGTTTGCCGATTTTAAGACCTTTCGTGCCATTAAGTCATGTTAAGGTCACTACTATATAATCGACACTGTAATGGCACGAAAGGCCTTAAAATCGCCAAACTCAAAAAAATACTGTAAGACATTTTAAGATCACTGCTCTATATAATCGATACTTTACAGTAATTACTTGAGTATACAGAATACCACATATGAACTTTGAAAGAGTCATTCTAACTGACTAACTGGTTCGTTTTGGATTCCCCCCCCCCCCCCCCCCTAGGTCATTCATCATCCAGCCCAGACAGGTGCTTGGCTTACTGTGATGGTTAATTATCTTGGTATATTCAAGAGTTGGGATCAGAAGTTGTCGAAGGTAATCTGCTGTAAACTCTAGCATCGGGTTAAGGGAGCCCACCTCGCTTGTTTCTCTTTCTCTCCCTCTCTCTCTTTGGCTTGTATCCATTCGGTCCCATTCAACCTACTGTTTTAAGACGTTTACCCCATCCAGGTGTCAATATTTTCCTGGCGAGCGGTAGCGAGCCAGCATATATATATATTTTTTTGTTTTGACAGCAAGCTAAATGTGTACATTTTTCGATAAAAAAAATGTCTCCAGTGAAGCCGGATTTCTCCATACAATGTATCGCTCGCCAGGAAGAAATCGACACCTGGATGGGGATAAAAGTCTTAAAACAGTTGGCTGAATGGGGCCGAATGGATACAAGCCAGGGAGAGAGAAAAAGGAAAGAAAGATAAAAAATCCGGAGACCCCCTAAACCCATTTAGTACCAGGGGCCTCCTTTTCATCATATTATGGCAACTATTAGACAATTGTATTCAGCTTAGGAAGGACCTCTAGCAATAATAAGGCTTCAAACTATCTCAGTCAACCCTTTTAACTACCACAGATCCTCCCTAAGCTGCATAATGTCGTCTAAATACAGCTAGAACAAAATAATTCACACGTCGCTGGTACTCAAAGGGTTAAGGAGGGTGTGGTGGTGGGGTAGAGGGGGGGGGGGGTGCTCCCAAGACCTCTTGCAAAACACCCCCAAGACCCCCCTTCGAGATAAAGTTGTACACTGTATAATATATGTTTCGGTAGAAAAACGCATCTATAGTTACAGGCTCCCTATCGCTAGCCAGGAATGAAAATGGACACCTAAATGGCATGAAAGGTCTCTATATTGTCAAAGGAATAAGGCAAAAGGTCTTAAAATCGCCAAACTAATGGGGCTAAATATAAGGGAGAAGGGAATCCAGAGAACAAACTCCCCTTATTGTCTCACGGGCTTCAAACGAGCAAATATTGGAGCCTAGTGCAGTTACAAAGAACCTCATTACCATTTTAAGCTATGGGTATGCATTTCTGTTCTGTTTACTGGCTATTCTCAGTCGATGTTATTCAGTTTAGGAAGGGATGGAAGTCAGAGGATTTATCGAGATAGGCTTTACCATTTGATTACCCACAGATCCTAAGCTGTATAAAATCGTCTAATGATAGCCAGAATAACTGTCAAAACGCAGCATAATCTTCGAGGGGTTAACATCCCAATTTCAATTTGTACGATTTAGGCCCTTAACATAAAAAAAACAAAAAAAATGCGAATATCTCTACTACCACCCACACCGCCAACTGTTGCAGAGTCATTATCAGTAATGTCAGCCCTGCCTGTCGTCGTTACCATGATAATGAAGTGATTACACCTTGATTAATGGCTTCCCAACCACAGTAAGGTTCAGGAAGGACTGTCGATGTGTGGAAGGTGACGTATACGAGAAGAATGAAGCCAAGGATAAAGGGAGTAATAAGTTAACCTAGATACAGTCTCACGCCACTAGGTACCTACATCCAGTACACATTCTAAATAGGGGTAAATTATAATTATACAATGCTAATGTATTGGAAGCATCCATGCGAGAGTTTATAGCACATTAGTGAGATTTGGGTGTAATAAACTTAAATTTAATGCAGCACAAAATCTAGCCCAATAATATTGACACAGGAAAATATTAATTGTAAATCATGCACTAAAGACAAATATTATTGCAGGTGTGCGTGGTAAAACTTAAAGAGACTTTCATTTTTGTCAGCTAATATGATATAATGCACTGTCGCAATTTCCATATCTCTCATTTTCTCTCTTTCCCTGGCTTGCATCCATTCGGCCCCATTCAGCCAACTGTTTTAATACGTTTATCCCCATCCAGGCGTCAATTTCTTCCTGGCGAGCGATAGCGAGCCAGCATTGTATGGAGAAATCCGGCTTCGCCGGAGAATTTTTTATATCGAAAAATGTACAAATTTAACTTGCTGTAAAAACAAAAATATATATATGCTGGCTCGCTACCGCTCGCCAGGAAAATATTGACACCTGGATGGGGATAAACGTCTTAAAACAGTTGGCTGAATGGGGCCGAATGGATACAAGCCAAAGAGAGAAGGAGAGAAAGAGAAAAAAAAGCAGGTGACCCCCCTTAAGCAAGGTAATGGTGTGGGGGCGAGTGTAATATGATGTATATATGATAATAAATATATAATCATGATCATAAGGCGTGGGAGGAAAACCTTAATAGAGAATATAATACTCATGTGGAAGATTATATTATTAAACTTGTATGCAAATTAAGTCAAATCAAATAATACATATTCCTAAAAAATCTACTTGGCGATATCATTTAATTAAGGGGGGTCACCGGTATTTGTTTTATCTTTCTCTCCTTTTCTCTCTTTCCCTGGCTTGTATCCATTCGGCCCCATTCAGCCAACTGTTTTAAGACGTTTATCCCCATCCAGGTGTCAATTTCTTCCTGGCGAGCGTTAGCAAGCCAGCATTGTATGGCGAAATCCGGCTTCGCCGGAGACATTTTTCTATCGAAAAATGTACAAATTTAGCTTGCTGAATGGGGCCGAATGGATACAAGCCAAAGAGAGAGGGAGAGAAAGAGAAAAAAGAGAGGTGGGCTCCCTTAAAATCCTGAAGTTACGTATTGACGGATTAAAGTTACAGATACAAATTTGTCGGGATACAGACGTTCCCGTGAATACGCTTAGCAATACACATACAAGCACACAAACACACACCACACGGCTAGATCAGTGGTAACATTCATGCCTGCTACCTAGCACACCCTCAGCCAATATCGCTGTGTTGGTGAAGGTTCTCTGAGACATAGCCAGCGGTTACCATTTCCCTTGATCAAGGAGATGGGTAACTGTCACTGATAATGATGTCTAGGAAGCGGGACATTAGGAGCCAAAAATCCTGAAAAATACAATTATGAGTACTCACACAGAGAGAGAGAGAGAGAGAGAGAGAGAGAGAGAGAGAGAGAGAGAGAGAGAGAGAGAAAGAGAGGGAGAGGGAGAGAGAGAGCGAGAGAGGGAGTACAAAGGAGTACAAAGGAGTACAAAGGAAATCAAGCAACAACAGATCTAGTGACTCTTCTAGGTTGCTTGTCCTCCAAAACACTGAGGATCAAGTGTCCAAACAGTGGTTTAGAGTGGGTAAGGGAACATTGGAAAGGGAATTACTGCCCTGGAACTAATGTCCGTGGCAGGATTAGGAAGTTAGTAGGGGACAGATGGGTTAGTAACTGAGGGGGGGATAAAATAAAGTTATTCATTTACAAACGCAGTCAGTCGCGGGTTTGATGCGAGATATTTGTCTAGGCGGAGTTTAAATGAATCAACGGTGATGCAGTGTATAACGTTTCGGGGAAGCCCATTCCACAAGTTGACAACTCGATTGAAGAAGAAATTCTTAGATTCGTGCGAGTTAAAAGATTTACCAATAATTTTGCAACCGTTTCCCCGCGTGTAATTAGATTGGTCGATAGTGAAGTACTTACTACAGTTCATATTGTCGATGCCTTTGATGATTTTGAACACTTGAATTAAGTCGCCTCTTAATCTGCGCTGGGTTAAAGGAAATAGATTTAATTCTCTAAGACGCTCTTCGTATAGTTTGTTCTTTAGGCTAGGTATCATTTTGGTAACTCTACGTTGAACTCGTTCTAGCTTGTTTATATCTTTTTGGTAATAAGGGCACAAGGATTGAACGCAGTATTCCAGAAGAGGGCGGACTAAGGAATTGTAAAGGGTTAGGATAACTTCTTTGGATTTATGCTCAAATGACCTGCCTATAAAGCCAATTTTTTTTTTTGCCTTCTTAACAACTTCTGAACATTGTTGACTCGGTTTTAGGTTACTCGATATTGTTACTCCCAGATCGGTTTCTCTGTTTACATTCTTAAGCTGAGTGCCATTCATCGAATAGTTTGCTTTCTCATTTAGGTATCCGATATGTAGTACTTTACATTTATTCGCATTGAAACTCATTTGCCAAATTTGGGCCCAACATGACAATTTATCTAGATTGTGTTGCATATCGTCAACTTGTTCTTTTGAGAGTACGCTATTTGCAATTTTTGTATCGTCAGCAAATTTTGAGATTGTACAGGTGAGACCCTCATCTATGTCGTTGATGTAAATTAGAAAGAGAATTGGTCCTAGTACCGATCCCTGGGGTACCCCGCTACTTACATTGGTCCATTTTGATGCCTTACCGTTTATGACTACTCTTTGCTTTCTGTCGCTGAGCCAATTTTCTATCCATTTCAACACACCGTCTTGTATTCCATGCGCTTTTAGTTTTAGCAGTAAACGTTTATGGGGAACTTTGTCAAAGGCCTTTTGAAAATCAAGGTATATAATATCTACAGCTTTACTCTCATCGTAGAGGTTGAGGATATCGTGGAAGAAGTCTAAGAGGTTTGTTAAACAGGAACGTTTTTTACGAGAAGCCGTGTTGAGTATCTTTAAGTATGTTATTTTCCTCTAAGTGATTTACGAGTCTGTCTCGTATGACCGTTTCTAGCATTTTACATACAACTGAGGTTAAGCTAATTGGACGATAGTTACTGGATAGGGATTTGCTGCCTTTTTTGAATATCGGTGTTACATTGGCTAGCTTCCACTGATCGGGCATAGTTCCAGACTGCAAGGATTTATTGAATAGTAATGTCAGTGGTTTAGAGAGCTCATCCTTAGCTTCCTTTAGAACTCTAGGCGAGATTGTATCAGGTCCAGGCGTTTTATTTACCTTGAGTTTATCTAAACAATTCAATACTTCTCTCTCTGTAACGGTGATATTGCTTAAAACATCTGAATTATCAATCTGAATCGGCGATGGTGTAGGGATATCACTGAGGTCTTCTGTTGTAAAAACTGATGCAAAGAAGGTATTGAGGGCATTACTCATTTGTTCTTCGTCTTTGGTGTATTCTCCATTTTCATCGACTAACGGTCCAACAGTTGAAGTAACTATTTTTTTTCTTTCTGATATAACTATATAATTCTTTCGGGTTTGTTTTACTTTGATTCGCAATATGTATCTCTAAGGTCTTTTTACTTTGCTTAATTAACTTTTTGGCTTTGCGTCGTAGCTCTACAAATTTCAGCCGTTCTTCGTCATTTTGTGAGGATTTTAATCTATCATTAGCAAATTTTTTAGCAAGCAGGCAGTTTGAAATATCTTTATTCCACCATTTGGGCTTATTATTATGGCCTGGACGCCGAGTTTTCGATGGTATGCAGTCTTGCACTGCTTTTAGGTAAGTCTATCTCTCTATCTATTGCCTGACGCCGTGATCCCCGAAGGGGTGGCCACGAACGAACCGCCCCCATGCACCTCTGTCCCCAGTCAGTCGACGCCCCTCCCCCCAACCAGCACCGCCTTCGTTCATGTACTTCCTCACTCCATCCTTCCACCTCATATTCGGTCTACCTCTCCCCCTCTGTCCCTCCACCTCGCTCTCGTACACCCTCTTAGTCATTCTCTCGCTTTCCATACGTTCCATATGGCCGAACCATCTCAAGTTGTTCCTTTTCACACTTTCCAGCACATCTACCTCCACACCACACCTCCTTCTTACTTCCTCATTAGTCTGTCTATCCCTCCATGTAACTTTAGGTAA
This sequence comes from Paralithodes platypus, assembly GCA_032716605.1. NCBI lineage: Eukaryota > Metazoa > Arthropoda > Malacostraca > Decapoda > Lithodidae > Paralithodes > Paralithodes platypus. The sequence goes on from CM064487.1 coordinate 131,345,719, forward strand.
GTGGCTTCGAATAACTTCCAAGATGTATTTATGTCGTTATTGTGAATTAAAAAGCTCCAGTCAGTTTCTTTAAACATAGCTCTAAGTTTATGGAAGTTTGCTTTCTTGAAATTAGGGACTTTTTCGATGCTACTATTTGGTTCGTTACTAGTAAACTTCAAAGTGAAAGTTATCGTATGATGGTCGCTGTTACTGAATTCATCACCAACATTCAAATTATCTATTAATTCTTCTTTTGTTGCAAGTACAATGTCAAGAACGTTATTACCACGGGTCGGCGTTCGAACAAATTGATAAAGCGAACTCTCTTGCAAGTTCGTATACAAGTCATGTCCGGAGTGTGAAGTAAGAGTATCGCCCCACTTGGTCACAGGTAAATTAAAGTCACCAAAAGGGAGAGGGAGAGGGAGAGAGAGAGAGCGAGAGAGAGAGAGAGAGAGCAATACAGAGAAGCAGACAGACAGAAAAAGGAGAACACTTTTTAAATTATTTTTCCAAATAGAGATACATTTGGTTATATATAACAAACAAGGTAAGTGGAAAAGGGAATAAATAAAAATGGAAATGAAAAAACAAAGACCCTAAAAATAAAACAACAAGAGAAACTATGAAAGGGTGAGTTGGAGTCCACAGGGTTCGAAGGGAGGAGCGAGGCAGAAAGATTTGTGTTGTATTGAAATGGAGAATGGTATATATAGAGAGACTAGAATGATGGAACGTGTAGGTGGAAATGGGTATCCTTTTCTGTACCCGGACGCCATAGAGTTTGGTTGTCATTAATCTTAGAACACTTATAGTAATCAAAGGGCTACAGACTATCGCCAGGAGTTCGTTTCACCGGTTTCCTTCATTAGGATAACACTTGATTTTAGGAAATATTATTTGAGTGAGCAACCATAACCAGTAAAGTTTTCCTGATATTAAATTATAGTAAAATTATCTGAATAAAGCTTGTACTTTCAACAGACCCCTTCTAAGCTGTATCCAAGCGACTGGAGTGTTTCAAAATTATACTAGAGGGGCACTAGATAGACAGCATAACTCCGCCTAAGTTGGTGGAGGAATGCGCTTTACCGATCGCCTCCTGAAGAGAATCACTTCTTCCTTGGCAAATATCCTATCAGCCCACCAACGTTCGTGAAAATCGGTTCGTAACTTTGAGATATCTTGTTTACAGACAGAAAGACAGACAAACAAACAAACAAACAAACAGACAGACAGAGGCAAAAACATAACCTCCCCCAACTTCTTTGTCGGAGGTAATTATGTCAGATTACTGGAGGCGTTTCAACCGTCGGATGAAAACATTAGATTGATAAGACGATTCGATAATTTCCAAGAAACCTTCGAAATTTAATGAGTGGAATTCTTGTCTTAGAGTGTACAACCTATCTTAAATGAACCCTTTGGATCCAACAAGTGTTTTCATAAGCTGAATTAAATCGTTTACCAGGGTAAAGGGAATAATGGCATTCCTGGGACCGGAATTAACACTCACGTCCAATTAAGTTCAGGCATTGATTACCAGGCTTCCTTGAAGGATTATGGCTTCTCTCTCACGCACGCACGCACGCACGCACACACACACACACACACACTCTCTCCCTCTCCCACCCCCCCATCCCCTCCCTCCCTCCCTCCCCCTCTCTCTCTCTCTCTTTCTCGTCTCTTCTTTCACAGCAGGTAAGAAGTAAGAAGTTAGTCACAGGTGAGTAATTAGTGGCCTCGAGAGAACCCTTATACAATACACACCTTTATATATATATAGAGTGGACACCTTAATATAGAGTGGACACCTTAGTATAGAGTGGACACCTTAATATAGAGTGGACACCCTAATATAGAGTGGACACCTTAATATAGAGTGGACACCTTAATATAGAGTGGACACCCTAATATAGAGTGGACACCTTAATATAGAGTGGACACCCTAATATAGAGTGGACACCTTAATATAGAGTGGACACCTTAATATAGAGTGGACACCCTAATATAGAGTGGACACCTTAATATAGAGTGGACACCTTAATATAGAGTGGACACCTTAATATAGAGTGGACACCTTTATATACAGAGCGGACACCTTTATATATAGAGTGGACACCTATATATATAGAGTGGACACCTTTATATAGAGTGGACACCTATATAGAGTACACCTTAATATAGAGTGGACACCTTATATATAGAGTGGACACCTTTAGTAAATAGAGTTGGACACCTTTAAATATAGAGTGGATACCCTAATATAGAGGGACACCTTTATATATAGAGTGGACACCTTTAATATAGAGTGGACACCTTAATATAGAGTGGACACCTTTATATATAGAGTGGACACCTTTAATATAGAGTGGACACCTTTATATATAGAGTGGACACCCTTATATATAGAGTGGACACCTTAATATAGAGTGGACACTTAATATAGAGTGGACACCTTTATAATAGAGTGGACACCTTTATATAGAGTGGACACCCTATATAGAGTGGACACCTTAATATAGAGTGGACACCTTATATATAGAGTGGACACCTTAATATAGAGTGGACACCTTAATATAGAGTGGACACCTTTAATATAGAGTGGACACCTTTATATATAGAGTGGACACCTTTATATATAGAGTGGACACCTTATATAGAGTGGACACCTTTAATATAGAGTGGACACCTTAGTATAGAGTGGACACCTTAATATAGAGTGGACACCTTTATATATAGAGTGGACACCTTAATATAGAGTGGACACCTTAATATAGAGTGGACACCTTAGTATAGAGTGGACACCTTAATATAGAGTGGACACCTTAATATAGAGTGGACACCTTAATATAGAGTGGACACCTTAATATAGAGTGGACACCTTAATATAGAGTGGACACCTTAATATAGAGTGGACACCTTTATATACAGAGCGGACACCTTTATATATAGAGTGGACACCTATACAGTATATGCAGAGTGGACACTTATATATACAGAGTGGACACTTATATATACAGAGTGGACACTTATATATACAGAGTGGACACCTTAATATACAGAGTGGACACCTTCATATACAGAGCGGACACCTTTATATATAGAGTGGACACCTTTATATATAGAGTGGACACCTTTATAATTATATAGAGTGGATACCTTTATATATACAGAGTGGACACCTTTATAATTATATAGAGTGGATACCTTTATAAATACAGAGTGGATACCTTTATATATACAGAGTGGATACCTTTATATATAGAGTGGACACCTTTATATATAGAGTGGATACCTTTATATATAGAGTGGACACCTTTATATATAGAGTGGATACCTTTATATATAGAGTGGTAACATAGAGGGGAGTACCTTTATATATAGAGTGGACACCTTTACATATAGAGTGGATACCTTTATATATACAGAGTGGACACCTTTATAATTATATAGAGTGGACACCTTTATATACAGAGTGGACACCTTTATAAATAGAGTGGATACCTTTATATATAGAGTGGATACCTTTATATATAGAGTGAACACCTTTATATATAGTGTGGATACCTTTATATATAGAGTGGACACCTTTATATATAGAGTGGATACCTTTATATATAGAGTGGACACCTTTATATATAGAGTGGATACCTTTATAAATAGAGTGAACACCTTTACATATAGAGTGGATACCTTTATATATACAGAGTGGACACCTTTATAATTATGTAGAGTGGACACCTTTATATATAGAGTGGACACCTTTATATATAGAGTGGACACCTTTATATATAGAGTGGATACCTTTATATACAGAGTGGACACCTTTATATATAGAGTGGATACCTTTATATATACAGAGTGGACACCTTTATAATTATATAGAGTGAACACCTTTATATACAGAATGGACACCTTTATATATAGAGTGGATACCTTTATATATAGAGTGGACACCTCTATATATAGAATGGACACCTCTATATATAGAGTGGATACCTTTATATATACAGAGTGGACACCTTTATATATATATAGAGTGGATACCTTTATATATAGAGTGGACACCTTTATATATAGAGTGGATACCTTTATATAGAGAGTGGACACCTTTACATAAATAGAGTGGATACCTTTATATATACAGAGTGGACAAATTTATAATTATATAGAGTGGACACCTTTATATACAGATTGGACACCTTTATAAATAGAGTGGATACCTTTATATATAGAGTGGATACCTTTATATATAGAGTGAACACCTTTATATATAGAGTGGACACCTTTATATATAGAGTGGATACCTTAATATACAGAGTGGACACCTTTATATATAGAGTGGATACCTTTATATATACAGAGTAGACACCTTTATAATTATATAGAGTGGACACCTTTATATACAGAGTGGACACCTTTATAAATAGAGTGGATACCTTTATATATAGAGTGGATACCTTTATATATAGAGTGAACACCTTTATATATATATAGTGGATACCTTTATATATAGAGTGGACACCTTTACATATAGAGTGGATACCTTTATATATACAGAGTGGACACCTTTATAATTATATAGAGTGGACACCTTTATATATAGCGTGGACACCTTTATATATAGAGTGGATACCTTTATATATAGAGTGGACACCTTTATATATAGAGTGGATACCTTTATATACAGAGTGGACACATTTATATATAGAGTGTACACCTTTATATATATAGAGTGGACACCTTTATAATTATATAGAGTGTACACCTTTATATACAGAGTGAACACCTTTATATATAGAGTGGATACCTTTATATATAGAGTGGACACCTCTATATATAGAATGGACACCTCTATATATAGAGTGGATACCTTTATATATACAGAGTGGACACCTTTATATATAGAGTGGATACCTTTATATATAGAGTGGACACCTTTATATATAGAGTGGATACCTTTATATAGAGAGTGGACACCTTTATATATAGAGTGGATACCTTTATATATAGAGTGGACACCTTTATATATAGAGTGGATACCTTTATATACAGAGTGGACACCTTTATATATAGAGTGGATACCTTTATATATACAGAGTGGACACCTTTATATATAGAGTGGATACCTTTATATATAGAGTGGACACCTTTATATATAGAGTGGACACCTTTATATATAGAGTGGACACCTTTATATATAGAGTGGATACCTTTATATATAGAGTGGACACCTTTTTATATAGAGTGGATACCTTTATATACAGAGTGGATACCTTTATATACAGAGTAGACACCTTTATATATAGAGTGAATACCTTTATATATACAGAGTGGATACCTTTATATATAGAGTGGACACCTATATATACAGAGTGGATACCTTTATATATAGAGTGGACACCTATATATACAGAGTGGATACCTTTATATATAGAGTGGACACCTATATATACAGAGTGGATACCTTTATATATAGAGTGGACACCTATATATACAGAGTGGATACCTTTATATAGAGAGTGGACACCTATATATACAGAGTGGATACCTTTATATATAGAGTGGACACCTATATATACAGAGTGGATACCTTTATATATAGAGTGGACACCTATATATACAGAGTGGATACCTTTATATATAGAGTGGACACCTATATATACAGAGTGGATACCTTTATATATAGAGTGGACACCTATATATACAGAGTGGATACCTTTATATAGAGAGTGGACACCTATATATACAGAGTGGATACCTTTATATAGTGTGGACACCAATATATACAGAGTGGATACCTTTATATATAGAGTGGACACCTATATATACAGAGTGGATACCTTTATATATAGAGTGGACACCTTTATATACAAAGTGGACACCTTTTTATACAAAGTGGACACCTTTTTATACAAAGTAAACACCTTGATATACAGAACGGACATCTTTGTATCATAACGCCATTTTGGGGGCTCAAACACATCAATAGAACTTCATACGGGTAATTTGTTTAACATAGCAATTTTTTTACAAATTACAATAACTAATTTAAAGTTATGGTATTTTCTTGCTTGGTCCAGTTGTAATTATGACTTAGATATTCATAATCCGGCATTCTGTAATTGATTTGTATTACATAATGTAATTAATCAATTATAATCCATGATACCTGAATATCATTAGACCTAATCTGAAAATAGTTTATTGAAAATATGGCCCATAATTAGTTGACAAGCTTAAACACAATCGTTTATAGATAGATAGATAGATAGATAGATAGATAGATAGATAGGATATTTATCTATTAATTTATTTATTTATTTATAAAGAACATGTTATGACCTAAGATTAGTTACACAAAATTTCAATTACCCAATACTTACACGCACAGTCCATGCCATTAATATTAATCTCCAAAGTTGTACCACCGAATATTTTGCCGCACATTTTAGTTAGTGCTGCTGGTGGCTTAAAATATATAATGTAAAGCCAGCAAACCTTGAAGGAAAAAAAAAGAGTGTAATTTTAGTTTGCTATCATTTACCCCGTGTTCTGTTTCCATGGTACTTGTTTTCAAATTCATGTTGATGTATTTATCTCCTGACTTTAAGGGAGGTCACCGTTTGTTGTTTTATCTTTCTCTCCTTTTCTCTCTTTCCCTGGCTTGTATCAATTCAGCCAACTGTTTTAAGACGTTTATCCCCATCCATGTGTCGATTTATTCCTGGCGAGCGATAGCGATCCAGTATTGTATGGAGAAATCCGGCTTCGCCAGGAGACATTTTTCTATCGAAAAATTTACAAATTTCGCTTGCTGTCAAAACAAAAATATATATATATATGCTGGCTCGCTACTTCTCGTCAGGAAAATATTGACACCTGGATGGGGGTAAACGTCTTAGAACAATAGGCTGAATGAGACCGAATGGATATACAAGCCAAAGAGAGAGGGAGAGAAAGAGAAAAAAAGCGAGGTGGGTTCCCTTAAACATTTTCCACATTATGTTTTGTGGTGGAGCTGTTTCATGTAGCTGTGGAATTAATCTATGTGTATCCCTTCACCACCATTACGTAATGCTCATCATATTCCGGTTACCATTAGACGCTTTTCTTTAGTTTGTAATCTACCTATACGGCACAAATGGGTAAATACGATCTCAATACGATCTGGATTGGAGAGACGAAAGGAGAGGAGAAGAGAGAAAGGAGAGAAGGGAGGAGAGGAGAAAAGAAGGGAGGAGAGGAGAGGAATACAAAGGAGAACAAACTGCAACAGACCTATTGGTCCTTACGGGACAATTTGGATATCTAAAACTACTAATCTATTGACTACGAGGTAGAGAAAAGGGTAGCAAAGAAGAAGGCTCCTCCCCACCCACCACTCCCTCCAGCTAATGCTGGCATGGAAACAGTTGGAAAATACCATGTAGAGAGGAAGGGAGGAGAGGAGAGAGGAAGTGAGGAAAAGGGTGGAGAGGAGAGGAGAGGAGAAGGGAAGGGAGGGGATGAGAGGAGAGGAGAGGAGAAGGGAAGGGAGGGGATGAGAGGAGAGGAGAGGAGAAGGGAGGAGAGGAGAAGGGAAGGGAGGGGATGAGAGGAGAGGAGAGGAGAAGGGAGGAGACGAGACGGGACAAGAGGAGTGAATGGGGAGGGGACTTATGATGGAATATACAGAAGGGAGGAGAGTTGAGAACACAGGGGAGGAGAGGAGAGACTAAAGGGCAGTGGAAGAGAGAGAAAGCAAGAAAAGATATGATAGAAGGAAAGGAGAATTGAGGAAAAGAAAATATAGGAGAGGCGAGGAAAAGGAATGTGGAAAGAAAATAATGAAGTGCGTGTTCGAATGTGGAGAAGACAAGAAGAGGCGAGGCAAGATAAGATGAGAGTGAATAGAAAGGGGATGGAAATGAATATGAGATAACGTGCTGGAATGGAGAGAAGAAAGAGATAATAAAAGAGAATAGGAAGAGAAATCTTTGAGAGACGTTGAGGAAAGGGGAGAGAATACAAAGGAAAACAAGCAACAAAAGGCCAATATGGTCCTTACTAGGCTACTTGTTGAAACAAATATATAATAATAATATACAATACTAATATTAATAATAATAACAATAATAATAAGTGTAATAATAAAAACAATAACAATATTACAAATAATATACTGTATATTATTATGGTATTAAAGCTGGCAGCCAACCAAGGACCGGCACTTATGTACACAGGCTCCATAAATCATCAGAATGCCCCAGGTGCGAGGAGATAAGGTGACAAACCATCCATCAATCAGCGACCAGCATTTCGTGACAAGGAGTATGTGCTGCAGCGGCTTGATCAAACACCTTTCCCGCGCGCTGATTGGTTGGCGGCACATCAAGCACATACACCGTCTTCTCGCGTCTTTTATTCCGGCAACGAGAACATTCCTCACATGGTGCAAGCTTTATTCTCCTATAAGCCGCCAAATAATATAGGAAACTTGTTGCCAGGATACTATTTTGATGAAAGAGAAGCCGAAGAAGAGAACAAATAAAATCAAAGGAGCCACCAGGGCACCTGTCACCCGGGCCTGGTGACTGAGGTGTAAAAAGGGAGCGGAGAGCAGGGGAACTTTCTGTTTTCTACTTTACTTCTCACTTCTCAGCTTGTTCTTCCTCTGTCCAATTACTCTTCTCTCCTACTTTACTCCAGCCATCTGGTCTTGTCTGGAGAGAGGCATAGCGACGGACGGCACCAGATCTTTTCTTTGGCACTCCTGAGGCCTTCCAGCCTATTCCCACCACACATCCAGGAAATAGTAGCAGACCTGAGAGAGAACTTGAGGGTGAATTGCAGCAACCCTACCAAACTCCAGATTTCAGATTAAGCAGTCACCCTTTTCCCAGATCCACCTGAAGTATCCAAGAGCTTGTTCCCATATCGCTTATCTGCACCAGACTTCCCGGCAGTACCAAAAACAAGAGATTGGCGAAGTGAATGAAGACCTAAGCTGCATCTACTGGCCTATCCCAAGAATTTAAGAAGAAGGGTAGTAGTCAATCTAATTTATTTGATGAGTCCTATTGGCCCCACAAATAATTAAAAGGGGAAAGGATGACAGACTGACCTGGTTGTGCCAACTGGTGTCACCTATATAGGAGAAAATAAAAGAATAATAGTAAAAGACTAGAACTGATGCAATCAAGTAAAATGGAGTAAAATATATAGTTATTCTTTGTTAGGAAAGCGATACGCTATTAGATAGTCAGAACGTAGGTTTTGTCAGGGTATGTCATTGGTAGGTATCTTGCATGCGAATACCCAAGACCTTTTCTTGTACAGTTGGCCACATAAGTTCTGTTCCTCTCTGTGATCTTATACATGGAGATATAATGCGTAGGATTGAATTGCAAGTGTTGTTTTTTATGCAGTTGTAATTCATATGATTAGTCAACTAATAATTCATATTTTTTCACCAGCCAACTTTACTTCTAAACTCAATTAATTAAATCAACAAATACATGTGGCACTCCAAGGACTCGAATCTAGGATACTTACACCGAAATTCCGCGCATTTATGCATTACGCTATCAAGACAACCATGCACGCAATTCATGCATACTACATTATTGTCAAACATAAGATCCTGATGAGGAACATAACTTATGTAGCCAACCGTACATGTTGACAGTGGATGAGGGATGTTGCCCAATTCACTTTAAGAAAATTAATCCCTTAGTTAAATATAGGAAGAGTAAAGGATAACACATAATCATTCCGAAGTATAGAGATACTTCAGATAGTTTACTTGGGGATTCATGGCAAGATATGTATCTATGCAATATTCAACTTAAATGCCTGTATTGTATGGCCTTATACAACATTTCTAAGAACTGTGTTCGGTAAGTTGACTACTTTGTTAAGAAATAAGGGCTTAGCTTCATGTGAATGAAACGCATTTTCGACAATCTTGTGTAATTTGAGCTATCTAGTGTGAGTTATTTACTTGCGTCCATGTTGTAATGACCATTAATAATTTGAGCTATCTAGTGTGAGTTATTTACTTGCGTCCATGTTGTAATGACCATTAATAATTTGAGCTATCTAGTGTGAGTTATTTACTTGCGTCCATGTTGTAATGACCATTAATAATCAAACACTTGGACTAGGTCTTTTTTATAGTATGGGGGACCAAAACTGGACACGATATTCCAAATGCAGACGAAAAGGGTGTTGAAAGCGAACATAAGGGGTTTTGTTGGACCCTCTTTTTCCCCCATGCTTAGTCCCACTAGTTGTGAGATGTTAAGATAGTAGAATTTGGCGATATTAAGTCCTTTCACCCCATTTTATTTTATTTCTTTAAATATTTTTGTTTTATATCCAGTATACTGTATAATTATATATATATATTTTTTTTTCAATTTTAAGGTCCTTCATACCATTAAGGTACTGATTTTTTCATGGCGAGCGATAGCGAAGGAGGTATTATTAAAGCTTGATGGAGGTCTAGGGAGAAAACTTTAAAAACAATAAAATAATAATAATAAATATGTAAATAAATATAAATGTCTCCCCTCGGTGGAAAGCTATGAAAGTGGGTCAGGAACTAGAGAGGAAAGGCAAGGGAAGGAGGAATGCAAGTAAATGGGAAATAAATGGAATAAATAAATAAAGCCGACGATACTATTAGACGTTTTTATTCAGTTTATAAAGGCCCTCCAGCAATTAACAGGCTTTGAACTAACTCACTTAACCTTTTTTACTACCACAGATCCTTCTTAAACTGCACAAAATCGTCTAAATATACCTAGAATATAATTAAAAAGACGTCGCCGGTATAGAAGAGGGTAAGTGCAAAAATATATTGTATATATAAACATGAAGAAGAAAAGAATGAATGAATGGCATGGAAAGATGAAAAGAGAAGAGGGAGAGCAAAGGTGATGAAATGTATATAAGATGGAGATGGAGTTAGTGATGAGAAAATATGTCATTCGGGGACTGGTGCAAGAGAAGGAATAAATATTACATGAATCTAAACCAGAAGGAAAAGGGAAAATGAGAGTGAGAGAGAGAGAGAGACAGACCGACAGACAGACAGACAGACAGACAGACAGACAGACAGACAGACAGACAGACAGACAGACAGACAGACAGACAGAGAGAAAGAGAAACGGACAAACACAGATGAGACACAAACACACAGACAGACACACAACGAGAGACAGAGCTAAGAAGATATAGACAGACACACAGACACAGAGAGCCACAAACAGGCAGACACAGCCAAAGTCAGACACGCACAAATAGACAAACAGACACAGGCAAACAGACACACACAAACAGAGAAGAGCAGGCAGAGACAAACAGGCATAACATTTCAGACACACACAGACACAGATACAAAGACAGGCAAACATAGAAGGACAGACACAGACAAACACAAACAAGCAGAGAAACAAACAGAAAGAAAGACTGATATACTGTAGGTGAGAAAGAAAGAGAGATAGAGGCGAGATTGGAAAGGAGAAGGTACGTGAATAAAAAGCGAGACATGGGAGAAGGCGGAAGTAAGAGAGAAGCGAAGTGTGAAATTGGTTGAATGGCCAAAGATCCGGCGTGAAAAGAAACCAAAAAGGAAAAGGGGTAAAATGCATAGATAAATATATAAAGCCCAAAGGAAAAGAACCATAGAGGGACACAGTATAAATACAGGTACCTGAATTTATAACTGAATAATATAAATAGAGACCTTAATATAAATAGAGACCTTAATATAAATAGAGACCTTAATATAAATAGAGACCTTAATATAAATAGAGACCTTAATATAAATTATTATGTTCCTTCCAACAACCAACCATACTCCTAAAATCGATTAATGAAATTTACAAACACATGTGGCATTCCGTGGACTCGAACCCAGGATGCTCACACCGAAAATCAACACCTTATACATAAATAGAGAACTTAATATAAATAGAGACCTTAATATAAATAGAGACCTTAATATAAATAGAGACCTTAATATAAATAGAGACCTTAATATAAATAGAGACCTTAATATAAATAGAGACCTTAATATAAATAACTGAATAATAAAGAGGAGCGCATTGTAAGTAAGGAAAAAGGCGTTGCATGTTAACCTTACCAGTATACATTAATGCAGTTCTTCATTCTTTTCAGGTTAACATTAGACGATTTTGTTAAGCTTGGGAAGGATCTGTGGGAGTCAAAGGAGTCAATTGTGTACCCCTTTGATACTTGAGGCCATTACTAAACTGAAGACAATCGTCTAATGATAGCGCGTCATCATACTAAAATACATAAGGATAGGGAATACGCTATAACCTTTATAACACAATGAATTATTAATATTGTTGTCATGCCCCAGCCAGGGTTCGAACCCAGGCCAGTAGTACAGAACTCAGCACCTAAACCACTAGACCACCGAGGAGCTTAAAAGTAGTGGCTTCATTTGGAATTATATCCCATCCACCACCACCCGCTCCGACCCGTGATCACGTAGCTAGATACCATACACACATACACCTCACACACAAACACTAGCAACTAAGTACTAGAGAAGGGTACTTGTAATCTGGGGCACATTGAAGGCCTCACTGAATATTATATCATTCTATATAAAGACAGACAAAATCGACTACAACTCATAAGACGAATGAGATTAAAAAAAAAAAAAAAAAAAAAAACGACTCATACGACGAATAAGATTACAAGAAAATACAACTAAGACTCGTAAGACAAATGAGATTGCAAGAAAACAAAAGTATGAGTGATGAATTAAATTATGAGGAAGTGAAAGCTTGAAGAAACGAAAGAGGACAAATAATTAAAGAAAGGCTAATGGTCGATGGAAGTAAATTGAGATGGATGATTATAAGATTGCTATAAGGCTGATCTACTTTACGTCGCTGAGTTAATAATTGATTTTTGGCGACTGAGACATTTTCCCCATTTTATAAGCATCTTTCTCATTTTACTTACTTCATAGATGTATTGCCATGTAAGTATTTCCTGATTTGGGTAGTTTTTGACCATCGGAGTAGATTAAAGAATACAAGGAAAAATGCCAATTCGGATGCTACTGTTAACCCTTTCAGCACGATGACGTATTGTTACCTTCGATTCTGGCTAAAATTGAGGACTTTATGCAGTGTAAGAAGGACCTATGTTGTTCAAAGGGTTTATTGAGATCATATTTACCCCATTGTGTCCTTGAAGTAGATTTTAAGCAAAAAAAAATCGTCTAATGGTAACTAGAAAATTATGAAAAGGACATCATCGTGCTGAAGGGGTTAATGGATCTCATTCTCACTGCCCCAATCGGAGATAGTTGATAGCTTAGAAGATAGGCATGCTATGGTCTCATCATGTGAGCTTTGGAGTAATTGCATGGTGGGTCGTTGTGAAAAACTAGTTGAATAGTGTAAGGTAGAATCATCAGCATATGAGTGGATATGACTAAAGATACTGTACAGTTGAGACGATCATTAATGAATATGAGAATGAGAACTGGAGACAGGACAGAACCCTGAGGAACACCGGAGTTGATAGTTTGAGAAAGTGAGCGATGGCCGTCCACAACCACAGCTAGGAAGAGGCCTCCTTCTTGACCAGAGGCGGGAGGCAGGGAGTGTGGTTAGCAGGAAGAAGACAGGCATACATAAGAGTAACATACAACAAAGACTGACACATAAACATACTAGAAGGCATATAAATAGTAAAAAGACAAATATGGAAAGAAATATATAGATCGATTTGAAAGGGAAAAAACTGAAGATACAAAACCAATGAAAGGGAAATTGGATATAATGGAAGAAAAGGGAATGATACTGATAGAAAAGAAGAGAGGAATTAAAGGGGGTGGGTTACTTTGTTTCCTAGGCTTGGCCTCTGTCAAGCTTAAAATCACCCCCATTATCCCCTTTCAAGATAAATTTGTACATTTGTTCGATAGAAAACTGTCCCGGCCAAAGGCCGATTCCTCTAAACTTACAGGCTCGCTAGCGCTTGTCAGGAAAAAAATCGACACCTAAATGGCAGAAAAAGTTCTTAGTATTGGCAAAGAAATGGGATAAAAGGTCTTAATATTGCCAAACTAATGGGGTAAACCTCTTAAAAACTCAAAACTAATGGGGCTAAATAGTAGACAAAAAGGTTAAGCAAAGGGGTACTTAATGAGTTGATAGAGTGAAGTCGGATGCTTGACTAGGAAGAGGCCCCCTTGTTAACCAGACACGGGGAGGCAAGGGGTGTGGTTTTAACGGGAAGAAGACAGAAATACAGACTGAGAGACACACAAACATACAAGAAGACAAACAGTAAACGAGAAATATAGAAAAGGGACATATAGATTGAGTTGAAAGAAAACAGAACAAAAGGTATAGAACCCTAGCAAACAGTAGAAAACAAGGAAAGTGTAGTGTGAATAAATCAAAGAGGGGTGAAGGGGAATGTTTTACTAGGAAGAGGCCTCTTTGTTGACCAGAGACAAAGAGGCAGGGGGTTTGGTTTTAACAGGAAGAACACAGAAATACAGAGGGGTAACACAGAACAAACACAGTCACACAAACACACTCGAGAACATGGAAGCAGTAACTCAGAGAAAAAGAAAAGAATATACGGAATTGCATACAAAAATGGCCATACCCTATTCCTAGTAAGTAAGCTAAAACTTTTTAACATTAACCTCTATAACTCAGAAACAACTAGAGTAATCGAGCTAATATTTCTACCAATTGGAAAGGATTAGCCATGGAATAGGTGTGGAAATCTACAGCCCATTTGCTCTAGCCCTATTTGAGTAAAACAAAAAAGGTTAAGGGTTACGATTTCTGGATTACCTATTTCGAATAGGGTAGCCTATAGGAGATAGAGACATAAATAAAGGCAGAACTAGAGGGAATCGAACTGTGAATAAATGAAGGAAAGAGCGAAGGAGGTGGTTTGATTAGGAATAGGCTTCTCTGATAACCTTGGACAGGAGGCAATGGCCGGGTTCTATGGTACCAATATCCCCTTCTTTACCGGCGACTTCTTTTCAATTTCAATATAGCTATATGTAGACGATTTTATGCAGTTTAAGAAGGATCTGTGATAGTAGAAAGGTCTAAGTTAGATAGTTCGAAGCCTGTTAATTGCTGGAAGCCCTTAAGAAACTGAATAAAATTGTCTAATAGTAGCCAGAATAAAGTTGAAAGGGCCGGTACAGAAGGGGATATGAAGTAATTCGCAAACCAGTTGTCGGTTTGACTCTACTCTTACACAAAGTAGATGCTCCAGTGTTTGTTTTCACGGAGTTGATTCATTTGTATATTTATTATTTATTATTATTATTTATTTTTATTTTGCCAATCAAACATACAATATATGTTAATTTTACAATAAAATAATATCATGGCTGCGCCTTTTGAGAACAATCTCTCTTAAAGGCACCTTGAATACAACTCGATGGTTATTTTACATACAGTAAGATTATTAAAACATATAATATTATATAATTATAGCTAATGAGGCACAGCCCCAGCCCCGCAGCCACAGCAAGAAGGGATTCGGAACAGTGGCCAGGTATAATTACCTAGCCACCACCCCGAACCACCCCCCACCCAGACCGCTGTGGGTAGAGCAGACCCCAGCCTTATATACAGTACGGTACCTACATATTGATCAACACCAGAACAGTATCTTAATTTGTTTCCGATATAAAGGTGATTGTAATTTAGGGTTGTGGCAGTTTTATTGTCAAATGTTAAGTAAGATTAATATTTAGACATTAGTGAAGATTTGAGTGATATTTTGAAACTAGGCAGAGTGGGTTTATTTTGTAAGTCAAGAGACAACTGATTCCAAACTTTCGCACCATGGTATGTTATTGATGTCTGGGATTGTCTAGAGGTCATTAGGGGAATATTTAAAGAATTTATATTTCTTAATGCATACCTTTCATTTTCACGATGTCTAAATAATTCCACATTGTTATAGCCATGTAATGCTTTGTATACAAAGATAGCACTGCAAAATATGTTAATATCTTCAAATTTTAAGAGATTAAGTTGTCGAAATAATTCATTGGTGTGAGCATATTTGGATCTAAATGTAATTGTTCGTATAACTTTTCTTTGTGCAACTTCAACAGGTTGTAATTTACTTTTACCCGTCGCTCCCCATACTGTATGACAGTATAAGATAAATGGATAAATTACTGAATAATATAAAAGCTTTAGGGCATTTAAGTCAAGACATTGGCGTGTTAAGTACAGTATACCACATTGTTTATTTAGTTTATTGGTTACGTCCTTTATGTGTAAGTTCCAAGACAGTTTTCTGTCCACCGTTATCCCCAGAAACTTAACGCTCTCCACTTCTCTCACTGATTGATTACCAAATTTAATTGGTTGCATATCATTTGGAATGTTTTTATTTCTGTGAAAGACTATAAAGTTAGTTTTATTAATATTTAGTGTAAGTTTATTGGTAGTTATCCAATTATGTACATTCTTAAGTTCATTGTTTATAGAAACAATAAGAGAGCGCAAGTCCCGGTGACTGGCGTACAGAGTACTGTCATCAGCAAATAATATATATTTAAATAACATACTTGAGTTTACAATATCATTAATAAATAAAATGAACAACAATGGACCCAGTATAGAACCTTGTGGTACTCCGTAGGATATTATTTGCATATTAGATGAATTGTCCTTATACTGTACATACTGTTTTCGATTAGTTAGATAAGAGTGAAACCATTTGCTAATGGTACCTCTAATGCCATAATGTTCGAGTTTCTTTAGGAGGATTTGATGGTCAACAGTATCGAATGCTTTGGATAGATCTAAAAATATACCAACTGTAAAATGCTTGTCATCAAAAGATTTGAGGATATCGTTAGTAAATAATGATAAAGCTGACTCTGTTGAACATCCTTTTCTAAACCCATGCTGAGCCTCATTAATAATATTGTTAGTTGAACAAAACTCTGTAATCCTTGTATGCATAATTTTTTCTAGGATTTTACTCATAGCTGGGAGTACAGACACAGGACGGTAGTTATTAAAGATTGAACTATCTCCGGATTTATATATAGGAGTAACTTTTGCAATTTTAAGGCAATCGGGAAAAACACCACTGGAAAATGACATGTTACAAAGATAAACATGATAGACAATATACAGTAAATTAAATTAGATGGAGCTATATTTACTTGACTAATTTCGGTCTACATTGCCTACAACCTTCCAGGTTGAATATATATATATATATATATATATATATATATATATATATATATATATATATATATATATATATACAGTATATATGTAATAATAATGATAATAATAACAATAATAATAATAATAAATAAATAAATCGTGGTAAAATATGCAAAACTAAAAATAGTCACAAGACAAATTTACAAATATTTGAAATTTATTAAGAAGTGAATAATGAATAGCAAAGAGGGAACATTATAAGGTATCTAGCAAAACCCATCTTCTTTAGTTTTTTTTTTTTAACTATTTTAATCATAATTAATTGGAATAGAATCCCCTTAACATGCAAAACTAGACGAGAAGGAAAAATAAATTGAAATAGATACCTGGGGAGATGGGTTACATGGGAATATTACATCACAGGAGAGAGAGTGTGTGTGTGTGTGTGTGTGTGCGCGCGCGAGAGGGAGAGAGAGAGAGAGTACAAAGGAGTACAAAGGAAAACAAGCAACAACAGGTCATGCGCCCCTCGATGTTACTTGCCCTTCAAAACCCTGCTGTTCCAAGTGTTGCAACAGTATTTCGGAGAGAATGTGGGAAAGGAAGTGCTGTCCTGGGGCTTAGTTCACGACAGGGGAAATTATATTAAGATCTATTAGGTTATTGAAAAAACATTACCAAATAAAATATTTATTCCATTACAAATGCAGTCAACCTTGGGTTAAGGGCAAGGTGCTTGTCTAAGCGAACTTTCAACGGTGTTGCAGTCTATGACATCTCGGGGAAGCCCATTCCGCAAGTTGACGACTCGATTGAAGAAGAAATTCTTGGATTCGTTAGAGTTGAATGATTTACCAATGATTTTGCAGACATTTCCCCGTGTGTAGTTTGATCGGTCAATCGTAAAATATTTATTACAGTTCATTTTGTCAATGCCTTTAATGATTTTGAAAACATGAATAAGGTCACCTCTCAATCTGCGCTTGGTTAATGAATATAAATTTAGTTCTTTAAGACGTTCCTCGTATGATTTGTTCCGAAGACAGGGTTTCATCTTGGTAACTCTACGTTGAACTCGTTCCAATTTGTCAATATCTTGTTTATAGTAAGGGCACCAGAATTGAACGCAGTAATCCAAAAGTGGGTGGACTAATGAATTGTAAAGGGTGTGAGAGAGAGAGAATGCCAGGGTGATAGCGAGTGAGAGTTCCAGGGTGATATAAGAGTGTGTGTGTGTGACTGTGTGAGAGAGAGTGTGTATGTGTGTGTGTGTCAAAGAGAGAGAGAGATAATGAGGTACGTGAGCAGGAAGGATATAGACACAAATTAATGTTACTGCCTGATGATAAAAAAGGAAGGAAGAACGTGACAGAGAGAGAGAGAAGGTGAATGGAAAGACGTAAACAAAATTAGAAGGCAAGAAAGTTAAAGGAGAAGTGTTGATACGGAGGCATTGGGAGGAGAGCAACACAGTCACACAGACCATACAGACCTCGGGGTCCTTACTAGGCAGTTCGTTTTTTTTTTTTTTTTTTTTTTTATCACCCCCAGCTCCGAGAGAGAGAGAGAGAGAGAGAGAGAGAGAGAGAGAGAGAGAGAGAGAGAGAGGAAGAGAGATAGAGAGATTGAAATAAAGGAAGTAGGATTTTTTTTTTTGAAGGATGCAAAAACAAATCCACATCTATAGATTCTATTGAGGATGTAGGAAGTGCTCAGGTTCATAACTTGCCGATGGTATAATACAGTAGCTAATAAGGGGGGATGGGTGTATTTATCTGCTTATTTAATTAGCTTTATATTATTATTTGTTTTATTTTTCCTCCCTAGACCTCCATCAAGTTTAAACAAACACCCCCAGACCCCCCATTAAGGTACATTTATAAAATTTTCAATAGAAAAATGTCTCGGCCGAAGGCCGGTTAATCCTATATTACAGGCTCGCTATTGCTCGCCAGGAAATAGATCGACACCTACAGTACTGTATATTGCACAAAAGAGTTTAATATTGACAAAGATATTGGAAGAAAAGTCTTAACATCGCCAAACTAATGTGGTTAACGTCTGGAATTCTGAAAACTAATGGGGCTAAAGATGAGGGTGAAGGGGGACCAGCAAAAACAACCATCCCCCTTAGTTCCATAAGTGAAGGTCAGCTATAGAGGCTGCAGTAGTATTCGTAGAATGAAGAAGAAAAAGCAGTGCGAAATTAAATAGAGAATGAGAAGAGAGAGAGAGACAGAGAGAGACATAGAGAGACAGAGAGAGAAGGAATAAATACAAGATATAAATTGAAACTAAGGAAGGAAAGGAGAGAGGAGTAGAAAATATGGAATAAAGTTTGAAAAGTAAGAACTGACCCTACCCAGATGTACTACTAGGGGGTCACGATAAGCCACCATCGGGGGCCCCTACTCCACTTAGAGAACATAAGGATATTAGTCATTCTAGGAGACAATTACAGTAGAGTCCAAAGAAAACGGGCATTTTGGGATATCCTAAGGTCATTATTAAGTACATTACCTAATTCCAATTACCTTAATATATACTGTACATGCTCCAATATCCTGATGTTATTGAGCAACACTGCCAAGAGGAATACAATCATAATATTATATAATTCACATTAATGAGTGTTTCATTTTACTACTTATTCTTCTCTAAAATGTCCATTTCAACATGACCTATTTTTTAATTAAACAGATTTCTGAGAAGTATTTTGACTGAGAAACAGATACCGGTACACATAAATGTATTTTAGTGTAAACATAATATATACTCAGAAGGAATTATACGATTCAAGGAAGAATAAAACTATATAGATAATGCAATTATGAAAAAGAAAAGAAATATAGAAGAAGAGAAAACAAATACGAATGGAAAAATAGTGAAAGAAACATAGAATACGCAAAAGAAATTACAATGGAAAGGAAATTATCATACAACCAATTATAATAATTAGTAAATAACAATAAACAAGGGGTAAATGGAAGAAATGAAAGGATGGTAGAAATATAAGCAAAGAGGAAAAGAAGAATAAAGAAAGAAAAGTAGATCGGAGTATAACAGAAGGAAGAAAGAAAATAAACAAAAAGTAATGAAAAGAAAATAGAAACCGGAAGAAGCGAGACAAGGAGGAGAGGAATTGATAGAATAAAGGAAAGCAGGAATAAATGAAGTAATGGAAGGAACAACGAAAAAGGAAAAGAGAAGAAAGAGGAGTGAATAATGGAAGTAAATAGGGTATAAATAACAAAGGGAGGGAAAGTAGAAGGGAAATATAAACGATAGGGGGGACTAAACAAATGGGAAGAAGAAAATGGGGTGTAAATATGAGAGATAAAAAATGGAGTGAAAGTAGAAGGCAAATAAGAAAAGAAAGGAAAGGTAGGGGAGACTAAAATGAAATGGGAAGACGCAAATAGGGTAAAGGTTAAAAAGCAAGGTGGGAGGCAGGAAGAAAAAAAGAAAACAGGGAAGGGAAAAACAGGAATAGCAGAACGTAAGCAAGAAAGAAAGAAAGAGAATATATGGGGGCAGTAAGGAAGACAAAAATTGGGAATATAAAGAAGCAAACGAGTATAAAAGTAGGAAAAAGAAAAGGGATAAGAAAGATAATTGGTGAAAAGAAAATCGAGGAACTAAAACAGAAATGGGGAAGGGATAATTAGTAAAGTGAAGGAAGAAACGGAAAGAAAGGAAAGGGATAGTGAATGAGAAATAGGGAATAATGAAGACCAAATATTGTGAATGTTTAAACAAAGGAGAGAGAAAGAAGTAAACAGCAGAAACAAACTTAGAGCGAGAAGTAAAGAGAACACGGAAGACAGAGAATAAAGATAAGAACATTGAGAAAAAGGAGAGACAAGTTAAATAGGCCATAAAAACAGGGAAATATGGAGAGAAGTGGAAAAAGAAAGAAGCGAGGAAAATAATACAATGAGTCAAGAAAACAAAATAGTAAGAAAGCTAAGAAATAAAATAATAGAGTATAGCTAAACAGGGAATATAGACATAGATATAATAAAACATGGAAAAGAAAGGAGAAACAAAAGATGAGTTGAGAAAAAAAAGCAAAACAAATGTGTGAAAGTAAGAAAGGAGAGCAAAAACAAAAAGTAAGAAAGGAGAGCAAAAACAAAAAGTAAGAAAGGAGAGCAAAAACAAAAAGAGATAGGGAAGGAATAAAAGACAAAAGGAGTGAAAGGTCAGTAAGAGAGAATTATTTATAAATAAAGGGGGGTACAGAGAAACGAAGAAGTTGGAAATAAAGAAGAGGACATATGGTGAAAGTCAGAACAGTAAGAAGAGAGGAAAGATAAATAAGAAAAGGGAATCGAAAGTAAGCCAGGAAGGAAGACAGGGTAGATAAATAGGGAATACAAATAACAAAAGTGTGAAAGTAAGAGATAAAAGATAAATTAAAGTAAAAGAACGTAGAGAAAAAAGGAAGAAGAATGGAGTAAAGACGAAAGTGGTAAGTAAAAAGAGAATGGAGAGAAAAAGAAAAGAAGGGAACAAAACAATAAAACATAAGTAAGAGAAGAGAGGAGAAAGGGTAAGGAATAAGGAAAGAAGGGGGAGAAGCAAGAACAGAAATTAGTAATATATAATGAATAAAAACAAGGAAATAGTGTGAACAAAGAACATAAGAACATAAGAACATAAGAAAATGGGAGTCTGCAGAAAGCCGATTGGCCTAAGCAAGGCAGATCCCTGTCCCACACAACCCCAATTACAAAGCCCAATTATAGGCTCAACACTCTAATACCCTGAGGATCATCTTACCAAACCGGTTAGAGATTAACGCAGGATTACGGGGGTCTGCAGAGCGCTGATTGGCCCAACCCGGCTGATCCCCCTTCACACCCAACCCTTCTCGTCCATATGCTTATCCAATTTTTTCTTAAAGCTCCCTATCGTTCTTGATCCCACTATATCACTTGGTAGCCTATTCCACCCATCTACAACTCTGTTACCAAACCAATATTTGCCTATATCTTTTCTGAAACGAAATTTATCTAATTTGAAACCATTGGTACGAGTTCTTTCGCTATCACTGAGCTTTAGTACATTTGTCATGTCCCCTTTGTTAATCCCACTAACCCACTTGAACACCTCTATCATATCCCCTCTAACTCTGCGTCTCTCTAACGAATGTAAACCTAATTTCTTCAACCTTTCTTCATACGGAAAATTTCTAATATTATGGATCATTTTTGTCATTCTACGCTGAATTCTCTCCAATGAATCTATGTCCATTCTGTAATAAGGACACCAAAATTGGACAGCATAATCCATATGGGGTCTCACTAATGACAAGTAAAGTTTTAAGATAACATCAGCAGTTCTGTTACTCACACTCCTAGAGATGAACCCGAGAATCCTGTTTGCCTTATTACGAACGCTTATACACTGTTTTCTAGGCTTCAAATCATTGCTAACAAACACACCTAGATCTTTCTCGCAGTCTGAATTTTCTAATTCTAAATTAGCTAGTTTATATTTAACATTTGTTTGCATCTTCCCTATCTTTAATACCTTGCATTTGTCAATGTTAAACTTCATCTGCCAATTTACTGACCATTCATGTAAGGTATCTAGATCCCTTTGGAGGCACTCTATATCGCTATCTGAATCAATTGATCTCCCCATTTTAGTATCGTCTGCGAATTTACTTATCCTACTAGTTATACCTAAATCTAGGTCAAAGGAAGAAAGAAGAGGAGAGAAAAGAGAATTGAGGAATAAAGAGAAGACAGTGTGAAAAAGCAAGAAGGGAAAAGAGGAGAAAGAGACATAGGGAATAAAGACAAGAAGAGGGTGTGAAAAAGCAAGACAGGAGACGAAAAGTAATGAATAAAGACATGTAATAGGTTGAAAATAAGAAAGGGTGAGAGAAGAAAGAAAAATAGGGAATAAAGACAAGAAATAGGTTGAAAAGTAAGAAAGGGAGGGAAGAAAGAGGATAAGTAAAGACAAAAGACAAGAAATAGGTTAAAACGTAAGAAAGGAAAATATAAAACAGACAAATAGGAAATAAAGACAAGTGATTAGTGTGAAAAAGCGAGACAGGACACGAAAAGTAAAGAATAAACACAAACATAGGTTGATAAGTAAGAAAGGGTGGGAGGGGAGGAGGAAGGGGTGAGGTTCGTATAACACCTCGGAAGGTTGGATAAGGAGCTTCTCAGGGGAACAGGGGAGAGAGAGAGAGAGTGTGTGTGTGTGTGTGTATGTGTGAGAGAGAGAGAGAGAGAGAGTGAAAAAGGAGGGGATACAGAGAGAAATAGTGTGTGTGTGTGTGTGTGTGAAAGAGGAGGGTGCAGAGAGAGAAATGTGCGTTATAGAGGAGTATCATGGAGCTATTATGAAACCGTAGAGACTATGAGTTATTTAGAGGCACAGAACGTGTATACCGTTTCATTTGATAATTGTAGTATTGTGTATTAGAGAGAGAGAGAAGAGGATAACTATTAAGTAGGAAATTCATAGGAAGCCGCAGAGGTATTGCTAAGATAATTATAAACTATAGATGCGCTAAACTTATATTATATTGGTATTGTGAGAGAGAGAGAGAGAGAGAGAGAGATGCAGAGGAAGGTGACAGGATAAGATTACATGACATAACCCATATATATCCCACCATCTGAGGAAATCTACCCCACCCTTACACATACATACACACACACACACTTACATAACCACACCTACACACCCACTGCCACCCCACCTGATCAGACTAGCTTCCTGCGCGCTCTCTCTCTCTCTCTCTCTCTCTCTCTCTCTCTCTCTCTCTCTCTCTCTCTCTCTCTCTCTCTCTCTCTCTCTCTCTCTCTCTCTCTCTCTCTCTCTCTCTCTCTCTCTCTCTCTCTCTCTCTCTCTCTCTCTCTCTCTCTCTCTCTCTCTCTCTCTCTCTCTCTCTCTCTCTCTCTCTCTCTCTTTCTTTCTCTCCTCACCTCAGCTATCGTCTCCTATTACCGAATAAGCATACAATGTTACCATAAAATAAAAATATGTTACACAGACAACCCCACCATCTTCTTAAGGTTTCAACCCCACACAAACACAACGCCTTCACATACACAATAAAATATAATCAACAAACACAAACTATTTTTCATAGTACTCCACGCAAACAAGAACACGTAAGCTAAGGATCTACAGCACCTTACAATCAACTCCCACAACCCAACACACAAACACATGTCCCCACACCCACCTCCCACAACCCCATACACAAACACATCCCTCTCACACACAACCCCACACACAAACACGGACCCCTTACACACAACTTCCAAGCTCTGCCACATACAGGTCCCCACAATCACCTCCCACAACCCCACACACAAACACAGGTCCCCACACCCACCTCCCACAACCCAACACACAAACACAGGTCCCCACACCCACCTCCCACAACCCAACACACAAACACAGGTACCCACACCCACCTCCCACACACAAACACATCCCTCTCACACAAACACAGACCCCTTACACACAACTTCCAAGCTCTACCACATACATATCCCCACAACCACCTCCCACAACCCCACACACAAACCCAACAACAACCACAATCCCTCTCATACCCAACTGCATCAACTCCACCATAGAATAACTAGCTGGACACAACCCCCGAGTATTACAAACAACCACACACACACAGTCACACACACACACACACACATAGTCACACACACACACACATAGTCACACACACACACACACACAGTCACACACACACACACACATAGTCACACACACACACACACAGTCACACACACACACACACACACACACAGACACAGTCACACACACACAAACATCTTTATATACACAACCCACGTACACGGACCACAATAAGTGAACTATGTGTTATTAATGAGAGAGTCCTACATAGTTGCTGGAGTGGTGGGACTGTGTAAGGCTGGGGGTTATGACTGTGTGTGTGTGTGTGTGTGTGTGTGTGTGTGTGTGTGTGTGTGTGTGTGTGTGTGTGTGTGTGTGTGTGATCTTTGGCTCAGTGTGTATGAATGTGGTGTTTGGGGGGGGGGTGGGGGGGTATGTGTATATATTTGGTGTATGTGTAGATCCTCTTTCGTGATCGCTTTCCAAGACACATATATCGGATTCTTTTATCATCGAAAGGTCAGTAAAATCATATCTGTCATAGCCTGAGGACACTGCAAAAAAGAAATTGTGATAATGTGTTTGTTTTGTTTTTTCAGCAGAAAGTCGTGAAAGGCAACCGGAGAAAATAAGTTCATAATTGTTCACTAATGACATTATTCTACCTATTCTAATTATCTTTATCAACTTAACCCTTTCAGTAGCGGTGCCGTCCTTTAATCAATATTCTGGCTACTATTAGACCCGTTTATTTAGTTTAAAAAGGACCTCCAGCAAATAATAGGCTTGGAACTATCTTGCTTAACTCTTTTTACTACCACAGACACTTCTTAATTAAACAGCATTAAATCATCTATATATTGTTAGAAAACAAATAAAAAGACGTCGCGATTGCAGGAGTTAAGAGGAGGCTGGCCGTTTGTTTGGTCTATTAATTCATTTATTCATATTTTTTTTTTAGTTTCCTCCCTAGACCTCCATCAAGCTTAGAAAAACACCCCCTAGAATGGAGGTCTAGCGAAGAAACTAAGAAATAAAATAATAAATAAACAAGGACCAAAAACAAAACTCTACTCCCGGATGGGCCTGTTTTCTGGACCACTTTCTCCCTCATATTTAGCCCCATTAGTTTTCAGATGTTAAGATGTTTGCCCCATTATTTAGTCGATTTTAAGATCTTTCGCCCCATTTCTTTGTCAATATTTAGACCTTTCGTGCTATTTAGGTGTCGATGTTTTCCCTGGCGAACGATAGTGAGCCTGTAATGTTGGAAGAACCGGCCTTCGGCCGGAAAATTTACAAGTTAATCTAGAAGGGAGATCTAATGGATGTTTTTTTTTAATTTTATGGAGGTCTAGGGAGGAAACTAGAAAAATAATGAATACATGCAAAAATCGCCCAAAAAGTGAACCATCTAAAGGGACTACACACCCTCCGACACAAACAAAATAAATAAAAAAACAAATATTATATCTTTCATCTCGATACTTTTAGGGTATAATCAAATTATCAATGCCGACTTTGTGGGAGCATGAGAATGTGGTACGTCATGACATCATGACGTCACGTCGTCATGATGTCATGATGATGTCACAACTTCCTGCGGTCTTATTATTTGTCCTAGAGACACCTGCTTTTACATGTAAATACTCGAATACCATACGAAGAGTGTGTAATTTCGTTTTTCTTCAAATTTCCAATACATCATGAGATACCGGTATCAAGGTCATAACATGTACGTCGTGCGCGACGTCGCGAAAATCGCGATTTTGTTTAATAAGATTCCCCCTGATAATCAAGTTTTTCACTTTATCGAACAAAATAAATTACACGATGAAGGCACAACCAATATGTGTTAACAAGAGCGTTTACAAGCAGCTCCAATACAATACAATGGAGTAATTACACTTTGAAGTTGCCAATATATGATTGTGGGAAATCGCAGACGAAAGTAAAATATATATAACATCTCAATTATTTGGTGGTGTGTCATGAAAAAATGGCTAAGTTACTCATAAAAACTAAGTTTTCTGATTTAGGTATTAGAAGAAACCGTAAACTAGCCAGTAATTTAGGGTAAACTAGTATGTTTCTCTATGTAACCTCTTATAATAGGTGTATGTCAGTGTTTTTGGGGGGAGGGGGGTATTGATGTCATAGTGATGTCATATAGGTGTTTATGCCCTCTTATGTTATTCTCTATTGGTGAAAGAAGCATTTTAGACGCCCCTCCAAAAATATCATGACATTTTGGTTGTGTGTGTGTGTGGGGGGGGGGGGGGGGTCATATGGGTATTTATGCCCTCCTATACAATTCTCCTATGTTTAAAGAAGCATTTTAGACAAAAAAATATATATCAGGAAACTTTGGACTGAGGGGGTGTGTGGTCCCCTTAAGAGAAGAGAAGAAGATGGTTACAGTTCAAGAAGTTAGATTGACCACAAAACAAACTAATAATCAAGGCCGATAACACAAATCTTTTGTTTGGTTTAGTTGAGCAAGAGTTTCATATTAATAATGCATACAATTCCTCTTTGTTAGACTTCTGTGTGTGTGTGTGTGTGTGTGTGCGTGTGTGTGTATGTGTGAAAGAGAGAGTGTGAGAGTGAGTGAGATTTAGTGAATGAGAGTGAGAGTGAGGGTGAAAGTGAGTGAGTGAGATACTATTAATTTGGAGAAAAAATATACTAAGCAACAATAAACAGGCAATACTTCAGATGAGGACCAAAAACAGACTGCCTACCTCAGCAATCCAAAGGTCAGGGTAGCTTTAACAGTATAGGAACGATAATTTGGATAATAATGTCACATATCCATAATACTAGATAATACTGAAGCTGGGGGAGGAGAATGTAGAATATAGGAGATACGATGATGGAAAAGAAATATATAAATACCATCTGAGAAGGAGCACGTTAAGGGAGCCCACCTCGCTTTTTTTCTCTTTCTCTCCCTCTCTCTTTGGCTTGTATCCATTCGTCCCCATTCAGCCTACTATTTATAGACGTTTACTCCCATCCAGGTGTCAATATTTTCCTGGCGAGCGGTAGCGAGCCAGCATATATATATATTTTGTTTTGACAGCAAGCTAAATTTGTAAATTTGTTGATAGAAAAATCTATCCGGCGAAGCCGGATTTCTCCATACAATGCTGGCTCGCTATCACTCGCCAGGAAAAAATCGACACCTGTATGGGGATAAACGTCTTTAAAAAGTTGGCTGAATGGGGCCGAATTGATACAAGCCAGAGAAAGAGAGAAAAGGAGAGAAAGATACAGAAAGCCGGTGACCCCCCTTAATGGCAATGTTTCGATTTAGGTGTCAAAAATTATGGATATGAAAAGAGTATACGAGTATCCATAGTAATTATGGGTATGAAAAGAGTATACGAGTATCCATAGTAATTTATATTTTGAATGGTATATTGCTTGTTAGAAAGAAACATCTTATGGATAGAAAGGTAAATCACTATCAATATACCCACTGATCTTATATACCTTTGTCATACCCCACGGTGTACAGCATGAAATATCTATAAACCAAATATTTGACTGTTCTTTCCGAATATGTTTTCGTTTAAATTATTACAGACAAGTAATTCAAACTAAACAAATTGGACAACTAGTTGACCTCTTTTGATAAAAAAATAATAATTTTGATGACGACTTCTGTATAGTCTGTCTAACGTCAGATTATATTTAGATTTTGAAGCCTCACTTGGAGGGTCGAAATAAGAAAACTGCGAAATACATTATTAGTCTTTTTTCATTCGGTAAGGATTTGTCTTACTTTTCTACTGCCACACTATATTACTAAGCCCATGGAGGACCTAGGGACCTCAGTAGGCATCATATACGTGATCCTTGACTTGGGTACTCAAAGGCAGTCATAAAGTGATATATTATGACAATGTCGTAACAGCTTATTAAGTGCTTACAACTTCATAACTTGCTCGTACCCAGAAACCCTAAGCTGTCGCAAGTTATAATAGTCAGACATGACTTCTCTGGAGTATGACTGGCGCTAGATGGTCGGAGGAAGATGCGATATTATTAATTAAATGAGAGTCCGGCATAAAAGGACACTTGTTGTGGATAATGCACATAAAAGTGTCTATTGAGCGGGAGCCAGTAGCAGAAAAAAGTTGGATATGAGCAGGAGGAAGAAACAATACTATAGTCTGCCATTGTCTTGCCTCTGTGTTCGGCATGAAGGGTATTAATGCATAACTAATGAGAGAATATTGGCCTCCCTGTAATTCTGTTCCGCTCTCTCCTCTGCCTCCCTTCCGCCTCCCTTCCAGCCGCCGTGTGTGATGAAGGGGAAAGGAAAATAATAAGGGAATGCATGTTGAAAGGAAAATAATATGGGAATGCATATTGAAAGGAAAATAATATGGGAATGCATGTTGAAAGGAAAATAATATGGGAATGCATGTTGAAAGGAAAATAATATGGGAATGCATGTTGAAAGGAAAATAATATGGGAATGCATGTTGAAAGGAAAATAATATGGGAATGCATGTTGAAAGGAAAATAATATGGGAATGCATATTGAAAGGAAAATAATATGGGAATGCATGTTGAAAGGAAAATAATATGGGAATGCATGTTGAAAGGAAAATAATATGGGAATGCATGTTGAAAGGAAAATAATAAGGGAATGCATGTGGAAAGGAAAATAAGGCAATGCATGTGGAAAGGAAAATAATATGGGAATGCATGTTATAAGGAAGAGAATGGAAAGTGTGGGATGAAAAGATTAATAAAAGAAAGAGAAGCTATGGTTAGAAGAGTTATAGGTAGGGTAAATAATGGAATGTTAAAGATGGAATAATAACGAACTAAACAAGTAAGTAAAGAGGGAGCCGTAGGAGGGCAGCATAACCAGACACACATTAGCGTTTTCTTAAGGGGGGTCACCTGCTTTTTTTCTCCTTTTCTCTATTTCTCTGGCTTGTATCTATTTGGTCCCATTAAGCCAACTGTTTTAAGATGTTTATCCCCATCCAGGCGTTGATTTCGTCCTGGAGAGCGATAGCGAGCCAGCATTGTATGGAGAAATCCGGCTTCACTGGAGATATTTTTCCATCGAAAAATTTACAAAATTAGCCTGCTGTCAAAAATATTATACAAAAATATGCTGGCTCGCTACCGCTCGCCAGGAAACAATTGACACCTGAATAGGGATAAAAGTCTTAAAACAGTAGGCTGAATGGGGCCTAATGGATACAACCCAGAGAGAGGGAAAAAGAGCAAACAATATACGAGGTGGGTCCCCTTAAGCAAATTTTCGATCGGAAGCAATTTTGTGTTCAGAGTTCTATTGTATTGGTATCTACGGTACAACCAGACTGAGGGTCATTGTTATTTTCATTCCATTTATTTATTTATATATTTTCAGATATATTGTCCATTTTAGACATTGCAAAATCAAGTTGCCAATCAAGTTATGTTCCCGGTTTCACTTAGCAAAGTAAAGCAAGAACACTAATTTTACACTATTAAGGGGGGTCACCGGCATTTTTTATCTTTCTCTCCTTTTCTCTCTTTCCTTGGTTTGTATCCAGCTTTGTTTTGTATGGCCTCTAGTTTATGTATATTGTTGTGAGTGTGTGGATCCCAGATGGTGTCGCAGTATTCTAAGTGTGGCCGAACAAGTGTTAAGAGATCCACAAGAGAACAAAGGATGGCGGAGTAGAACTCAAATATTTAAACGAGCACAACCCCCATAACTACGTAAACCGAGCAAGGGAGCCGTATCAAAGACAATACAGACAACACTACTATACAACAAAGCTACTCCAAAAGCTCTCTCTCACACCCCTTCTCCCCTCCCAATACTCTTCGGAAAATATATACGAGGTGCCGTTATAAAGGCTTATCCCTCAATACCTTCACCTGACCTGACTGTACTGTACAAGTATTATTAAATAAAGTGATAACAGCTCAGTATCCCCGGAAAGGTTGATAACTATACACGTTTTCTATACTTCCAGAAACGAATCATTGGTGTGTGTGTGGGGGGGGGTGCGTGCGTGTGTGTGTGTGTGTTTGTGTTATGTATGTATGTGTATGTGTGTGGATTTTGGGAAACGATCAATGTTATCAATTACCACGAAAATCATCCATGACCTTAACCCTATTTGGTATGACGATTTGTGTATTACCTTCCCTGTTTCGCTCCATTAGCTTGGAGATTTAAAGACGTTTCACACCATTGGTTTGGTGATAATAAGATGCTTCACCCCATTCAGGTATAGATTTTCTTCTGGGCAAGCGATAGCGAGCCTCTAGCTTAGATTAAATCGGCCTTCGGCCGGGACACCTTTTTATAAAAAAAAAAGTACAAATTTAGCTTGAACGCGGTCTGGGGAGGCATTCATTATTTGAATGAAGTCTGGGAAGGCGTAGTTTGTTAGTCCATCTTGGCTGGGATCGAGCCCAGGTCAAGCAGATTCACACGTGAGCGTGCTCTCCGCTCGACCGCCGCGGCTCCATTGCTCGAAAATGGCAAAGGCAAGTAAAATCCTCAATAATATATAAGTATACAAAACATCCTATTAACCCACACGACGCCGGACCAAATAGTGTTAAAAGGTCGCCTTCAGTGAGGGGTGGTACGATTTTATTCAGATTAGGAAAGGTATTATGAAGTCAGAGGGTTAATTGAGCAGACCACAGAGCCTTCCTAAGTTGAATATAGTCGTCGAATGATGGCCAGCATAAACTGTCAAAATGTGTCATTATCTGCTAGGGGATAATGCTGACGTTATACTGTATATTCGAAGCTCTCATAGTCTGAATCAATAAGCAATGAGAACATTATTTATATGTATGTATATACTCAGGCACATACCATATAGCTTGGGGTGGCCGACTCGAGACAGAGCAAGAACAGAAACAAAATTAAATTTTCCAATTCTTAAGGTCCAGGACCATTTTCGCGTTCCCTCGCCCCCAGAAGGAAAATTAGTACAGCAAAGGAGACAGACAGAAACAGCTAAGGTTGGGTAGAGGATGCTAAACCTCACTCTGGATAGAACCAGCTCTCATCCAATTATAAAATACAATATAGATAAGCTGTCATTTGATTACACAGGAAAGAATATATACTCGAACAACGTCAATATTTCATCTGACTCATTCATGTTAATTATACTTTGTTTCAGATTATGTCGTGCTCATTATGATTGAGCTGGGCTAATCTGTGGCTCTGATAGGAAGGGTTATCACAAATATGATTGACCTATCAGAAGCACAGTCAACAGTAAATTTCGAGCACCTAAGCTACTTTTTACAATGCAAATAATGTATGTGTATGCTAAGCGATTTATGAATGTATTGTTGTATTTATTGATAATGACACCCAATATATTAATAAGTGTGAATCAAAGCCGTACATAAATCAATCATAATGGGTGTATCTGCATAAGGGAAAACATACGAGGTCCCCGAATTTTCCTGAGTGATTCTACTTCCTAAGCTTAGTAAATTGTTCATTGGTAGCTAACCCCTTAAGGGGGGATGAGCCGTTTTTCTGGACCACTTTCTCCCTCATGATTAGCCCCATTAGTTTTCAGATGCTAAGATGTTTGCCCCTTTAGTTAGTTGATTTTAAGACCTTTCGCCCCATTTCTTTGTCAATATTTAGACCTTTCGTGCTATTTAGATGTCGATTTTTTCCCTGGCGAACGATAGTGAGCCTGTAATGTTGGAAGAACCGGCCTTCGGCCGGGAAATTTTTCTGCCGAAAAATATACAAATTAATCTAGAAGGGGGATCTAATGGACGTTTTTTTTTTAAATTAGATGGAGGTCTAGGGAGGAAACTAGAAAAATAATGAATACATGCAAAAATCGCCCAAAATTATTAGCTTTGAAGACGCCAGTTCAATAATACTCTGGCTAACGTAAGGCGACTATATTAAGCTTACAAAGGGTACACTTTATCTCAATTAACCCTTTAATTTATTTAGCTGAATATAATCGTCTAATAATAGCCAGAATAAAGTGAAAGAATGCATCATGGTATACTCAAAGGGTTAAGATGTGAAAGCAGTGTTTTCGGACGGAAAGGGTTAAGTAAAGACGAGCCCAAATGAGACACTCCAGTACCCCAGCATCCTACCATGGTTCAAGTGGTCCTAGGGTACACTAAAATGATACATTGGACGTCCATTAATGAATACCCCCCCGCCCCCCCTTCTCTCTCTCTCTCTCTCTCTCTCTCTCTCTCTCTCTCTCTCTCTCTCTCTCTCTCTCTCTCTCTCTCTCTCTCGGATCGGTACTAGGTACTAGGACCAATTCTCTCTCTCTCTCTTTCTAATTTACATCAACGACATAGATGAGGGTCTCACCTGTACAATCTCAAAATTTGCTGACGATACAAAAATTGCAAATAGCGTACTCTCAAAAGAACAAGTTGACGATATGCAACACAATCTAGATAAATTGTCATGTTGGGCCCAAATTTGGGAAATGAGTTTCAATGCGGATAAATGTAAAGTACTACATATCGGATACCTAAATGAGAAAGCAAACTTTTCGATGAATGGCACTCCGCTTAAGAATGTAAACAAAGAAACCGATCTGGGGGTAACAATATCGAGTAACCTAAAACCGAGTCAACAATGTTCAGAAGTTGTTAAGAAGCCAAACAAAATAATTGGCTTTATAGGCAGGTCATTTGAGCATAAATCCAAAGAAGTTATCCTAACCCTTTACAATTCCTTAGTCCGCCCTCTTCTGTAATACTGCGTTCAATCCTGGTGCCCTTATTACCAAAAAGATATAAACAAGCTAGAACGAGTTCAACGTAGAGTTACCAAAATGATACCTAGCCTAAAGAACAAACCATACGAAGAGCGTCTTAGAGAATTAAATCTATTTCCTTTAACCCAGCGCAGATTAAGAGGTGACTTAATTCAAGTGTTCAAAATCATCAAAGGCATCGACAATATGAACTGTAGTAAGTACTTCACTATCGACCAATCTAATTACACGCGGGGAAACGGTTGCAAAATTATTGGTAAATCTTTTAACTCACACGAATCTAAGAATTTCTTCTTCAATCGAGTTGTCAACTTGTGGAATGGGCTTCCCCGAGACGTTATAGACTGCAGCACCGTTGATTCATTTAAACTCCGCTTAGACAAATATCTCGCATCAAACCCGCGACTGACTGCGTTTGTAAATGAATAACTTTATTTTATCCCCCCCTGAGTTTAACCCCCTCTAACCCATCTGTCCCCTACTAACTTCCTAATCCTGCCACGGACATTAGTTCTAGTGCAGTGTTCCCTTTCCAATGTTCCCTTACCCACTCTAAACCACTGTTTGGACACTTGATCCTCAGTGTTTTGGAGGACAAGCAGCCTAGAAGGGTCACTAGACCTGTTGCAGCTTGATTTTCTTTGTACTCCTTTGTACTCTCACTCTCTCTCTCTCTCTCTCTCTCTCTCTCTCTGTCTCTCTCTCTCTCTCTCTCTCTCTCTCTCTCTCTCTCTCTCTCTCTCTCTCTCTCTCTCTCTCTCTCTCTCTCTCTCTCTCTCTCTCACACACCATTTTGTACACTCAAATAACCACATAAGTATATGATAACATGATAATATTTGTATAAGTAATAACTATCAAACTCTGACTAGCTACAGTACATGTTCTAGTATTGATTTCCTTTTAAACTAGAGCAGCCAATTCGCACACGGTGGTACAATTAGTCGGCAATGGTAAATCAATAGAAGTCATAAATTATTCATAAACATTTTGTAAACCTAGATTAAGAAATTAGTGTAATTGTTTTGTTTATAATATATATATATATATATATATATATATATATATATATATATATATATATATACAGTATATATATATATATACAGTATATATATATTATATATATATATATATATATATATATATACGGTATATATAATATCAGATTCAGTTGTTGTGAGGGCGTGATTCTTACAATTGTGAGGCGCCTTCTGCAATGAACACAACAGGTCTCTGCAATATTTGAATGAATTTTGTGTAGAGTGCATCATGTATGGCCCCCTCGCTCACCGGGTCTGACTCCACCAGACTTTTATCTATGGTGAGCACCATAATTTGCAGTGTATCGAGATCCTCCACTCACGCTTCATGACCTGAAAGCTGCAATAACTGCGTACATAAGGTCCATTACAAAAAAGAACTAACAAGGGTGTTTCCAAATATAAAATTAAAATATAAAAAAATAAAACTGGTCCTGGCCTGTATTGCTGTTAGAGGACATCACTTCCAACACCTTATATAAGTTATACTACTGGATGTTATAAAATGAATGTAAGTGCACACTGTACAATGACTTTCCGAACACCCTAAATTTAAGCAATATATTATTTTGACGCTAAATTAATTTATAAAAGTTTACACAAGTGTTGCGTTCTCAATATAGCGTACTCATTGGATAAACTAATCAAATGGAGTTCTAAAAAGTAAGTTATTCTGATAAAGGTA
This sequence comes from Paralithodes platypus, assembly GCA_032716605.1. NCBI lineage: Eukaryota > Metazoa > Arthropoda > Malacostraca > Decapoda > Lithodidae > Paralithodes > Paralithodes platypus. Next base: position 131,381,060 of record CM064487.1, read on the forward strand.
CAAAATGTCTGAAGTTGCCCACTGATAATTAAAGGGTGTGTATTTCATAGACCTGGAGTGTTCAATAACCGATATAGAAGCTTAATATACTTCATGTTCAATACAAATCCACTAACGTTTTTCAAGGCTGTCTAGTAATTACCTTCCTTCGTGCGCCGGGATACATACCGGACTTTTTGTTTTCCATTAACCATTACTTCAACTGGTAGTGATAGAGAGGTACTTCTGTTTTCCATTAACCATTACTTCAACTGGTAGTGATAGAGAGGTACTTCTGTTTTCCATTAACCATTACTTCAACTGGTAGTGATAGAGAGGTACTTCTGTTTTCCATTAACCATTACTTCAATTGGTAGTGATAGAGAGGTACTTCTGTTTTCCATTAACCATTACTTCAACTGGTAGTGATAGAGAGGTACTTCTATTTTCCATTAACCATTACTTCAACTGGTAGTGATAGAGAGGTACTTCTGTTTTCCATTAACCATTACTTCAACTGGTAGTGATAGAGAGGTACTTCTGTTTTCCATTAACCATTACTTCAACTGGTAGTGATAGAGGTACTTCTGTTTTCCATTAACCATTACTTCAACTGGTAGTGATTGAGAGGTACTTCTGTTTTCCATTAACCATTACTTCAACTGGTAGTGATTGAGAAGTACTTTTTGTTTTCCATTAACCATTACTTCAACTGGTAGTGATTGAGAGGTACTTCTGTTTTCCATTAACCATTACTTCAACTGGTAGTGATAGAGAGGTACTTCTGTTTTCCATTAACCATTACTTCAACTGGTAGTGATAGAGAGGTACTTCTGTTTTCCATTAACCATTACTTCAACTGGTAGTGATTGAGAAGTACTTCTGTGTTCCATTAACCATTACTTCAACTGGTAGTGATTGAGAGGTACTTCTGTTTTCCATTAACCATTACTTCAACTGGTAGTGATAGAGAGGTACTTCTGTTTTCCATTAACCATTACTTCAACTGGTAGTGATAGAGAGGTACTTTTGTTTTACATTAACCATTACTTCAACTGGTAGTGATTGAGAGGTACTTCTGTTTTCCATTAACCATTACTTCAACTGGTAGTGATTGAGAGGTACTTCTGTTTTCCATTAACCATTACTTCAACTGGTAGTGATTGAGAGGTACTTCTGTTTTCCATTAACCATTACTTCAACTGGTAGTGATTGAGAGGTACTTCTGTTTTCCATTAACCATTACTTCAACTGGTAGTGATTGAAAGGTACTTCTGTTTTCCATTAACCATTACTTCAACTGGTAGTAATAGAGAGGTACTTCTGTTTTCCATTAACCATTACTTCAACTGGTAGTGATAGAGAGGTACTTCTGTTTTCCATTAACCATTACTTCAACTGGTAGTGATAGAGAGGTACTTCTGTTTTCCATTAACCATTACTTCAACTGGTAGTGATTGAGAGGTACTTCTGTTTTCCATTAACCATTACTTCAACTGGTAGTAATAGAGAGGTACTTCTGTTTTCCATTAACCATTACTTCAACTGGTAGTGATTGAGAGGTACTTCTGTTTTCCATTAACCATTACTTCAACTGGTAGTGATTGAGAGGTACTTCTGTTTTCCATTAACATTTACTTCAACTGGTAGTGATAGAGAGGTATTTCTGTTTTCCATTAACCATTACTTCAACTGGTAGTGATTGAGAGGTACTTCTGTTTTCCATTAACCATTACTTCAACTGGTAGTGATTGGGAGGTACTTCTGTTTTCCATTAACCATTACTTCAACTGGTAGTGATTGAGAGGTACTTCTGTTTTCCATTAACCATTACTTCAACTGGTAGTGATTGAGAGGTACTTCTGTTTTCCATTAACCATTACTTCAACTGGTAGTGATTGAGAGGTACTTCTGTTTTCCATTAACCATTACTTCAACTGGTAGTGATAGAGAGGTACTTCTGGTTTCCATTAACCATTACTTCAACTGGTAGTGATTGAGAGGTACTTCTGTTTTCCATTAACCATTACTTCAACTGGTAGTGATTGAGAGGTACTTCTGTTTTCCATTAACCATTACTTCAACTGGTAGTAATAGAGAGGTACTTCTGTTTTCCATTAACCATTACTTCAACTGGTAGTGCTAGAGAGGTACTTCTGTTTTCCATTAACCATTACTTCAACTGGTAGTGATAGAGAGGTACTTCTGTTTTCCATTAACCATTACTTCAACTGGTAGTGATTGAGAGGTACTTCTGTTTTCCATTAACCATTACTTCAACTGGTAGTAATAGAGAGGTACTTCTGTTTTCCATTAACCATTACTTCAACTGGTAGTGATTGAGAGGTACTTCTGTTTTCCATTAACCATTACTTCAACTGGTAGTGATTGAGAGGTACTTCTGTTTTCCATTAACCATTACTTCAACTGGTAGTGATAGAGAGGTACTTCTGTTTTCCATTAACCATTACTTCAACTGGTAGTGATAGAGAGGTACTTCTGTTTTCCATTAACCATTACTTCAGCTGGTAGTGATTGAGAGGTACTTCTGTTTCCATTAACCATTACTTCAACTGGTAGTAATAGAGAGGTACTTCTGTTTCCATTAACCATTACTTCAACTGGTAGTAATAGAGAGGTACTTCTGTTTTCCATTAACCATTACTTCAACTGGTAGTGATTGAGAGGTACTTCTGTTTCCATTAACCATTACTTCAACTGGTAGTAATAGAGAGGTACTTCTGTTTTCCATTAACCATTACTTCAACTGGTAGTGATTGAGAGGTACTTCTGTTTTCCATTAACCATTACTTCAACTGGTAGTGATTGAGAGGTACTTCTGTTTTCCATTAACCATTACTTCAACTGGTAGTGATAGAGAGGTACTTCTGTTTTCCATTAACCATTACTTCAACTGGTAGTGATTGAGAGGTACTTCTGTTTTCCATTAACCATTACTTCAACTTGTAGTGATTGAGAGGTACTTCTGTTTCCATTAACCATTACTTCAACTGGTAGTAATAGAGAGGTGCTTCTGTTTTCCATTAACCATTACTTCAACTGGTAGTGATTGAGAGGTACTTCTGTTTTCCATTAACCATTACTTCAACTGGTAGTGATTGAGAGGTACTTCTGTTTTCCATTAACCATTTCTTCAACTGGTAGTGATTGAGAGGTACTTCTGTTTTCCATTAACCATTACTTCAACTGGTAGTGATAGAGAGGTACTTCTGTTTTCCATTAACCATTACTTCAACTGGTAGTGATAGAGAGGTACTTCTGTTTTCCATTAACCATTACTTCAACTTGTAGTGATAGAGAGGTACTTCTGTTTTACATTAACCATTACTTCAACTGGTAGTGATAGAGAGGTACTTCTGTTTTCCATTAACCATTACTTTAACTGGTAGTGATAGAGAGGTACTTCTGTTTTACATTAACCATTACTTCAACTGGTAGTGATAAAGAGGTACTTCTGTTTTCCATTAACCATTACTTCAACTGGTAGTGATAGAGAGGTACTTCTGTTTTCCATTAACCATTACTTCAACTTGTAGTGATTGAGAGGTACTTCTGTTTTCCATTAACCATTACTTCAACTGGTAGTGATTGAGAGGTACTTCTGTTTTCCATTAACCATTACTTCAACTGGTAGTGATAGAGAGGTACTTCTGTTTTCCATTAACCATTACTTCAACTGGTAGTGATAGAGAGGTACTTCTGTTTTCCATTAACCATTACTTCAACTGGTAGTGATAGAGAGGTACTTCTGTTTTCCATTAACCATTACTTCAACTGGTAGTAATAGAGAGGTACTTCTGTTTTCCATTAACCATTACTTCAACTGGTAGTGATAGAGAGGTACTTCTGTTTTACATTAACCTTACTTCAACTGGTAGTGATAGAGAGGTACTTCTGTTTTCCATTAACCATTACTTCAACTGGTAGTGATTGAGAGGTACTTCTGTTTTCCATTAACCATTACTTCAACTGGTAGTGATTGAGAGGTACTTCTGTTTTCCATTAACCATTACTTCAACTGGTAGTAATAGAGAGGTACTTCTGTTTTCCATTAACCATTACTTCAACTGGTAGTGCTAGAGAGGTACTTCTGTTTTCCATTAACCATTACTTCAACTGGTAGTGATAGAGAGGTACTTCTGTTTTCCATTAACCATTACTTCAACTGGTAGTGATTGAGAGGTACTTCTGTTTTCCATTAACCATTACTTCAACTGGTAGTAATAGAGAGGTACTTCTGTTTTCCATTAACCATTACTTCAACTGGTAGTGATTGAGAGGTACTTCTGTTTTCCATTAACCATTACTTCAACTGGTAGTGATTGAGAGGTACTTCTGTTTTCCATTAACCATTACTTCAACTGGTAGTGATAGAGAGGTACTTCTGTTTTACATTAACCATTACTTCAACTGGTAGTGATAGAGAGGTACTTCTGTTTTCCATTAACCATTACTTTAACTGGTAGTGATAGAGAGGTACTTCTGTTTTACATTAACCATTACTTCAACTGGTAGTGATAAAGAGGTACTTCTGTTTTCCATTAACCATTACTTCAACTGGTAGTGATAGAGAGGTACTTCTGTTTTCCATTAACCATTACTTCAACTTGTAGTGATTGAGAGGTACTTCTGTTTTCCATTAACCATTACTTCAACTGGTAGTGATTGAGAGGTACTTCTGTTTTCCATTAACCATTACTTCAACTGGTAGTGATAGAGAGGTACTTCTGTTTTCCATTAACCATTACTTCAACTGGTAGTGATAGAGAGGTACTTCTGTTTTCCATTAACCATTACTTCAACTGGTAGTGATAGAGAGGTACTTCTGTTTTCATTAACCATTACTTCAACTGGTAGTAATAGAGAGGTACTTCTGTTTTCCATTAACCATTACTTCAACTGGTAGTGATAGAGAGGTACTTCTGTTTTACATTAACCATTACTTCAACTGGTAGTGATAGAGAGGTACTTCTGTTTTCCATTAACCATTACTTCAACTGGTAGTGATTGAGAGGTACTTCTGTTTTCCATTAACCATTACTTCAACTGGTAGTGATTGAGAGGTACTTCTGTTTTCCATTAACCATTACTTCAACTGGTAGTAATAGAGAGGTACTTCTGTTTTCCATTAACCATTACTTCAACTGGTAGTGCTAGAGAGGTACTTCTGTTTCCATTACCATTACTTCAACTGGTAGTGATAGAGAGGTACTTCTGTTTTCCATTAACCATTACTTCAACTGGTAGTGATTGAGAGGTACTTCTGTTTTCCATTAACCATTACTTCAACTGGTAGTATAGAGAGGTACTTCTGTTTTCCATTAACCATTACTTCAACTGGTAGTGATTGAGAGGTACTTCTGTTTTCCATTAACCATTACTTCAACTGGTAGTGATTGAGAGGTACTTCTGTTTTCCATTAACCATTACTTCAACTGGTAGTGATAGAGAGGTACTTCTGTTTTCCATTAACCATTACTTCAACTGGTAGTGATAGAGAGGTACTTCTGTTTTCCATTAACCATTACTTCAACTGGTAATAGAGAGGTACTTCTGTTTTCCATTAACCATTACTTCAACTGGTAGTGATAGAGAGGTACTTCTGTTTTACATTAACCATTACTTCAACTGGTAGTGATAGAGAGGTACTTCTGTTTTCCATTAACCATTACTTCAACTGGTAGTGATTGAGAGGTACTTCTGTTTTCCATTAACCATTACTTCAACTGGTAGTGATTGAGAGGTACTTCTGTTTTCCATTAACCATTACTTCAACTGGTAGTAATAGAGAGGTACTTCTGTTTTCCATTAACCATTACTTCAACTGGTAGTGCTAGAGAGGTACTTCTGTTTTCCATTAACCATTACTTCAACTGGTAGTGATAGAGAGGTACTTCTGTTTTCCATTAACCATTACTTCAACTGGTAGTGATTGAGAGGTACTTCTGTTTTCCATTAACCATTACTTCAACTGGTAGTATAGAGAGGTACTTCTGTTTTCCATTAACCATTACTTCAACTGGTAGTGATTGAGAGGTACTTCTGTTTTCCATTAACCATTACTTCAACTGGTAGTGATTGAGAGGTACTTCTGTTTTCCATTAACCATTACTTCAACTGGTAGTGATAGAGAGGTACTTCTGTTTTCCATTAACCATTACTTCAACTGGTAGTGATAGAGAGGTACTTCTGTTTTCCATTAACCATTACTTCAGCTGGTAGTGATTGAGAGGTACTTCTGTTTCCATTAACCATTACTTCAACTGGTAGTAATAGAGAGGTACTTCTGTTTCCATTAACCATTACTTCAACTGGTAGTAATAGAGAGGTACTTCTGTTTCCATTAACCATTACTTCAACTGGTAGTGATTGAGAGGTACTTCTGTTTTCCATTAACCATTACTTCAACTGGTAGTAATAGAGAGGTACTTCTGTTTTCCATTAACCATTACTTCAACTGGTAGTGATTGAGAGGTACTTCTGTTTTCCATTAACCATTACTTCAACTGGTAGTGATAGAGAGGTACTTCTGTTTTCCATTAACCATTACTTCAACTGGTAGTGATTGAGAGGTACTTCTGTTTTCCATTAACCATTACTTCAACTTGTAGTGATTGAGAGGTACTTCTGTTTCCATTAACCATTACTTCAACTGGTAGTAATAGAGAGGTGCTTCTGTTTTCCATTAACCATTACTTCAACTGGTAGTGATTGAGAGGTACTTCTGTTTCCATTAACCATTACTTCAACTGGTAGTGATTGAGAGGTACTTCTGTTTTCCATTAACCATTACTTCAACTGGTAGTGATTGAGAGGTACTTCTGTTTTCCATTAACCATTACTTCAACTGGTAGTGATAGAGAGGTACTTCTGTTTTCCATTAACCATTACTTCAACTGGTAGTGATAGAGAGGTACTTCTGTTTTCCATTAACCATTACTTCAACTTGTAGTGATAGAGAGGTACTTCTGTTTTACATTAACCATTACTTCAACTGGTAGTGATAGAGAGGTACTTCTGTTTTCCATTAACCATTACTTTAACTGGTAGTGATAGAGAGGTACTTCTGTTTTCCATTAACCATTACTTCAACTGGTAGTGATAAAGAGGTACTTCTGTTTTCCAATAACCATTACTTCAACTGGTAGTGATAGAGAGGTACTTCTGTTTTCCATTAACCATTACTTCAACTTGTAGTGATTGAGAGGTACTTCTGTTTTCCATTAACCATTACTTCAACTGGTAGTGATTGAGAGGTACTTCTGTTTTCCATTAACCATTACTTCAACTGGTAGTGATAGAGAGGTACTTCTGTTTTCCATTAACCATTACTTCAACTGGTAGTGATAGAGAGGTACTTCTGTTTTCCATTAACCATTACTTCAACTGGTAGTGATAGAGAGGTACTTCTGTTTTCCATTAACCATTACTTCAACTGGTAGTAATAGAGAGGTACTTCTGTTTTCCATTAACCATTACTTCAACTGGTAGTGATAGAGAGGTACTTCTGTTTTTGTTATGTGTTTGGATATTTGTTAAATCCGTATCGTTTCTGATATTTTTCTCCTGAGATATTTATTCCTGCATGAGTTTGTAAATAGTTTGAGTCGTGTTAAGATCATGTTACGTTTACTCCCAGAGGGGCACTCGGTAGAGCGCGTACCTCCGCCTACGCTGGCTGGTTCTTTATATCATTACTATCATAGGCCTACATTTTCTTCTGGATCTGGGTTTCAGGATATGATCTGGATCATCTCCTAAGTTGAATCACTTCATCCTTGGCGCATATTCTATCTGCCCACCACATTTCGTGAAAACGGTTCTTAACACTGTAAGATATCAAGTTTACAGACAGACAAACTAACCGAGACGAAAACATCACCTCCGTCCAACTTCGTTTGGGGAGGTAATTTCAAAATAGAACAATTATGAAGAAAATTAATAGTTATTACGAGCCGTTTTCGTAATGTAGGAATGGAGCAGAGTTATTATGGTTGGCTTGACTGTAGGGTGAGTGATGGTATGGGTGGATATAGTAAATAATATCGCCTCTGAACCACTGCATAGGGTAGATTTGGTTAGATTAGCTTGGGTTAAGTTAGCTTAGATTATGTAAGATTATATTACGTTAGCTAAGTTAAGTAAGATTATGATCATGAAAAACGCGAAACGTCCCGCACGAGTCATGTACAGTATTTTGGCTTAGCCCCTTGTTTACCGGAGACGTCTCTTTAAGGGGGGTGACCTGCTTTGTTTGTATTTCTCTCCTTTTCTCTCTTTCTCTGGCTTGTATCCATTGGGCCCCATTCAGCCAACTATTTTAAGACGTTTAACCCCATCTAGGTGTCGATTTCTTCCTGGCGAGCGATAGCGAGACAGCATTATATGAAGACATCCAGCTTCGCCGGAGAAATTTTTCTATCGAAAAATGTACAAATTTAGCCTGCTGTTAAAAACATTAAAAAATATGCTGGCTCTCTACCGCTCACCAGTAAAATAATGACACCTGTATGGGGATAAACGTCTTAAAACAGAAGGCTGAATGGGGCCGAATGGATACAAGCCAGAGAAAGTGAGAAAAGGAGAGAAAAATCCCTTAATATTATTCTACCTACTATTAGACGATTGTATTCAGTTAAATAAGGCCTCCAGCAATTAACAGGCTTGGAACTACCACACCTAACCCTTGTAACTACCACACCTAACCCTTGTAACTACCACAGATCCTTCTAAAACTGCACAAAATCATAAACATATTGCCAGAAGAAAGTAAAAAAGACGTCGCCGGTACAGAAGAGGTTAACCCTTACAGTACCGGCGACGTATTTTTGTTTATACTGTATTTCAGCTGCATTTAGACGATTTTATGAAGCTTAGGAAGGACATATGGTAGCTAAAAGGATTACTTGAGAAAGTCTGTAATCTTTTAACAGGTAGACATCCTTCTTAAGCTAAATAAAACCGCCATAATAGTTGCCAGAATATAATATAAAGGATGCCACGATACAGAAGGGGTTAAGGGGAGATTTTCACTTAAGGGATCTTTTTACAAACCTCCTTCTCCCTCATGTTTAGCCCCATTAGTTTTGACATTTTAAGACGTTTGCCCAGTTAGTTTGGCGATTTTAAGACATTTCGCCCAATTGCTGTCGATTTTAAGACCTTTCGTGCCATTTAGGTGTCGATGTTTTTCCTGGCGAGCGAGAACGAGCCTGTAACCGGCCTTTGGCCGGGAAATTTTTCTACCGAAAAATGTACAAATATATATCGAAAGGGGGGCCTTGGGGGTATTTGTTTAAAGCTTGATGGGGGTCTAGGAAGCAACCTAAAAAATTCTCCTAATCACAGGTCTTGGTATGACAAGGACCGAAGCATGGTGACCCTAACTAGTGTGGGGGAGGTAGTTGATCACGAGCCACCAATAGGTTAAGGGTACGTATTGGGTTTCTCTTCACCCCCTTCTCCTTCAAGTTTAGCCCCAACAGTTATGAGATTGTAAGACGTCCGCCCCATTTGGTTGGCGATTTTAATCAGGGCATAATTATGATAGATTTAAAAATGATATGAGTAATGAGCAACTGGTATCCACACAGTAGACTAGCTGTTGTGTGTACAGACAGACAGACAGAAAGCATATGGTTGGACAATGACAGACAGACAGACATACAGACAGACAGAGATAGACAGGCAGACATACATACATACATACAGACAGGCAGACATATAGACAGACAGACAGACAGCATATGGTTGGACAATCACAACAGAGAGGTAATATTGCCATGTCTGTGAACGGATGAGTGGAAGCACGGCTACGACGGGACAGATACTGGGCTCATCTATCTATCTATCTATCTATCTATCTATCTATTCGTCTATCTCTCTCTCTCGGGGATTCATCTATCTATCTATCTATCTATCTATCTATCTATCTATCTATCTATCTATCTATCTATATATTCGTCTATCAGTCTGTCTATCAGTCTCTCTCTCTCTCTCTCTCTCTCTCTCTCTCTCTCTCTCTCTCTCTCTCTCTCTCTCTCTCTCTCTCTCTCTCTCTCTCTCTCTCTCTCTCTCTCTCTCTCTCTCTCTCTCTCTCTCTCTCCAGTACAAGCCCCAACACTCTGAGGAAAGATACAGCTTAAGAGCTGTGTACTTGTGAGTTTAACCGTTAGTGTAAGTGTATGTGTCAACTTAAGGGGGTCACCTGCTTTGTTTCTCTTTCTCTCCTTTCTTTCTTTCTCTGGCTTGTATCCATTCGGCCTCATTCAACAACTGTTTTAAGACGTTTATCCCCATCCAGGTGTCGCTTTCTTCCTGGCGAGCGATAGCGAAATGCGGCTTCGACGGAGACATTTTTCTATCGAAAAATTTACAAATTTAGCTAGAGCTCAAAACAAAAATAAATATATGCTGGCTCGCTACCGCTCACCAGGAAAATATTGACACATGAATGGGGGTAAACGTCTTAAAACAGTAGGCCGAGTGGGGCCGAATGGATACAAGCCAAAGAGAGAGGGAGAGAAAGAGAAAAAAAGCGAGGTGGGCTCCCTTAATAACTGTACAATTTTTCATTAGTGCTCATGAGTTAAGAGACATGATTGTAAAAGATTCTGGAACAACAAGGGTGAATGTGTAATTATTTCTTCGAGATACGGTCACAAGTTAATTGCGCTACTTCTCTTGTGAAGTTTATATCCAATAGGGTATATTTTAGATGGTGTGTGTGTGTGTGTGTGTGTGTAAGCTGTATGTATGTATGTGTGAGAGTGAGAGTGTAAGAGTCTGTGTGCGCCTATGTCAGTGTGCTCGGGGTTTGTGTGTGAGAGAGAGAGAAAGAGCGGGATATAACTATTGATGTATGTATGAGGGTAGTGGTAGTGGTGGTTACAGTACAGTATGACAGGTACTAGTTCGTTAGTAACACTGTGGGTGGTATTACTGGTGGTGGTGACCCCCCATATAGTGCACTGTGTGTGGCTGGCTACGGTTGTGGGAGGGGCAGGACAGATCGATTTATATATATATATATATATATATATATATATATATATATATATATATATATATATATATATATATATAAATAATCAAACCTACAACAAATAAAAATCACACCTGTGATAGGGGTTTGTGAAAGATAGAGAGTTTTAATAAAGATCATATATTTCCCTTCACCGAACATCCCTTTCATGTACAGTTTCAGATTACATATACAATTCCTTTTTTCGCTTTTCGCACCATTTTAAATGTATAGGACTTTTGTAAATCCATGTTTTGTATTAATATATAATGTATTGTAACAATAACATAAAAGTATGTTGTCGCTTACTATAGCTAATTCAGCTGTGAATACGATATTGTAGTATCACAATACCAGTGTATATAATATTAAGTAATTCAATACTGCTTATGTTCTTCAGGTTTACTGAGTAAACATGTGTTTGATACATGCTTTTAACAACTCAAGTAGCATAGATATATGTAGAAATGAGGCTTTTGGTAATAAGTGATCGTCAGTCATTATATTGCTGAGACCAGATCATATATTATTTTGTTTCCCCTCAGAGTCACTTCCTCTTTATCACCAAACATATATAATACGTCCTTTGAAATATAATGGTCGTTAAGATCATACTCTTAAAATTGTGTTTAGAGACATTTCTATTCAGACGGTCGTTCGCCGGGAAAAAATAAACACTTAAATGGCACCAAAGACTTTAAATATGACGAATAAATGGGTCGAAAGTTCTTAAGATTTTCAGCCTAAATGGGGCAAACTTCTTAAAATATCAAAACTAATGGGGCTAAGCATGAGGGAGAAAAAGGGACAGAAAAAAAACTTAATTAGTATTGAAAGATCACTAAAACAGTTAACACGTAATGGCTGTTGGAAGGCTACCATAGGATGCTAAAAATGGTTAGTCTGTGTTGCCATGACTACCCTACTCCCTCAACCCCCGCACGACATACTAACCGAGATCAACGCCCTGCTGGTCCCCCAATGAACTAAATTGAACTCCTGAGAGGCTGTGTTTCACCAGACTCGTATATTTTGAGCCTAGCATGATAAACATCTCTTCACAACAACAAACCGCTAACTTTTATAATATCCACTGAGCGAAAGCGTGATTAATGGGGTACACACCTACACACACACACACAAATACACACAAATATACAGGGTCTAAATTTAGCTTGATGAATACTTCTCATATTTCAGAACACTTCAAGTATGTAATATTGTAAATAGTGTATAATATAATTCTCACAAATCAGAATCCATTCCATAATCCATAGTAATACGTCCTCTTCAAAGTAAATGGTGTATGTCCCACAACTGTTCGTATGTAGCCTATAGTTTATTTCTAAAGTTGTGTACTAATGTCACAATTTCAGTGTAAAATAAATATTTAGCTTTAAAAGGGAAGGCTTCCATTAAATATATATAAACAAAACTATTATAGTGCCTGTAATCAACTGTGCTGATAATTACACTCATTTTACACCCACAGATAAAAGAAAGCTCAAAGTTGTATGGGTGCCCTACTTCCATGATATTTAAGTTTGGTTATCTCTCTAGTTATACATTTTAAAATATATAAATCAAACGTACATCAAGCTTTAAATTCAGTTTGTTCAGTGTGGCTCAGGAGTATTTTTTTATTAAAGGGAGGTTTTTGTTTTCTGGACCACCTTCTCCCTTATGTTTAGCCCTATTCATTTGGGGATTTTTAACGTTCACCCCATTAGTTTGGCGATTTTAAAACCTTTCGCCACATGTCGTTGTCAATGTTATGATCTGGCATGCCATTTAGGTGTCGATTTTATTCTGGCGAGCGATAGCGAGCCTGCAAATTAGAGGGGGCATTGTTCTACCGAAAAATGCAAAAATATATCTCGAAGGTGGTATTGTTATAGGGAGTATTATTATATACAACTTAAGAAGGATCTGTAGTGATTAAAATGGTTAAGTCTATCTTAATTACCCCTCTGGCTTACATACACCCTTCCTAATCTAAATAAAACCAGTTTAATAATTGCCAGAATATACTGTCAAACGCGTCATAATCCTCAAGGGGTTAAATGATTGAATGAATACACTTTAAAAAAAAAATACATTACGCGATTTGTTAAACCTAACACATTTTATGTCCATACATAGATTCCCCTGGAGAGAATACAAACGTCTGTGCGCTACTGCACAGAATAATTCAACATGTCACCGACAACGTATGTGAGAAACGTTTTAATGTGAAGATAAGCCACTTTATCTTGACAGTTTTCAGTTTCTTTCAGTCACCCTTGAACTCCTTATTTATATTGTAAGATTGTCAACTTACTGTAACCCCCTTCTCCCTCACGCTTAGTCCCATTAATTTTGATATTTTAAGACACTGACCCCATTAGCTTGGCGAATAAAAGATCTTTCGTGCCATATACTGTAGGTGTCTTTTTTTTCACTGGCGAGCGATAGCGAGCTTGCAATTTAGGAAGATAGGTCGAGGCATTTTTCTACCATAAAATGCTCAAATTTACCTCGAAGGGAGTCTTGTGGGTATGTGTTTAAGCTTGAAGGAGGTCTAGGGAAGAAGACAAAATAATAAATAAATAGGTATTAAAACCAATAAATAAAAAACCTTAATACGATTCTCTCTCTCTCTCTCTCTCTCTCTCTCTCTCTCTCTCTCTCTCTCTCTCTCTCTCTCTCTCTCTCTCTCTCTCTCTCTCTCTCTCTCTCTCTCTCTCTCTCTCTCTCTCTCTCTCTCTCTCTCTCTCTCTTCTACCTCTACTTCTATCTCTTTCCATTAACTATCAAGGTTGTCCGGGAACTTTGGACTTCGGGTGTACTGAGGACAATTGGAGCTCTTGTCGTGATACCCTTTCATTGGGAGTTGCTACCCTGAATCTCTTTATATTTTATTGCTGTATAAAAAAAGATACACATTTAGGTTGAAAACAATCTGGAGGGGTTTGAATGAGTCTGGGAAGGTATTGTTGTTAGCCTAGGAGACAAACTAAAATACATTGCTCGAAAAAAGCAAAATCAAGCAAAATCTTCATTAGCCAATTAATATAATGTAATTATAGCCCACAAGACGTCGGGCCAAATAGTCTTAACTCTTCCGGAATGCAAGGATACTGGATTGTTGTTTTGTTTGTTTTTGTTTTGTTTTTTTTGGGGGGGAGGGGGGGGGTGTGATGTCACCGTGGTTGTTTACTGTATATATGGATGGAGTCATGAAAGAAATACTATCAAGAGCAGTGGATGTTGGTGTATCGCTGAAAAGGGAGGGAATTGAGTGAAAGCTACCTACACTGCTGTTTGCGGATGATACAGTTCTGATGAGTGATAATGAATGGGAGTTGCAGGGTCTGGTAAATGAGTTTGGAACAGTGTGCGAAAAACGGAATTTGAAGGTAAATACGGGGAAGAGCAAGGTTATGGTCTTCGAAAGGAGTGAAGTCAGAGTGTGAGGTGAAGCTGAAAGGTCAGGCTATGGAGATCGTCAACTCTTTTAAGTATCTGGCCAGTGTGTTGAGTAAAGATGGGACTATGGATGAAGAAGTGCGGGAGAGGGTAAAACAGGGGAAGAGGGTTGTAGGAACGCTAAAAGCAGTAACAAGAAATAGGGTGGTCAGTATGGAAGTGAAGAAGTCCTTGCATGACAGTGTGGTAATCCCGACACTGACTTACGGAAGCAGCGAAGCATGGACGTTGGTTGAGAGACTCAGACCAAGAGTGAGAGCAGTGGAAATGAATTACTTAAGGAGTGCGTGCGGAGTTACATGGAGGGATAGACAGACTAATGAGGAAGTAAGAAGGAGGTGTGGTGTGGAGGTAGATGTGCTGGAAAGTGTGAAAAGGAACAACTTGAGATGGTTCGGCCATATGGAACGTATGGAAAGCGAGAGAATGATTAAGAGGGTGTACGAGAGCGAGGTGGAGGGACAGAGAGGAAGAGGTAGACCGAATATGAGGTGGAAGGATGGAGTGAGGAAGTACATGAACGAGGGCGGTGCTGGTTGGGGGGAGGGGCGTCGACTGACTGGGGACAGAGGTGCATGGGGGCGGTTCGTTCGTGGACACCCCTTCGGGGATCACGGCGTCAGGCAATAGATAGAGATAGATAGGGGAGAGGGGGGGGGGGGGAGTTTTGGAAGTCAGAGGATGAATTGAGGCATACTGTATCCCTTTGATTCCTTCAGGGTTTTCCGTGGCTGTAAAATTCATCTAATGAGAGCCAGAGCAAAAGGAAAACCTGCGTCTTCATACTGAAAGGGTTAAGGGGGGATGGGCCGGTTTTCTGGACCACTTTCTCCCTCATGTTTAGTCCCATTAGTTTTCAGATGTTAAGATGTTTGCCCCATTAGTTAGTAGATTTTAAGACCTTTCGCCTCATTTCGTCGTCAATATTTAGACCTTTCGTGCTATTTTTAGGTGTCCATTTTTTTCCCTGGCGAACGATAGTGAGCCTGTAATGTTGGAAGAACCGGCCTGCGGCCGGGACATTTTTCTACCGAAAAATGTACAAATTAATCTAGAAGGGGGATCTAATGGATGTTTTTTTTTTTTTTTTTATGGAGGTCGAGGGAGGAAACTAGAAAAATAATGAATACATGAAAAAATCGCCCAAAAAAGTGAACCATCCCCCCCTTAAAACTCGTATGCTTCAATTGTCGATTTCAATCTGACAGGCGTATTCTTGGACGTGTGGGTTGGGTGTCATCCAGTCCACAATGAACGAAGATATTGGAACTGAGTGCTAATTAATGAAGGAGAACTTGAAATTTCCCAACTTTTAAAAGCTAACAATTTATATGGTCTTATTTCGTTCATTAAGGAGTAGGATTTCACGGTGGGAAGGTTTAAGAATACGAACCAGGGCCCTAATACTCAAAACATTTATGAAGTTGCATCTCCCAGTGAACGTCACATCCTAAAAGCCGACATTGTAACTCTAAGAGACAAAAATACTCAAAAGTAATAGAGTAGGCAATGTAGATTATGGATGCAATTTTGTTTAGTTAAATTAACTTATGATGCCGTAAATTAAGATGCCTTGGTTTGTTTTAACTCTATCCCTTTTGTTCATATCCTACGTCGATCACATCCTAGATAGTTATAAACGGACAGGAACAAAACTATTGTCTGAATGTTTTCATTTGGTCTATTTATCTCCCATTATGAGGGTGGCCATACACAACACGCCCCCAAGCGGATCTGTCCCCCGTGGGAAATACAATCCGTACCAGTTTATTCAAGGACTTAAAGGATTGATTCGGAGACCCTCTATGTATCTTTTTGGCCCCATTTTACGACAGTGATGGGTGGCTAGTCCATCCACCAAACTACTTTACCCTTAGGTGAGCAGTAAGAATTTGTATAAGGTTTGCTCCCGCTAGACAGCTTGCCGACCATGGCTGACTAGACTCTATTTTTGTTCCAGCTGATCGTAAATTGAATCTCTTATTAGCTGATTTCTCGTTACTTAATGGAAATATATGGAAATATATGAAACTACTATGGCTGTGTGTCATATTAATGCCAAGTTTTCAGAATAACTATCATCTTTCGCTACAAAATCTAACTTATAGCTGAGTAACAAAGATAGAAACATGACAATTTAGGCTCAGCTGGGGAAAAAATCGACGAATAGTCCCATCCCCCATTTAGTATTCAAGGTATTTTCTTGATATTGTTATTTGTCTTTATCACTGACCGTATCTCAAGGATGTTCGATAGACTATATCCCATGTAAAACAAAATCCTCATAGAACGTAACATTGAAAATTAAGGCTTTAATATACAACTGTAGGCGATCTTACACAAATGACAGAGGATACAGGCATTAATCTTCATGGTCACAGCAAAGCACAATCACTTCTAAACAGTTGACAAAGTGCCTAGAAGAGAAGTGATGCAGGTGGTGGTGGTGGTGGTGGTGAGGGGGACGTGACATGACGGTCGTCCCCAGCACGTCATACACGCAGGGAGAGCAGGTCAATCCACCAAGGACGTATGTATGTGTGTGTGTATGTAAGTAATACCACGACCAGGAGGAGGGGTGGGGAGAGGTAGGGGACAACGGGCCAGGGGCAGATATGAGAGAGAGAGTTGATAAAAATATACTTTGAAAAGTAGACAGAATGAAAATAAACACCATGTGAGGAAGAGCACTTTATTGACAACGTTCCGCATATAGTTTCATCAGGCCAATGGCCAAAGTAAAATTCCAGTCAAAAAATAAATCTTTCCTCCTAAATTTCAGGCTCGTATCGCTTGCCAAAACAAAATTAAGTCAACACCTAAATGGCACGAAAGGTATTAAGGTATTAATTCGCCAGACTAATGGGGCGAATGTCTTAACATTTAAAAACAAATTAGGCTAAGCATTAGGAAGAAGGGGTCCAGAAACACCCCCCACAAGATTGCAGATGCCCTAACGTTGAAAAGTTATTACATTATTAATCTCCCACATTATACTGCCCATTAAGCTCCCCAGTATGCTACACGTTATACTGCCCAACCGCTAAACCACACCACACACTTAATTGAACCCCATCAGAACACGGTGACGCCTTTCACATATATTGATATATTTAAGAGTTTATTGAGCCTGACCAAAGAACCCTTTAATCAAGAATTAACCCTTTGAAACTCTGACGCGTTTTAGCAATTTATTTTGGCTATCATTAGACGATTTTATGCAGCTTAGGAAGGATCTGTGGGTATTAAAAGGGTAAATACTATCTCAATCACCCCTTTGACTTCCATATACCGTTAGTAATCTGAATAAAACTGTCTAATAGTAGCCAGAAACAGAACATAAACGCGTAGTGGAGCTTGAAAGGGTTAAGATTAGTTTAGATCCATTATAACATAAATGCATCAATATAACTACGCTCATTTGTTTTAATCTATATCACGTAATAATTAGACCACCGCATACAAACGTGCTTGTCTCCCCTAACTCATCTCTGTATAGTAAAGGATCTGAGGTAAATACAGATGAGGGTCACAGCTATAGACAACAGCGGCAGGAGGAGAGGATGCAGACACACACACACAGATAAGATAAAGGGGGATGAACGAATATAGTAACTAGGGTACGAGTAATAGTAGTGGGAGATGTGGGTCACTGAGGCCGATCCATGGTCATCATAAGAAGGAAGGGGAAAGAATAGTTAAATTAGTAGAATATTATACTGGAGGAAGACATGGAGCTAAATGAAGAACAATTATATACTGGAGGAAGACATGGAGCTAAATGAAGAACAATTAGAAATGGAAAAAGTCATGGAGGGATAAGGAACTAAGTCAAGAAAACAGGAGATGGAGAGAATGCAGACAGAAAGTGCAAGTAAAGTGAGCGACTAGAACAATAGGGTAAGAGAAGTGGTACTAGGGAGATGTGGTCATTGAGGTATATCTGGCTATGTAGTTATACAGTCTATACACAGTTTATCGCCACCAGAAGAAAGGAGAAAAATGTTATATTACTCAAAATATATTGTTGAATGAAATATAACCGGATAAAAGTGGACCATCGGGGAAACAAATCAATGCAGCAACATGTGAAACGAATCAGAGGGATTGAGTGAAGACAATCAGGTTGAAATAAAGATGGAATAGGAAGCATAAGAAAGTAAACTAAATATATGAGGACGAAAGGGACGTGGATAATATAGAACTGGACGAAGATATGAGAGTGTAAAGAAAGTAATAAAATAAGGAATTATAACAAGAACTTATAACTAGAGAACTAAAAACAGTAGGAAATGGGAGGTATCTAATATTAAGTATATTCACAATTCCAGTAAAATTATTCTAGTTATACGATTCTAACGCCTCTAAAAGGATATTATTATTTCATCCGATTCCAAGCTTCCACGAGACTATTAAATATAGGTTAAACAAAATCTGCGAATCATACCTCTTATATTATTGACATCTAACCCTCCTTCTTAAGCTGAATAAAACATTAAGGGTAGGTTTTTGGTTCTTCTGGACTCCTTCCTCCCTCGTGTTTAGGCCCATTAGGTTTGAGATCCTAAGACGTTCGCTGAATTAGTTTGGCGATTTTCAGGCCTTTCGACCCATTTCTTTGTCAATATTATACTTTTGTTTTGCCATTTAGTTATCGATTTTTCCCTGTAAATTAGGAGAAACTACCTTACGGCCGGGGCTTTTTTTCTACCAAAAAATACACATATTTATCTGAAAGGGGGAGGGGTGCGGGGGGGGGCCTTAGAGTTTTTTCTTAAGCTTGATAGGTGTTTAGGGAGCAAACAAAAATCCTCCTTTAACTGTCTCCATGGTGATATATTTGTACCCATTTCGGTGGAAACATCCCAACTAAATTACAGGCTTGCTTTCGCTTGCCAAGAAAAAATCGACACTTAAATGGCACAAAATATCTTAATATTGACAAAGAAATGAGGTAAAAGGTCTAAAAGAGAGAGAGAGAATAAGCAGCAAGACAATGACAGACAGACAGACAGACAGACAGACAGACAGAGACGAAATAGGCAGAAGTGTACCAACAAACCAACACAAGGGGACCTATTACATCGTCTTCTACGGGGAGAGTTTATTCGTCCCTTGTTTTACAGTAGCCTCGTGTTATGTCTTTTCTGCATCCTGTCTACCTCCCAAGGCCGTACAGTTGATAACATAATTCGTGTCGCGGTACAGCACATACAAATTGTTTATTAACAATTTTTTTCTGGACTACTTTCTCCCTCATGCTTAGCCCCATTAGTTTTCAGATGTTAAGATGCTTGCCCCATTAGTTAGTCGATTTTAAGACCTTTCGCCCCATTTCTTCGTCAATATTTAGACCTTTCGTGCTATTTAGGTGTCGATTTTTTCCCTGGCGAACGATAGTGAGCCTGTAATGTTGGAACAACCGGCCTTCGGCCGGGAAATTTTTCTACCGAAATATGTACAAATTAATCTACAAGGGGGATCTAATGGATGTGTTTTTTAAATTTGATGGAGGTCTAGGGAGGAAACTAGAAAAATAATGAATACATGCAAAAGTCGCCCTAAAAGTGAACCATCTCCCCTTAAACGATGCCTACTGTAGGTCTTTTCATGCAGTGTAATGAGGAGATGTAGACAACAATCGAGCAGGGCAATACTCAGGGGAGGCCTTTTAAGCATGTGATGAGGAGTTGCTAGAACTCCTGTTGTATTTGTTTGGCTTTCCTCACTGTTTCTGTCTCACCTACACAGAGAGTAGTGAAGCTAGCTCTCACAAATACCTCCTCCTCCTATTCATTCCATTATACTAAACAAGCACACCACACTTCTTTCCAATACATCAACAAATTAATAAAAATTATATATGATATATAAAAGTTAAAAAAAAAAAAAAAAAAAAATAGCAACTATCACTCTTTCAACTTTGAAGGAGACACTTGTTACAGGCAGTTTTGCCTTTTGTTTCTTTCATACACATGAACACAATCGATTCATAGCTCTGTTAATCTTGAATAATTCAAAATAGAACTAGCTGTTATAATTATATTCATTAATCGGGTTTTCCTTAAATATATTCTACTTAGTATGGCTAGTCTAGAAATCCCAAACCCCAAACTTTCACAACAAACTGATAAACAAACAAGCTGATATGTTTTGTCATTTAAGAAGAGTTACACAGTAAATCGGTGGGAAACATTCCGCCTTTTTGTTCCAGCCTATTCTGAGTTTTACAAGGCTAAGGGTTACGATATTTAAAAGCATAAACATTATAAAGCCAAAGTAACAACTATCAAAACCTTTAGTAATCCTAATGCGGACTGAATTCTCAAATTACTCAAGCTACGTTAAATTCGTACTTATAAATCATATTAATCGCGATTACTGTTAAATTTAGTCAAGCAGATGAATAATTCAGTATGTTTGTCATATTAGCACTTTCAGTCAAGGCTAGTTATATATTAACCCTCTAAAGATTGTGACGCATTTTGACAATTTACTGTGGCTATCATTAGACGGTTTTATACAGTTTAAGGAGGATCTGTGGGACGTATAAGGGTAAAGACTATCTCAATTAACCCTTTGAATTCCATATACCCTTCCTAATCGGAATAAACTCGTCTAATAATAGCCGGAAAACAGAAAAGAAATGTATATTGCATCTTGAAAGGGTTAACAAGATTTGTTTTTTTTTGTTTTGTTTTTTTAGTAGTAGCAGCCTCGATTTACATAGTCGCACAACGTACGTTCTTTTCCTCTACATGGGCAGGTTTTCTGGACCACTTTCTCCCTCATGTTTAGCCCCATTAGTTTTCAGATGTTAAGTTGCATGCCCCATTAGTTAGTCGATTTTAAGACATTTCGCCCCCTTTTGTCGTCAATATTTAGACCTTTCGTGCTATTTAGGTGTCGATTTTTTCCCTGGCGAACGAAAGTGAGCCTATAATATTGGAAGAACCGGCCTTCGGCCGGGAAATCTGTCTACCGAAAAATTTACAAATTAATCTAGAAGGGGGATCTAATGGATGTTTTTTTTTTTTTTTTTTTTTATGGAGGTCTAGGGAGGAAACTATAAAAATAATGAATACATGCAAAAATCGCCCAAAAAGTGAACCATCTCCCCTTAAGGAAGGAAGTAAATGTCGTATGATAAACGTGACATAATAGCTCGGTTTAAAACATTGTTTTTCTTTCTTTTTTCTTTTTAATCGTATGAATGAATTGCTTCGCAATAAATTAAACTCTTGATTCAATCTTCTAAAATTTACTTCGATACATATACTCACGGAGAGAAAGGAACTCATGTGTGCGATTGTATTGTGGAGGGGTCTTTGAAATAACGTTTTACATTTATATCACTTATTCAATATTTGGCAGAAATGACTACATTTCAAAGCAAACCAAAGGTACTATCAAATGCGAAATGGCTTACTTTTCCAAGTATCCTCATGTTTTCCATGTTATGTAATCCACAATACAAATACATACCACTTGCATAAATATAAAAATCATCATCCGATATCTACTATTTGATGTAACGTTGTTGTCACTGCCAAACAGGATATTGCCACCAATAAAATAAAAAATATATTCACAGACTAAAGAAAACAATTCCTAATAGTGTGGCTCAATAACAAAAATTATAAATCCTAAGAAAAAGATAAAGAAACAGCGTGGCTTTAGGGAATGTTAATTGACATATTTGTTTGTAAGGTAGTGTCTTCCTTGGAGGAGACCCCAATCATATGGACTGGTTAAGAAGGCGAGGTATACAACATGGTGGTCATTGAACTAGTTGGTGTAGGTCTTCCTGTTGATGGGCCTGCTATTATATAACCTGTCCTGAGTCAGAGAGAGGCTGTGTGTGTGTGTGTGTGTGTGTGTGTGTGTGTGTGTGTGTGTGTGTGTGTGTGTGTGTGTGTGTGTGTGTGTGTGTGTGTACATCATTAATGTAAGTCTGTGCGTGTACGTGAAAGAGACAGTGGAGAAGCATAGTTGTGAAAGTGTATATGTGTGACTGTGTGTGGGTGAATATATGTGACTGTGCATCTGTGTCTGCGTGTGTATGTGGTGTGTGTATGTAGTTCTCCGTCAGAGTGTGCAGTTATGCGGGTTTTTTGTTTCAGGCATGTATGCACTTCAAAGGCAGTGCTGAATATGCCTATAGTTGTTTGTGTGTGAGGGGGATGCTGCATATGTGTGTGTGTGTGTGTGTGGGGTAGATAGATAAGTTGGCTATGTGTGTATGGTCTATGTGTGTGTTTGTGTGTATGTGTTGATGTGTAGATGCCTGTATGCGTGTTTAAGTGTTGGTGTGTATGCCTTAGCCTGGTACAGTGCTTGGAAGGGGGTGCGCGCGGCCCGGTCAACCCACTCCAACTAATTACCATCAAGTGACTCTTCCTAGCCCCTGCCCTGAGCTGCCTGTATGTCCCTCCCTGTGTGTCTGTTCGTGTGTGTGTGTGTATGTCTGTGTGTGTGTAACTCTTCCTAGCCCTGCCCTGAGCTGCCTGTATGTCCCTCCCTGTGTGTCTGTTCGTGTGTGTATGTGTGTGTCTGTGTGTGTGTAACTCTTCCTAGCCCTGCCCTGAGCTGCCTGTATGTCCCTCCCTGTGTGTCTGTTCGTGTGTGTATGTGTGTCTGTGTGTGTGTAACTCTTCCTAGCCCTGCCCTGAGCTGCCTGTATGTCCCTCCCTGTGTGTCTGTTCGTGTGTGTGTGTAACTCTTCCTAGCCCTGCCCTGAGCTGCCTGTCCCTCCCTCTATGTGTGTGTGTGTGTATGGGTGTGTGTGGGTGTGTCTGTGTGTGTGTGTGTGTGTGTACGTATGTGTGTGTGTGTCTGTGGATGTGTGTGTATGTCTCTGTGTGTGTGTGTGTAACTCTTCCTAGCCCTGCCCTAAGCTGCCTGTGTGTGTGTGTGTGTGTGTGTGTGTGTGTGTGTGTGTGTGTTACTCTTCCTAGCTCTGCCCTAAGCTGCCTTTATGTCCCTCCCTGTATTTCTCTGTGTGTGTTTGGGTGTAGGTGTGTGTTTGTATAACTTCTAGCCCTGCCCTAAGCTGCCTGTATGTCTCTCCCTGTCTGTGTATCTGTATATACATGTGTGTGTGTGTGTGTGTGTGTGTGTGTGTGTGTGTGTGTGTGTGTGTGTGTGTGTGTGTGTGTGTGTGTGTGTGTGTGTGTGTGTGTGTGTGTGTGTGTGTGTGTCCGTATGCGTGAGTGTGCTGGTAAAATGTGTGTAGTTCTAGAGGGTGGTGTATTTACGTATGAACCTTGTTTTAGCTTTTCCCTTTAGGAGTGTCTATGTTTTATAATTATGTGGTGTGTGTTTGAGAGAGAGAGAGAGAGAGAGAGAGAGAGAGAGAGAGAGAGAGAGAGAGAGAGAGAGAGAGAGAGAGAGAGAGAGAGAGAGAGAGAGAGAGAGAGGATATAGTACTTATTATTCTTTCGAGTTGGAATATAGAAACATAAAAACCTCTATTTTCCTAAAGAATGAGTGAGTGAGTGAGCGTGTGTGTTTGTGTAGGGGGGGGGGGGTATTGCATCTAGGCCCCAGGAGAGGTGACACACATAACCCTTTCAGTAACGTGGCGTCTTTTCCTTTCCTTCTCGCTAACACTAGGCAATTTTATACCGCTTAGGAAGGACTTCCAGTTGTCAAAGGAAGGAACATGATCTTGTAAGTGTGTGTGTGTGTGTGTGTGTGTGTGGTGTGTATGTGTGTGGGTGGCTGGTGTGTATGTGTGGTGTGTATGTGTGGTGTGTATGTGTGGTGTGTATGTGGTGTGCATGTGTGTGTACTTACTCTAGTTGTACTTACTCTAGTTGTATTGCGGGAGTGAGCATGCTCGTTATTTCCCGCCTCCTATATGTGTAGGTGTTATATGTATCGTTGGAATGGCTGTGGATGTGTGTGTAGTCTGTATTTTTAGCCAATTGGCGTCATCGGAAACGAAGGCTTAGGGTGGATCTGTATGGTACCATTCTCACTATAGACGGTACCGTCTCGCCCGAAGGCTTAGGTAGCCATCAGCTTAGGTGAACCATATGATACCCATCTCGCCTTGTATCATTTTTGCCAACCCCAGATGGGACGTCACAACGTCGTCCACTTATTCCAGGTACCTATTTACAGCTAGGTGAACTGAGGCTAACACATGAAAGGAGACAAGCCCAATTTGTTTCCGCCGGCCGGGAATTGAACCCCCGACCCCTCGTGTGTGAGACGAGAGCTCTACCTACTAGGCTACGGGCTGTGTGTGCGTGTATGTATGTGTGTGTGACTTCCTAGCCGTGCCCTTACATTTTGACTCCCACAGATCCTTCCTAAACTCAATAAGCTCCTCTGATAATAGCCAGAATACATCGTAAGGGTACGTCATTGTATTTTGAAAGGGTTTATTGGAATGTAGAAGTGATGAGTGTAATCTTATGAAACATTACACTTGAATTCAATATTTAGCCAACAACTAATACGGGAAACTAAGATTATAATCTGTTTTATATCGCTTACTGTTAACCAGAGTAAAATGTAAACAGGAATCATCATACTGAAAGGGTTAACACTAGTTTATCTAACGTTTTGTGGATAGTGCTTTTATATTGTGCTTACAATGTTTAAGCATATATGTTAGTTTACCCCCCAGACGCCCTTTAAGCTAAATTAGTACATTTTCAGTGTGCTCAAACTATCTCAGCGGGCTCTGCACCACCGCACAGCTTCTTGTTTTGTACAGGGATACTGTATCGAGTACTGGTTGCATGTGCGGGGAGGTTCCACCCATGCCATACTTTTCAAAAGGGCAGAATCAAAATCAATTTGTCTTATCAACTTACCTCTTACTAATGCCCTACAACCTCTCCCTACATGTCGCAATGTTGCATCTATTTTTCTCTCTCTCTTCTACCGCTATTTCAATAATCAGTTCTTCCGAGCGTCCTCAATGTATACCTCCTCCCTTGCACAGAGTAGGTGCCATCCGCCTTTCAACACATTCCCACCCCTATGCTGTCCAGCTCTCTAACCCAAGAGTGAGCCGATTTACGCCATATTATTTTCCACTCAACCATTAATCTCTGGAACTCTCTCCCTTAATCTGTATATCCCTCGTCCTGCCACTTAAACTGCTTCATGATCAGAGTGTCCAGACAGTTTTACTCTAATGTACCTTGAATGTTGCTTTCTGTTACTCTAATGTACCTTGAATGTTGCTTTCTGTTACTCTAATGTACCTTGAATGTTGCTTTCTGTTACTCTAATGTACCTTGAATGTTGCTTTCTGTTACTCTAATGTACCTTGAATGTTGCTTTCTGTTACTCTAATGTACCTTGAATGTTGCTTTCTGTTACTCTAATGTACCTTGAATGTTGCTTTCTGTTACTCTAATGTACCTTGAATGTTGCTTTCTGTTACTCTAATGTACCTGAATGTTGCTTTCTGTTACTCTAATGTACCTTGAATGTTGCTTTCTGTTACTCTAATGTACCTTGAATGTTGCTTTCTGTTACTCTAATGTACCTTGAATGTTGCTTTCTGTTACTCTAATGTACCTTGAATGTTGCTTTCTGTTACTCTAATGTACCTTGAATGTTGCTTTCTGTTACTCTAATGTACCTTGAATGTTGCTTTCTGTTACTCTAATGTACCTTGAATGTTGCTTTCTGTTACTCTAATGTACCTTGAATGTTGCTTTCTGTTACTCTAATGTACCTTGAATGTTGCTTTCTGTTACTCTAATGTACCTTGAATGTTGCTTTCTGTTACTCTAATGTACCTTGAATGTTGCTTTCTGTTACTCTAATGTACCTTGAATGTTGCTTTCTGTTACTCTAATGTACCTTGAATGTTGCTTTCTGTTACTCTAATGTACCTTGAATGTTGCTTTCTGTTACTCTAATGTACCTTGAATGTTGCTTTCTGTTACTCTAATGTACCTTGAATGTTGCTTTCTGTTACTCTAATGTACCTTGAATGTTGCTTTCTGTTACTCTAATGTACCTTGAATGTTGCTTTCTGTTACTCTAATGTACCTTGAATGTTGCTTTCTGTTACCCTAATGTACCTTGAATGTTGCTTTCTGTTACTCTAATGTACCTTGAATGTTGCTTTCTGTTACTCTAATGTACCTTGAATGTTGCTTTCTGTTACTCTAATGTACCTTGAATGTTGCTTTCTGTTACTCTAATGTACCTTGAATGTTGCTTTCTGTTACTCTTTTGATTTGTGTATGTGGGGGAAAGGGGGGGGGGGGGACTCGTTGTAGGTAGGCCCTATGCATGCCTTTTGTCTCCTTATTACATAAAACAAATATATATCCTAAATGGCAGCCTAGAAATCACTCGCCAAGGAAATATCGACACTTGAATGGGCCGAAAATTTGTATTATAGTCACTCAATGTAATGATGACGAAACTTTGTAAACTCATCAATGTAATGGGGCGAAACAAGGGTATCCAAAAAAGGCTACCCTCGTACTAGGTACAGTTAAGAGTGTACAGAGAACAGGAGGATAACGTAACTGTGCTCCGTGACTGTACATTCCATCCATTACGTACCGTGCTTGTGTGCGGGTTAAGGGTAAACACTGACAGGAGGATGCCGTAACTGTATTCCGTGACTGTACATTCTTTTCATTACGTACAGTGTTAGTGTGCGTGAGGACCAGCTCTTTACTTTTATTTATCTAACTGTGTGTGTGTGTGTGTGTGTGTGTGTGTGTGCAGTGTATGCGTGTTATGGAGTTCCTGTGTGTACGTGTATATGCGCGCGTTCGAGTGTGTGGGGTGAGGGGACAGAGGTGAAAGAGGGGTGAGGGGACATAGATGAAAGAGGGGTGAGGGGACAGAGGTGAAAGAGGGGTGAGGGGACAGAGGTGAAAGAGGGGTGAGGTGAGGGGACAGAGGTGAAAGAGGGGTGAGGGGACAGAGGTAAAAGAGGGGTGAGGGGACAGAGGTGTAAGAGGGGTGAGGGGACAGACGGGTGAGGGGCCAGAGGTGAAAGAGGGGTGAGGGGACAGAGGTGAAAGAGGGGTGAGGGGACAGAGGTGAAAGAGGGGTGAGGGGACAGAGGGGTGAGGGGACAGAGGTGAAAGAGGGGTGAGGTGAGGGGACAGAGGTGAAAGAGGGGTGAGGGGACAGAGGTGAAAGAGGGGTGAGGGGACAGAGGTAAAAGAGGGGTGAGGGGACAGAGGTGTAAGAGGGGTGAGGGGACAGACGGGTGAGGGGACAGAGGTGAAAGAAGGGTGAGGGGACAGGTGAAAGATGGGTGATGGGACAGAGGTGAAAGAGGGGTGAGGGGACAGAGGTGAAAGAGGGGTGAGGGGACAGAGGTGAAAGAGGGGTGAGGGGACAGAGGTGAAAGAGGGGTGAGGGGACAGAGGTGAAAGAGGGGTGAGGGGACAGAGGTGTAAGAGGGGTGAGGGGACAGAGGTGAAAGAGGGGTGAGGGGACAGAGGTGAAAGAGGGGTGAGGGGACAGAGGTGAAAGAGGGGTGAGGGGAAAGAGGTGTAAGAGGGGTGAGGGGACAGAGGTGTAAGAGGGGTGAGGGGACAGAGGTGTAAGAGGGGTGAGGGGACAGAGGTGTAAGAGGGGTGAGGGGACAGAGGTGTAAGAGGGGTGAGGGGACAGAGGGGTGAGGGGACAGAGGTGTAAGAGGGGTGAGGGGACAGAGGTGTAAGAGGGGTGAGGGGACACGTGTAAGAGGGGTGAGGGGACAGAGGGGTGAGGGGACAGAGGCGTAAGAGGGGTGAGGGGACAGGTGTAAGAGGGGTGAGGGAACAGAGGTGTAAGAGGGGTGAGGGGACAGAGGTGTAAGAGGGGTGAGGGGACAGGTGTAAGAGGGGTGAGGGGACAGAGGTGTAAGAGGGGTGAGGGGACAGGTGTAAGAGGGGTGAGGGGACAGAGGTGTAAGAGGGGTGAGGGGACAGAGGTGTAAGAGGGGTGAGGGGACAGAGGTGTAAGAGGGGTGAGGGGACAGAGGTGTAAGAGGGGTGAGGGGACAGGTGTAAGAGGAGTTACATCTTTCATATCTTACTAACTCTTGGTCATCCTCCTTTCGGGACTTCGGTGAGACTTTTTCTATTGCACTAGACATATCGAAAGCCTTCGATAGAGTCTGGCATAAATCTTTAATTTCTAAACTACCCTCCTTCGGTTTCTATCCCTCCATCTGTGCCTTTGTCTCTAATTTCCTTTCTGGCCGTTCCATAGCTGCGGTTGTGGACGGCCATTGTTCACTTCCTCACCCTATAAACTCCGGTGTTCCTCAGGGCTCTGTCCTATCTCCTATTCTCTTTCTAATTTTTATAAATGATCTCCTTAACTGTACCTTAATTCCCATCCATTCATACGCAGACGACTCAACTTTACACTACTCCATTAGTTTTTCAGAACGCCCCAGCCAGCAATCCCTCAACGACAAACGTAATGAAGCCATAGAACTCTTAAATTCTGATCTAAATACTATTTCCAATTGGGGCAGAGAAAACCTTGTTAACTTTAATGCTTCCAAAACCCAATTTCTCCATCTATCTACCCGTCAGGATCTCCCAGCGGACTATCCCTTATTCTTCAACAATACAAAAATCAACCCTTCATCTTCTCTCAATATTCTTGGTGTCTCTTTTTCTTCTGCTCTCATTTGGAAGGACCATATTACCAGTCTTGCTAAGGCAGCCTCCCAGAAGCTGGGTGTGCTCAACCGCCTTAGGGGGTTCTTTTCCCCTGCACAGCTTCTTGCTCTGTACAGGGGCATAGTGCGCCCTTGTATTGAGTATTGTTCACATGTGTGGGGAGGTTCCTCTCACACCGCTCTCCTAGACAAGGTTGAAAGGAAGGCCTTTCGTATCATTAACTCCCGTCCACTCACCAACTCTCTGCAATCTCTCTCTCTCCGCCGCAATGTTGCATCTCTCTCGCTATTCTATCGCTACTATAATAATCAGTGTTCCTCAGAGCTATCCCAGTGCATACCACCTCCTTTACGTAGGGCACGTGGTACCCGTCTTGCAACTCAATCCCACCCCTACTCTGTGCAACTCTCCAACCCAAGAGTGAAACGTTACTCTCAAACTTTCTTCTACTCAACATCTGAGCTCTGGAACTCTCTCCCAGAATCAGTCTTTCCCTCTTCCTATGACTTAAATTGCTTCAAACTCCGTGTGTCCAGGCATTTTGGCTCGAACGTCCCTTGATTTTGGCCCTGTCACTCTTTCAACTATGGGGGAGGCACTCGCTATAGGCAGTTATGCCTTTTGCCTCCCTCAATCACATAGAAAAAAAAAAAAAAAAAAAAAAACATGGGAGTAAGAGGGATGAAAGAGAGGTGTACAAAGGGCTTAACAGGGTTGTAAGAGGGGGATAAGAGAGATGTTAGAGAGACGTAAGAGAGATGTAACAGAGGTGTAAAAATATGTAAGAGGGGTGTAAGAAGAATGTAGAAGGAGGGGTGTAAGAGGGGAGTAAGAGAAGTGACAAGGGTGTAAGAAGGGTGTAGGTGGGCGTACAGTGGGCGGGGCTGGACTGATTGTGGGCTGAGGGTCGCGTGAGAGGATGGGGGTAACAGGTGTGTGTGTGTGTGTGTGCTACGTGCCTGTGTGTGTGTGTGTGCTACGTGCCTGTGTGTGCGTCCTTATGACTGTGCATGCTTATGCATGTGTATGTTTATGTCTCAGTATGCTTACATGTGCTTTTTGTGTATATGAATGCCGTTGTATGCGTATGCAAGCTTGTGTATGCATGTGGGTGCATACACATGTTTGATTGTGTCTGAGTGTATTCATGCGTGTGTGTGATTACGAACATGTGTACTTATCTTTGTATACATGAGTATCAGCGTGTATGTAAGTATGGAGTATATGCACGTGTCATTATGTTTTCGTTATTAAGTGTGTATATTTGAGAGAGAGAGAGAGAGAGTGTGTGTAAGTGTGTGTGTGTGTGTGTGTGTGTGTGTGTGTGTGTGTGTGTGTGTGTGTGTGTGTGTGTGTGTGTGAGAGAGAGAGAGAGAGAGTCAGAGTGAGAGTAAGAGTGAGAGAGCTAGTAAGACAGACAGCCAGTATAAAGAACCAGACAGACAGAGGATGGTAACAGGTGCAGAGGAGCTAGATTGAACGAAAGTGATTGAGTGTTTACGCTTCTCTACCTGCTAAGGTTGTGTATGTGTTTGTGTGTGTGTGTGTGTGTGTGTGTATTTTACTGGTCATATTAATTTCTGTATTGCACAATTCAATAGTTACACAGTACTAGACAGGCTGTAAACTTTAATTGTGCACACACACAAACACACAAACACACACACACACACACACACACACAAATATAGTTCCTCTGTACCCTTCCAATCTTCATAGCCATCGTTCCTTCATTGCTAATGATCGCGGCTTCCTTAGTACAGCCTCATTATGTTCCGTGTTCACGTATAGTTCCGGCTATAACTCCGGAACACTTCTTTGACACTGTATCGAACGCAAGTAAGATAAAGCAATGTCTTCCTGTTGTGTGGTTCAAAATGTTCTGAGATTTGTATCGCGCGATTAGAGCTAATAAAAGTTTCCATGGAACTGTTAACTGGATTGTACACCTCTTTCCTTATTATTATCATACCTCGATATTTTAAGTGTCTTACTGTAATATGCCTCTTTTCTCCATACTTCCATACCGTTGTGTCTGACCTTTTTATTCACACTGAATTTGCACTAATATTTCTTTTCATATTTTGTTTTCGATAACTAGAATATCAGAAAATTTCATATACCAATATTATTGTCATAATAGACACGTTAACTGGCAGATCAGGTAAGCTGTAAAAAACTACCTCTTCTAATCCTATCTTAATCATTCCCACAACAAAAATTACTCTTCTGTATATTGACCTAATAGTTTTGAACATAATACGCAATGATTTATTGTAGAGGCTGAATGATAATATGTGTCTAGGGCTGTACTGGCTTGAATTAATGTTTCCTCGTAAATAAATGTACTGAACACTTGCAGATATAACCTGTTCTTCATTGATCCTCCCCCTGACCTTGCCTGTATTATCACGTGTCTCACTCATGTTGTCTCCCTCCATTACCTATCCTACCTCATTCACTATTCTCCCCTCTCATATGTATTCACCCTACCGGTCTTTTTAAGGGGAGATGGGTCGTTTTTCAGGGGCCCCTTCTCCCACATGCTTAGCCCCATTTGTTTTGAGATTATAAGACGTTCAGTCCATTAGTTTGACGATTTTAACACCTTTCACCCCATTTTTTTGTCGATATTAGGACCTTTCGTGCCTTTTAGGTGTCAATTTTTTCCTGGCGAGCGATAGCAAGCCTGTAGTTTTAAGAGAAACCGGCCTTCGGCCGGGACATTTTTCTACCGAAAAATGTACAAATTTATCTTGAAGGGGGGTCTAAGGGGTGTTCTTTTATAGTTTGATGGAGGTCTAGGGAGGAAACTAGAAAAAATATAACTAAATGAAAACAAAAGTTACAAAAAAGTGAACCATTCCTCAGTCGTGGTTTTCGAATCTCATCATTTCATTATTTGTTTATCTACTATATACATTCATTGTTTCATTATTTGTTTATCTACTATATACATTCATTGTTTCATTATTTGTTTATCTACTATATACATTCATTGTTTCATTATTTGTTTATCTACTATATACATTCATTGTTTCATTATTTGTTTATCTACTATATACATTCATTGTTTCATTATTTGTGTATCTACTATATACATTCATTGTTTCATTATTTGTTTATCTACTATATACATTCATTGTTTCATTATTTGTTTATCTACTATATACATTCATTGTTTCATTATTTGTTTATCTACTATATACATTCATTGTTTCATTATTTGTGTATCTACTATATACATTCATTGTTTCATTATTTGTTTATCTACTATATACATTCATTGTTTCATTATTTGTTTATCTACTATATACATTCATTGTTTCATTATTTGTTTATCTACTATATACATTCATTGTTTCATTATTTGTTTATCTACTATATACATTCATTGTTTCATTATTTGTTTATCTACTATATACATTCATTGTTTCATTATTTGTTTATCTACTATATACATTCATTGTTTCATTATTTGTTTATCTACTATATACATTCATTGTTTCATTTAAGCAATTCGAGGATACAGGATCGGCCCTGATTTATGTTTTTAAGTGTACAGTACTTACCAACTCTTTCTTTCTGTAACCCTTTTTATACCGGTGACGTCAATAATATTTTTTTTCAGCTACATTTAGACGACTTTATGAAGCTTAGGAAAGATATTTGGTAGCTAAAAAGATTAATGGAGATAGTTTGTAGCCTTTCAATTGGTAGACATTCTTCTTAAGCTGAATACATTTGTCCAATAGTTTCCAGAATAAAATAAAAAGTACGTCACTGGTACATAATGGGTTAACCTCCCATCATCCTTCTCTTTTTCACCTCTATGCCCCCAAAATCTTATGCATCTACCCGCCCCCCCCCCCCCCCCTCCTACTTTTTTGTTTTCTCTCTCTCATTTATTTATTTATTTATTTTTATTTTTATTACTATTGAACCCACATCCGCCCCCTCGTTCCTAGAATGACTGAGGATTCGGCATTGTGCCAGGTTGGACCTCCTAAGGAATATGAAAGTGAAGGAGAAACATGAAGTTGTTATCATTCCCTTCCAAGTCACATATCAAAACAGTCAGGCGATCAAATTTCCGCTTTATGAACAAGATATCTAAGCGGATGACACACGGACACTCTAGCGACGGATATCTACGGAGTCACAGTATCGTTGTCAAGATTAAACTGAAATAAAGTCTGTTATATGGCAATTTCACCTTTATAATGACGTTCTTTTAAACAGTGTAGTCTAAAAACTTTTACGATATTTGATACAGAAAAAAATGCCTTCAAAATTATATAACAACTTGTAGTGGATTCCAAACTCCGATATATTTCACCGATAAACTTGTTTGTGTGACACCGGATTAATGTATCCATTCTCGGAGTCGATTTGGCAGAGGGCCGAACGTTCTCCCTGTGATGGCGGCGCTGTCTATAAACAAGGGGGCAACCAGATGGTGGGGTTGGTATAGAGCTGTGTACACTGGCCCAGCTGATGGACAGAGTGCGTTCGAGACTCCACTTTTAGTTTGTGAAGTTGGAATATAATATGTTAAAGCCTAGTCTGCAACAAAATATAAATTAACCAGGGCCATACCCCTGTCAATACTATCTCACACCCTGCCCTCTCTCTGCCCAAGCCTTGAGGAAAATCCAACCAATCCACATCACTTTAGTCCTCTTCATAAACAAGCAACAAGATGAATGTTTAAGCATTCGGCAAAACTGATACAGGATAGATTGCTTGCCGCTTTGGATCTATATTCAATAGGATCAAAAATAATATAGCGTCCCGTTCTTTGATAATTAAGGCACCAAAATGGCGTCTAGTGCCAAAGATGACCGCTCTCTCTCTAAAGAGCCTCAAAGTAATACGAGAAAAACTTGCTCGTCAAGAATTACTGGAAAAAGCGCTCGTGTGACACCATGTTAAGGGGGAGTATGTAGTTTTTTGTCTGAACCCTCTTCTGTTTCATGATTAGCCCGATTAGTTTTCAAATTTGACCACTATCGCACATTTCTTCGTCAATAAAGCGAGCCTGCATTTTAGGAGGAATCGGCCTTTGGCCGAGATATTTTTCTACCGAAAAATGTACAAATTTATCTCGAAGGGGGTCTTTGGGATGGTGTTTTCTTAAGCTTGATAGAGGTCAAAGGAGAAAAGTAAGACAAGTATAAATGCCGGTAATAACAAATAAATCAATATATAAAATAGCGTGCCCTTAACTCCCGGTGATCAGGTTGGTCATAAAAGGTCCGTCCACAGTACCCCAGAGATCCCAGAGATCGACATATTGGGACCACGACCATCCAATGACATTAACCCTCTCTATCTGTATGACCTAATGGCCCGCGTCACGTGACCACTTACCTCACAGGTCACAGGAGACACATTAGCTCCAGCTGATCTACCTGACCCGGATGACCTCTTTTTGGCCCGGCTAAGAATTCCCTACATTAAGGCCTAAGCTATATATAACTTATTTAAGGGGAATTTTAAGTGTCCTCCCTAGACCTCCATCAAGCTTTAATAAATACCCCCAAGACCCACCTTGGAGTTCAATTTGTGCATTTTTTTAGTAGATGAATGCCCCACTCCCGGTTCCACCAAAACGTTGCCATAAGCTATACATAACTAACCATCCAGCTTATCTGACCTCATTTGTGATAAAATAATTAGATTCCCTAATAACAAATTTAATTACCAGCCAATACTACTTCCTTTGTAACGAACTGTATACAAGATATCTCAATAAGTTATGAACCAATTTTCACGACATTTGGTGGGCAGATAGGATATGCGCCAAGGAATAAGTTATTCCATTTTGAACGCAATCAGTAGAGTGCAAACCTCCGCCAGAGTAGGCGTAGGTATGCGCGCTCCCGAGTGCCCCTTTCGTTCCGAAATACATCCATTGTGCCCTTAGCTATATAAACATGATAGCTACCTTATGTGACCTCCTGTATAAGACTGCGAAAATGTTAGTACTCTAATCTGCATAAAACTAACCTACCTTCCTCATCTGCTCTCATATGTGAACCTATAAAGTATGTATTGCTCTAAGTTATATTGTATACAATTAACCTACGTACCCTGTGTGACCTCTATTGTGACCCTGGTAAATATTCAAAGTGCCCTTGGCTATATAAACTTGACCTACCTTCCCCGCCTGACCTCCCTTGTCACTCTAACAAACATTCATAGTGCTTCAAGCTGTGTAGACCTGATTTATATATCCACTTGAAATGCATCAGTCTCTTCCTCTCTCTCTCTATATATATATATATATATATATATATATATATATATATATATATCTCTATATATATATATATATATATATATATATATATATATATATATATATATATATATATATATATATATATCCCTGTCCCTAACATATACAGTATATTGATATATTTATTTATTATGGATTTATTTATTATTATTTGTCATATATATATATATATTTATCTATTTGTTAAATCAAGCTTGCAAATCGTATTTAGAATGCCACAGCCCGACGCAGGTACCAAGTAAGAAGTATGCGTATATTTTATATTGGAACTAAAACCAGATGGTTCAAAATTAATAAATATTCACATAACCCTATTGAAACAGTGAGCAGGATGACATACTGCAATATTGAAGACCACAACACAACACTATTGCAATTATTGCATTCCATGGAAAATGGATTTTACTGTGAGCTTATAGACGGCAAACTTTTATTTAAACCAGGCAACATTCTCCTCTCTTTAACTTGGTGGAGTAAACTATGTATCCTAAGAGAAAACAAATATATACATGATATTTTATTGTTGTAGTTGTTGTTGTTGTTTTGTTTTTTTTCATAAGGAGCTAGCTGTGGATCAGTTTATAATTTTTCAGTTTTTTGGAATGTAAAACCAGAACATTCTTACTACAATAATATAAGTAATTAATTTGCAATCATAACGTTCTTGACATTGTACTTGCAACAAAAGAAGAATTAATAGAGAATTTGAATGTTGGTGATGAATTCAGTAACAGCGACCATCGTACGATAACTTTCACTTTAAAGTTTACTAGTAACGAACCAAATAGTAGCATCGAAAAAGTCCCTAATTTCAAGAAAGCAAACTTTCATAAACTTAGAACTATGTTTAAAGAAACTGACTGGAGCTTTTTAATTAACAATAACGACATAAATGCATCTTGGAAGTTATTCGAAACCACTTACCTAAAAGCAGTGCAAGACTGCATACCATCGAAAATACGGCGTCCAGGCCATAATAATAAGCCCAAATGGTGGAATAAAGATATTTCAAACTGCCTGCTTGCTAAAAAAATTGCTAATGATAGATTAAAATCCTCACAAAATGACGAAGAACGGGTGAAATTTGTAGAGCTACGACGCAAAGCCAAAAAGTTAATTAAGCAATGTAAACAAAACCTAGAGTTACATATTGCGAATCAAAGTAAAACAAACCCGAAAGAATTCTATAGTTATATCAGAGAAAAAAGTAGTTACTTCAACTGTTGGACCGTTAGTCGATGAAAATGGAGAATACACCAAAGACGAAGTACAAATGAGTAATGCCCTCAATACCTTCTTTGCATCAGTTTTTACAACAGAATACCTCAGTGATATCCCTACACCATCGCCGATTCAGATTGATAATTCAGATGTTCTAAGCAATATCACCGTTACAGAGAGAGAAGTATTGAATTGTTTAGATAAACTCAAGGTAAATAAAACGCCTGGACCTGATACAATCTCGCCTAGAGTTCTAAAGGAAGCTAAGGATGAGCTCTCCAAACCACTGACATTACTATTCAATAAATCCTTGCAGTCTGGAACTATGCCTGATCAGTGGAAGCTAGCCAACGTAACACCGATATTCAAAAAAGGCAGCAAATCCCTACCCAGTAACTATCGTCCAATTAGCTTAACCTCAGTTGTATGTAAAATGCTAGAAACGGTCATAAGAGACAGACTCGTAAAGCTGTAGATATTATATACCTTGATTTTCAAAAGGCCTTTGACAAAGTTCCCCACAAACATTTACTTCTAAAATTAAAAGCGCATGGAATACAAGACGGTGTGTTGAAATGGATAGAAAATTGGCTCAGCGACAGAAAACAAAGAGTAGTCATAAACGGTAAGGCATCTAAATGGACCAATGTAAGTAGCGGGGTACCCCAGGGATCGGTACTAGGACCAATTCTCTTTCTAATTTACATCAACGACATAGATGAAGGTCTCACCTGTACAATCTCAAAATTTGCTGACGATACAAAAATTGCAAATAGCGTACTCTCAAAAGAACAAGTTGACGATATATATACAACACAATCTAGATAAATTGTCATGTTGGGCCCAAATTTGGCAAATGAGTTTCAATGCGGATAAATGTAAAGTACTACATATCGGATACCTAAATGAGAAAGCAAACTATTCGATGAATGGCACTCAGCTTAAGAATGTAAACAGAGAAACCGATCTGGGAGTAACAATATCGAGTAACCTAAAACCGAGTCAACAATGTTCAGAAGTTGTTAAGAAGGCAAACAAAATAATTTGCTTCATAGGCAGGTCATTTGAGCATAAATCCAAAGAAGTTATCCTAACCCTTTACAATTCCTTAGTCCGCCCTCTTCTGGAATACTGCGTTCAATCCTGGTGCCCTTATTACCAAAAAGATATAAACAAGCTAGAACGAGTTCAACATAGAGTTACCAAAATGATATATGCCTAAAGAACAAAGCATACGAAGAGCGTCTTAGAGAATTAAATCTATTTCCTTTAATCCAGCGCAGATTAAGAGGTGACTTAATTCAAGTGTTCAAAATCATCAAAGGCATCGACAATATGAACTGTAGTAAGTACTTCACTATCGTCCAATCTAATTACACGCGGGGAAACGGTTGCAAAATTATTGGTAAATCTTTTAACCCACTGAGCCCCAGCTAGTTTATAATAAATGTACCACCAGGGACCGGCTGTTTCTGAAAAAGAAAAAAAATCCAGAAACAATAGCGAATGGGTTAGGAATGAAGAGAAAAAAAAAAAAAAACGATCAAAAAGGTCAAAAATTGGTCCTACGAAGCCCCCGAAAGTCGATTTTACAAGAGTAAAAAATTGAAGGCAATAACACCCAAAATACCGGTTTTTGCATGCTCACGCGCACGCGGTTGGACTTTGAGAGTTTTCAATCATCGGCATGGTTGTGTGGGATACTTAAACAGTTCCCATACAAATCTGAGCCCTCTAGGTGCCATAGGACTGGAGTAATTGGGACCTGACCGGCCAGGACGCATGGTTAGCGTCGCTGGGGTTTAGCGTTACATACATTGTTGACGCAAACCCTGCGTCGCTGGGGCTCAGTGGGTTAACTCACACGAATCTAAGAATTTCTTCTTCAATCGAGTTGTCAACTTGTGGAATGGGCTTCCCCGAGACGTTATAGACTGCAGCACCGTTGATTCATTTAAACTCCGCCTAGACAAATATCTCGCATCAAACCCACGACTGACTGCGTTTGTAAATGAATAACTTGATTTTATCCCCCCCTCAGTTACTAACTCATCTGTCCCCTACTAACTTCCTAATCCTGCCACGGACATTAGTTCCAGGGCAGTAGTTCCCTTTCCAATGTTCCCTTACCCACTCTAAACCACTGTTTGGACACTTGATGCTCAGTGTTTTGGAGGACAAGCAGCCTAGAAGGGTCACTAGATCTGTTGTTGCTTGATTTCCTTTGTACCTTTGTACTAACATCCGAAGTTAAGGCATAAGTTATTAAGCCATCCTTGTGGCCTATTAAAATATCTAAATCTGTGGGTTATGTCATTATTTAAATACTTAGTTATCGGAATTATATATATATACATATATATATATATATATATATATATATATATATATATATATATATATATACTCTGGTTTAGCCCAGGGTGTCAAACCAGAGACCTTTTTTCATTTATTTTTTCTTTTTAGTCATCATTACTAAATATTCAGAAATATAATTATGCTTCACAGTTCGTATCATGTCTTTGGAAGTGATAAAATGGCCAAAACAATGCAACTTCATGTACATTTACCCATATTCGTTCTCATATACATTCCAGTCTTAAGGGGAGGCAGACCGTTTCTCTGGACCCCCTTCTCCCTAATGTTTAGCCACACTAGTTTTGAGATTATAAAACGTTCGGCCCATTAGTTTGGCGATTTTAACACCTTTCGCCCCATTTCGTAGTCAATTTTAAGACCTTTCGAGCCATTTAGGTGTCGATTATTTCCTGGCGAGCGATAGCAAGCCTGCAATTTTAAGTTACCGGCCTCCGGCCGGCACATTTTTCTACTGAAAAATGTACAAATTTATCTTGAAGGGGGGTCTAGGGGGTGTTTTTCTAAGCTTGATGGAGGTCTAGGGAGGAAGCTAAAAAAAAAATATGAATAAATAAATTAATAGACCAGACGAACGGCCAGTCTCCCTTTAAAACCAAATATTCCCAGTTAGACAGCGTGGTTTAGCCTTGACAGTATTACCAGCCGGCCGTATAAGTGAGTGATAAACACGGACCAGACAATACCTTCGACGATCAAAAGGTCGTAAAATGGACACGTAATATGACGGCTTTACGGTAAGGGGGGGGGGGAGGTCTTGATCCCCTTCTCCCTCATTTTTAGCCACATCAGTTTTGAGGTTTTAAGAACTTCGCTCTATTAGTTTGGGGATTTTAAGAACTATTGTGCCATTTAGGTGTCTATTTTTTTCCTGGCGAACGGTAGCGAGTCCACAATTATGGAGAAACCGCCCTTCGGTTTGAGCATTTTTCTACCAAAAAATGCACAAATTTATCTCGAAGGGGGGTCATAGAGGTATATATTTTAAGCTTGATTGATTTCTAAGGAGGAAATATATGAAATAAATATATATATATATATATATATATATATATATATATATATATATATATATATTGCATATACATATATAAATATTTGAAACACTCTCCCGTTACGTCATTGGCTGGAAAGCCCTCGTTTGGCGCTATTGCCTTGATTATAATCCCATGACAACCAGCGATCTGCCCGAGCTGAGTTGACAAGCTCGGGATTTTGTTATATACATGAACATGAACGGAGAAAGGCTAAACAAAGTCTTCTACTGTACTTCTCACTTCTCAGCTTGTTCTTCCTCTGTCCAATTACTCTTCTTTCCTATTTTACTCCAGCCATCGGGTTGGTAAGCAAATTTCCTGAAAAAATAGTTCACCTATGATTCTCTCTGTTTAAGGATAGCTATACTCAGTTAACCCCTTGAGGATTATGACGCATTTTGGCAGTATATTCTGGCTATTACTAGACGACTATATCAAGTAAGGGAGGGATCTGCGTGACTAAAAAGGTTAATTGAGATCGACTTTACCCCTTTGATTGCTAGAGGTGTTCCTTAAGCTGTATAACATCGTCTGATGATAGCCATAAGAAACTGCTAAAACACATCATGACCTTCAAAGGGTTCAGAGGAGTATATATTCTATATAAAGATTTGCAAGCTCGTGTCTTCAGGCTAGTCCATACTTATCCCAACCTTAGGAAGGATCTGTGGTAGCTAAAAGGGGTTAATAAGCTAGTTTGAATCCTTAAAATTGCTAGAGGCCCTCCCTAAACCTAATAAACTCGCTTAATTAGTAGCCAAAACATAATGAAAAGGATATCACCGGTATAAATCATGTGATCCCTATTACTCTTGTTCTAGCCATACTGTTCTTCATAATTGTGTCATCCTTCATAATAAGCTGCTTTTCTTCATATTCAACCTAGCTTGTTGAATATATGTCAGACTATCTTTAAACTGTCATTTCATATTCTCCCTCTTCTTTATCATGGTCATTCTCTCCTCGTTTGCATCCTAACTCCCTTATCGTTTTCATGAACTGTTTATTATTTGCATATATTTTGTTTTTGTTTTTTGCTACTGACCTACGTTTTCTATTTAGTCTTTGTATTTCCCAGCCCCCTTATAATTTTGATGACCTTTTTCTTCCTTCTGACCTACCTTTTCTATGTTGTCTTTGTATTTCCGTCCCCCATTCATTGTCTATTTACAAAACAAATATAAATACATATCATAATAATAAAAATAAGTAAGGTAAAAAGTGACCTAGACATACTGCACTCTTTATGTGCTCTGAGACTCCTTTCTGATCTTTTCTTCACCAACTATGTCCATTTCTTGACTGACTTCCTAAATAGTAGCATTGACCTTTCTGACCCCTACATGTCCTCTGATCTTTCCTTTAAAACTATTTCTGTAATTTTTGGTGAC
Source organism: Paralithodes platypus (assembly GCA_032716605.1). NCBI lineage: Eukaryota > Metazoa > Arthropoda > Malacostraca > Decapoda > Lithodidae > Paralithodes > Paralithodes platypus. Next base: position 131,422,504 of record CM064487.1, read on the forward strand.
TGTAATTTTCACATTAGATTTAACCTTCTTTCTGTGTCCCTGATGGCTGTCTCTTTGGCTCCTTACTGACCCTTCCTTCATAATTATCTCTGCCTCTTTATTGTTCTTTTCTTCAAAATTATTTCCTCATCTTTACTGACCAATCCTTCATAATCACTTCTGCCCCTTTACTGACCTTTCCTTCATAGTCACTTCTGCCTCTTTACTAACCTTTCCTTCATAATCACTTCTGCCCCTTTACTGACCTTTCCTTCATAATCACTTCTGCTCCTTTACTGACCTTTCCTTCATAGTCACTTCTTCCTCTTTACTGACCTTTCCTTCATAGTCACTTCTTCCTCTTTACTGACCTTTCCTTCATAGTCACTTCTGCCCCTTTACTGACCTTTCCTTCATAATCACTTCTGCCCCTTTACTGACCTTTCCTTCATAATTATTTCTGCCCCTTTACTGACCTTTCCTTCATAATCACTTCTGCCCCTTTACTGACCTTTCCTTCATAGTCACTTCTGCCCCTTTACTGACATTTCCTTCATAATTATTTCTGCCTCTTTACTGACCTTTCTTTCATAATTAGTTCTGCCTCTTTACTGACCAATCCTTCATAACCACTTCTGCCTCTTTACTGACCAATCCTTCATAATCATTTCTGCCTCTTTACTGATCAATCATTCATAATCACTTCTTACTCTTTACTGACCAATCCTTCATAATCACTTCTGCCTCTTTACTGACCAATCCTTCATAATCACTTCTGCCTCTTTACTGACCAATCCTTCATAACCACTTCTGCCTCTTTACTGACCAATCCTTCATAATCATGTCTGCCTCTTTACTGACCAATCCTTCATAATCACTTCTGCCTCTTTACTGACCAATCCTTCATAATCACTTCTGCCTCTTTACTGACCAATCCTTCATAATCACTTCTGCCTCTTTACTGACCAATTCCTTCATAATCACTTCTGCCTCTTTACTGACCAATCCTTCATAATCACTTCTGCCTCTTTACTGACCAATCCTTCATAATCACTTCTGCCTCTTTACTGACCTTTCCTTCATAATCACTTCTGCCTCTTTACTGACCAATCCTTCATAACCACTTCTGCCTATTTACTGACCAATCCTTCATAATCACTTCTGCCTCTTTACTGACCAATCCTTCATAGTCACTTCTGCCTCTTTACTGACCAAGCCTTCATAACCACTTCTGCCTCTTTACTGACCAATCCTTCATAATCACTTCTGCCTCTTTACTGACCAATCCTTCATAATCACTTCTGCCTCTTTACTGACCAATCCTTCATAATCACTTCTGCCTCTTTACTGACCAATCCTTCATAACCACTTCTGCCTCTTTACTGACCAATCCTTCATAATCACTTCTGCCTCTTTACTGACCAATCCTTCATAATCACTTCTGCCTCTTTACTGACCAATCCTTCATAATCACTTCTGCCTCTTTACTGACCAATCCTTCATAATCACTTCTGCCTCTTTACTGACCAATCCTTCATAACCACTTCTGCCTCTTTACTGACCAATCCTTCATAATCACTTCTGCCTCTTTACTGACCAATCCTTCATAATCACTTCTGCCTCTTTACTGACCAATCCTTCATAATCACTTCTGCCTCTTTACTGACCAATCCTTCATAACCACTTCTGCCTATTTACTGACCAATCCTTCATAATCACTTCTGCCTCTTTACTGACCAATCCTTCATAGTCACTTCTGCCTCTTTACTGACCAAGCCTTCATAACCACTTCTGCCTCTTTACTGACCAATCCTTCATAATCACTTCTGCCTCTTTACTGACCAAGCCTTCATAATCACTTCTGCCTCTTTACTGACCAATCCTTCATAGTCATTTCTGCCTCTTTACTGACCTTTCCATCATAAATATTTCTGCTTCTTTACTGGTCTTTCCTTCATAAATACTTCTGCCTCTTTACTGATCTCTCCTTCATAATTATTTCTGCCTATTTATGTTTCAGAAACGTGGCCTGTCAGAGCAGATGATATCAACATAATGGAACGCAATGCGATGAGAATAGTGAGATGGCTGTGTGGTGCCAAACTGCAAGATAGGATATCAAGTGAAGGGCTAAGGAGAAGTTTAGGTATCAAGAGCATCAGGGATGAGATGCGTACTAGCAGGCTTGGATGGTTTGGACATGCGGAGAGGATGTATGACCTAAGCTGGGTGAAAAGATGCAAGTACATGAATGTGGAGGGAGCTGCACCAAAGGGCCGACCAAGAAAGACGTGGGATCAGACCTTGCGGTCTGATCTTAAATCAAAGAAGCTGACAAATGAGGCAGCTCTTAACAGGGTTGCCTGGAACGCCGCCATTAGGACGTGAGACCGGAACTACATTTTGTGTGGAGCACTCGGTCTGTGAATTTGTGTAGGTATGTACTGAACTTTCCTTCATAAATATTACTGCCTCTTTACTGACCTTTCCTTCTTCACATTAGCCTTAACGTATCTTCCTTATTAATTAGCCTTGCTCCTCTTTCTGACCCCTATATATATAATATTATCCTCTGATCTTCCCTTCACAACTATCTCCACCCCTCTGCTGACTTACTTTTGTTGGCCCCCTTCTCCCTCATGTTTAGCCCCACGAGACTTCAGATTTTTAGACGTTTGGCCAATTAGTTTGGCAATTTGAAGACTTTCCGCCTCATTTCTTTGTCAATATTAAGACCTTTCGTATAATTTAGGTGTTGATTTTTTCACCTGACGATCGATACCGAGCCTGTAATAATAGTAGCAACCGGCCTCCGGCCGGGATTTTTTTCGAACGAAAAAATATCAAATTTATCTTGAAGGGGGGGGGGGGGTCTTTGGGTGTTCATTTACGCTTGGTGGAAGTCTTGGGAGGAAACTGAAAACAAAAATTGAAAAGACAAATATATAAGCAAATAAGTACGCCCATCCCCCCTTAAAGCTATATAAGTGCCCTGTGCGCCCTGTGAGTGTCGACCTTGGTAGGGGCATGACGTAGGTGCCTGAGTGTGTGTACCTGACCCGCTACACTGGTGGGAGGGTGGGGAGGAAGTCTGGGTGCAGGCCATAGTGGAGACTGATGGATGTAGGATCAGTCAGGTTTAGCCCTCTCTCATACTGTGGTTCAGGGCGGGGGGGGGGGGGGGGGGGGGGAGGCAGGCAGGGGGGAGTAGGGCGTGGTAGGGGAGGGAAGGGCAGGGTATGGTAGAGCGTGGTAGGGTAGGGAAGGAAGGGCAGGCAGGGTAAGGTAGAGCACGGCTTTGTAGAGAATGGTAAAACAGGACGTGATGGCACGATCAAGCAAAATATGATAGGGAAAAATAGAAAAGGACAGGGTTCGGTAGAGTAGAGTCGGCCAGGGAAGGGTAGAGCAGGGCAGAGTAGAGTAGGCCTGGGTAGGGTAGAGTAGGGTAAAGCGGGTAAGAGCCAGGATAGAGCGGGTCGGGACAGGACTACATTTAACCATTTGAGTACCAGCGACGTAGGTTCTATATTATGCTAGCACTATTTAGACTATTGTATGCCGCTTAGGAAGAATCTGTGGTAGCTAAAAGGGTTGGTTGAGATAGTTCGAAGTCATATTATTGCTAGAGATCCTTCCTAAGCTGAATAAAATTGTCTAATAGTTGCCAGAATATGATGAAATGGACGTCCCTGGTACTGCCTGGGTTAATATGCATGGTAGGGCAGAGTAGGGTAAGGAAGGGCAATGCATATGGAGAGGGGCAGGGAGGCAGCGTAGGGCAGGGCAGGGGGAGGGGGGGGACAGGACAGGGCAAGGAGCAACAGGGATAGGGCAGGGTACGGCTGTGCTAAAGAGGGCTAATCACAACAGGGTAACATAAAGCAAGATAGAATATGAGACAATAGGGAAAGATAAGACAGGGACAGTCCTGCTCGGTGTTGCGTCATGTTATTGCCTGTGTCTCCAAGACCAAGTGCAGGCAACATAGGCAACGCAACACAGCAAAGTGGAAGATAGCAGGTAGTTATTTTGAATTAGGCCCTGCGCAAATTGAGATGCAGGCAATAGTGGCGGAGCGGCCCAGAGTGAGTCAGACATCTACAGATACTTATTTCGAATTAGAATGTGCATAATGGGGTATAGGGCAGCGCAGGCCTACATCAAATTATAACTACAGAGTTCTGCCTTGCTCTGTACTACGGCGCCTGTGTTGTCTGCGTCTCAATATCAGCCGGGCCAAAATGCATGTAAATATTTGGAGTTAGCAGAACTACAATATATATTAACCCCTAGGCAAAAACGATTATTATAGTGTTCCCTCTTTATAGCCAAGGTGATAAGTCTGGCCGGGTCCGCTTTAAGTTATGCATTATAAAGTTCTGCCTGGGTGGTTCGCCATCCCCATCCATATCACGCAAGGCCCTCACAAAAATATACTTTATCAAAGGTGGAAAAGAAATGTTCACAATTATAGAAAATAGATAGATATGTATAGTAATAGTTAGCCATGTAATAACCGCTATTAAAGGCTACCGTTTATTCTCCAATTTAATGTAACCCTCTCAAGATACGATGACGCATTTCTTTCCTGTTTTATGGCTATTATTAGACGATTGTATTCAGATTAGGAAGGGTATATGGAAGTCAGAGGGTTAACAGAGACAGTCGTAATCCCTATTAATTTCACACATCCCTCCTAAACTGCCTAAAATCGTATAATGATAGCCAGAATAAACTGTCAAAATGCATCAAAATCTTCAAAGGTTTAATGAGCACCAGAACAGTGTTAGACAATTATGCCATAGACCAGTGTTATTCACTAATTTTTTCGAGAGAGCCAAAAGTTTATGACATATTCAGAGTGAGAGCCGCATAAGCCATATTAGGCAAATAAGCCACAAGGATAAGCAGAACAAAATAATATATAGGAACTAAATTACATATTTGTGTGGGTTTCCATAGCCACATATTTATAGAACAAGACTATATGTAGCGCCAACAAACTTGACAATAATCTGAACCTCTTAACGTCTTATAACTCAAAATTAATGAAAGCAATCGGGCTGACATTTCTATAATTTGGGAAGAGTCCACCAGGAAATAGGTGTAGATATTTACAGCCAGTTTACTCAAGGTCCTTTTGAGTTACGAAGAGCTCAGGGATCGATATGTATGTCAAGTTCGTTGGCGCTACCTATAGTAACAAGTATTATATTGAAATTCTTTAGTAAAAATAAATTATATTAAAATTCTTGACTTTACTAATATAAATACAAAACAAATATAAAAAATATAATGTTGTGATGACCGGAAATGAGCCAGCTGTTCTTTTACTTTCTCCGTGTTCGTTCCCCTCTCTCTCTCTCCCTCTCTCATCATTCCTGTATAATGGGTGCTCTCTTTTCTCCCTTTCTCTTTGTGTTGAATAATTATGAAAATTAAAGAATTGCCAGGGCCACTAGGCCTATTCCCATTAGCAATTGTATTAAGTGACTAGCAGGGGTACCCGGCGTTGCCCGGGTAAGCACCATAATCACCATCACTACTACCACCACTACTACTACCATAATCACCATCATCAATACTACCATAATCACCGGCCTTGACCTCCCTGTGCCTCATTAAACGGCGACCTCGATTTCGGCCACTAAATGACCTCCGATTTTGGATCTGACCTCATCCGTACCCCCATTTTGGGGGGCTGCGAACAACTTTCGTTCCATACAACTTTTCGATCGGAGGCCTCCTTCTGCCCCAAACGGCCCTTTTTCCGATTTCGCGCCCATTTTCTCCGTCCCTTTCACCCTGGGGACCCCTCTATGACCTGACCCAGGTCAATTGACACCCACATGCAAAGTTTCAGCTCCCCAGGTCCAAAGCTGCGGCCGCCTATAAAGAACAGACAGACAGACAACCGTAAATACCAAATGGTGGTAATGGTAGTGATGGTGGTGATAGTAGTAGTGATAATAGTGATGGTGGTGATAGTAGTAGTGATGATAGTGATAGTATAAATTATGATGGGGCAATGGTAGTGATGATGGTGATAGTAGAAATGATGATGGGGGTAATGGTAGTGATGATGGTGATAGTAGTAGTGATAGTAGAAATGATGATGGGGGTAATGGTTATGCCGATTTAAACTTTTGGAAAGGGGCACTTCAATATTTGTTTCGAATATTTAGTGTGATTTGGGCAGTATTTTTTTCTTTTTTTCTCAGTTACCTAAATTATAGTATTGACAGAAACAGAACCATACACATTAAGGAGGGAGACCTGTTTTTGTTCTGTCCTTTTCTATCTTTCTCTGGCTTGTATCCATTTGGCCCCATTCAGCCTACTGTTTTAAGACTATCCCCATCCAGGTGTCAATTTTTTAACTGTTGAGCGGTAGCGAGCCAGCATACTTTATATTTTTGTTTGACAGCAGGGTAAATTTGTAAATTTTTCGATAGACAAATTTCTCCGGCGAAGCCGGATTTCTTCATATAATGCTGGATCGCTATCGCTCGCCAGGAAGAAATCGACACCTAGATGGGGATAAACGTCTTAAAATAGTTGGCTGAATGGGGCCGAATGGATATAAGCCAGAGAAAGAGAGAAAAGGACAGAAATACCAAAAAGCAGTTCACCCCCCTTAAATGTTGCTGATACCAATTAGTGATCAAAATATACTTGGTGCCGATACATGACTTATTAGCGCGACTGTACAGTCAATAATTGGTATCAGCTATATTTACACATGCTTTTTTTGTTTTTTAAGTGAGATTTACTAACATGTTCCTACACTTACCCACCCTATTCACCATCTGACAGACATTAATACAGCACAGAGTAACCCAAACGTAATGACATCACTTATTAGCGCGACTGTACTCTCCCAGAGTGCCTCTCTAGTTAAGCTTGATTTCTTCATATCGAGTGAAATATACAAACATGGTCCTACACTTACCCACCCTATTCAACATCTGACAGACATTAATATATCACAGAGTAACCCAAACTTAATGACATCACTTATTAGCGCGACTGTACACACCTCCCGCCTACGCTGGTGGAGGTATGTACTCTTACTGGTCACCTCCTAACTTGAACCACTTCCTCCTTGATTGATCGATACCTTTCCTATTTTTCAAGGTTAGGCCAATTCACTCTGAAAATGTATGGGTGGGGAGCTCTTTTATTCAGCCCCAGTAGCTAACCCACCACTACCGCCAGTTTGTGCCCGTATTCAGAGCATCTTCCGTAGACCTGCGGCCAATGTCGGGTTGGACTAAATACCAACCGAGGCCTAGAATACCCATAATAACTATAATGACCCCTACGATCAGACATATGGGTTTGGAGGCGCGTCCCGTTTGCCCGTCGGTTTGTTTGGCCACGTTTACATCTTCGGGTGGTTCCTCATTTGTTTCAGTTTCATGCGATGGGGGTTCCTGAGCTGTGCCTTCCTTTTCTGTCGATCTGTCCGTATCCTGAGCTGTGCCTTCCTTTTCTGTCGATCTGTCCGTATCCTGAGCTGTGCTTTCCTTTTATGTCGATCTTTCCGTTTCCTGAGCTGTGCCTTCCTTTTCTGTCGATCTGTCCGTATCCTGAGCTGTGACTTGCTTTTCTATCAACTTTATCAACTTGGAAACAGATCTTTGCAGGTCCGCCAGCTCCAAGCACTCGGAAACAGATGCCTTGTTCTCTATATCCTCAGACAAAGCCTCCCCATTCCCTTGGGAGTCGGTGCCACTATCTGAATTCCCCTACACAGCTTCACAGATCTGCTTACCTATATCTTACAGCGCCTTCGCCCGTATCTCTTCATTGTTAAGAGATCGAAGAATCTTCGTTGACTGGCTTGTGCTCTAAACCGGCGCTGTAGTGTTGTTTGTCAGTGGTGTCGTATCGCCCCCATTGTCGATCTGTGTACGCGTTTCGTCCTCATCATTCATCGGTGCACCCATTTCGTCCTCATTATTCATCGGTGCACCCATTTCGTCATCATTCATCGGTGCACCCATTTCATCATTATTCATCGGTGCACCCATTTCGTCATCATTCATCGGTGCACCCATTTCGTCCTCATCATTCATCGGTGCACCCATTTCGTCCTCATTATTCGTGGGTGCACTCATAGCATCCCCTTTCTTCTCCTCCTACTCTGAGTCAAAGCAAGTGAGGAAGAACTCCAGCTTTCCCTTACGTATGGGGACTATCCTGTGGTACCTCTTTCTGTTCTAGAAGCAATCATTGAGGACCTCTGGCGCGACCCTTACCTTTCCCAGCGTGATCCTCTTCATCAGAAACTTGATCTATAAGGTGATGGCGCCGGAACACCCACGGTTCAGCCTAGGTAAGAGTTTGCTGTCCACATAGGTAAAGGTCTTGGTGATGGAGGGCTCCTAGGTGACTCGGTCCCCAGAGTTAGTGGCCTTGGTGATGGAGGGCTCCTCGGTCCCAGAGTTGGTGGCCTTGGTGATGGAGGGCTCTTAGGTCCCCGAGTTGGTGGCCTTGGTGATGGAGGGCTCCTCGGTCCCCGAGTTGGTGGCCTTGGTGATGGAGGGCTCCCCGCTCCCCGAGTTGGTGGCCTTGGTGATGGAGGGCTCACCGGTCCCTGACCAGGAATCACCGGGGATGGTGCAGGGCTCTCATTTGTAAGGTAATTACCTCAGATTAGAGTAATCTCACCTCATAGCATTACCTCAGAATTACTTTAAATGAGGTCCTCATTTAAAGTAATTCTGAGGTAATGGCATTTTTGAGGTAATTCTGAAGTAATCCAAGTATCTACCAGGTAATTCTGACGAAATCCAAGGTAAAGCTTTAAATTGTGGTCATTAATAGCCATTTGTAATACCAAATAAATAGACAAATGTCAAATAATTATTAGAGTACAGTACTGTACTTTGATAACCTTGCCCGATCACTTCGCGTCTGTACATTGTGTGACCGTCGCATTCAGTACCTGTATGATACGTGGCTGGGATGGCCGTTGGTTTTTAAGGAGTTTACATCAACTCCTGTCCTCGTGCTGTGTCTCAGTCTGACTGGCGACATGCGGACATGAGCTAGTTAGAGACAGTTAGGAGGACGAGGAAAGCAGCAACAGAGTTGCCTTCATTATTGCTTACTATTAATTCAAGAGGTGTGTACACTACATAGGCTATATATATTTTGTCTCATATTTTTGGAGATACTAATAGTTTACTGTTAGTTCTAGGGAATTTCAAGAATCATTTTCAAGGTCTTTGCGTCGAGATTATACGGCCATATTAAACCTCACTTACGTGAGACCTCACTGTAGCCTATACCTTCATAAACGAAATAAGCAGAAACATGCAGTGATCTTACTGAAATTGAATGGTATTTAATCCTTTATCACAAACTAGACATCAATTATTTTGATCTTTGTTCGATATTAGGGTTTGCCGGTTTGGTAGTAGCCTACCCTCCTCATTTTTGCTTATTTTGTTGTAAGTACGAGGGATACAGTTGCACAGCCCAGCCAAACACTGATGCAACCAGCAGAAACTTGCTCAATTGTATATAATGTAAGTAATCTGTGTAGTAATATTACTAAGAACACAATTTAATATCTCATATATGTACATTATGTACCAATTCCTAAATTATTCACAAGATGTCCATTACTATGTTTAATGAATCTCCCATATAGGCCTACTTAAATGTCATTCCCAAAAAAGTTTATTTTCCTTGAACTTAAAATATATATTCCAAGTTTCGTTATTTTGAGGTAGCCTACCTCCCATGTACTTTACACTGAAAATTTACTCGTATAACTACTGACAAATTGCATTGTAAAATTAAACAGCCTTTAAACTTATTTGTCACCTTACTGGTAGTTTACTATAGGGAAAATCAGAGATTAATCACACATAGATACCAATATATACTTAGTTATAGGTAAAAATGACAAATGATGTACGATTTAGACAAGGTAATTCTGGAGTAATTTCAATTGAAAACTGAGGTAAACTCTTACGATTTAAGGTAATTTTCCACATATTCCAGGGTAATTCCAATATTCCATTCTGAGAGCCCTGGGTGTACTTGACCAAGGGAATGCTCTTCTCCAGCCTAAAGGGAGCACAGCACCGCTTGAACCGGGGGACCCTGAAGTCCACCTGTATCTCCGTCGGTTCAACGGAGTCCGTGATAACCTCCCACTACAGTTTCGAAGACATACTAATATTTTTTCACCAACCTAATAAAAAATAGGTTAATGAAATCAACAAATACATGTGTGGCACTCCAAGAACTCGAACCTAGGATACTCACACCGAAATTCCGCGCATATTATGCACTAGCAGGGGTACCCGGCGTTGCCCGGGTAATCACCATAATCACCATCACTACTACCACCACTACTACTACCATAATCACCATCATCAATACTACCATAATCACCGGCCTTGACCTCCCTGTGCCTCATTAAACGGCGATCTCGATTTCGGCCGCTGAATGACCTCCGATTTTGGATCTGACCTCATCCGTACCCCCATTTTGGGGGGCTGCGAACAACTTTCGTTCCATACAACATTTCGATCGGAGGCCTCCTTCTGCCCCAAACGGCCCTTTTTCGGATTTCGCGCCCATTTTCTCCGTCCCTTTCACCCTGGGGACCCCTCTATGACCTGACCCAGGTCAATTGACACCCACATGCAAAGTTTCAGCTCCCCAGGTCCAAAACTGCGGCCGCCTATAAAGAACAGACAGACAGACAACCGAAAATATTATATAGATGTCTGATACTGCATAATGATGCAATTTATATCTAATACTTTGGACTTTTATCTGATTACTGATGAATTCTCTCTCTCTCTCTCTCTCCTCTCTTGCAAGCCGCCAATCAGGTCATTGCGAGCCGCCACTGGCTCGCGAGTCGCGCAATGAAGACCACTGCCATAGACAGAAAGGACGTCCAACCTCTCCCTCCCCAATTGACCACTTGCGAGTTTCAGGCTAT